>CM044894.1:0-470255 GCA_024500025.1 Syzygium aromaticum | reverse complement strand
GGAATCGGTCTCTCATGACCCCGGCCACAGGAATCCTATGTCTCCATTTGTCCAAGGTTGGGTCATCAATTCCGACCATTGGATAGAAGTGCATCATTAATCCTTTTCAAGTAGCCTCAAAATCACAACATTTCCCTCAAGCATTTGCATCATGTGTTGTGCATTTATCTCATTAACATTCTCACTCTTCTCTCTTGTGCCTTTTTTTTTTTGGGTGGAAACTATGGATAAGGGTAAGGGATACCTACCTTGTGATAATGGAGTTAACTGTATATGAGAAGGTCTTTACAATCATACCTTGTACAAATGGATTCCGACCAAAGAAGAGGTCTCACTATGTAAAAAATGGATTTTAATCAAAAGGGAGTCTCATCATGTAACAATGGATTTCGACTGAAAGGAGAAGTCTTACCATATAGAAATGGGTTTCGACTAAAAAAAGAAGTCTTACCATGTAGAAATGGGTTTCAACTAAAATGGAAGTCTTGCCATGTATAAATAAGTTTCAACTAAAGGAAACACTCTGGATTGCAATAAGCATGCCAAATGTGTAATAGCATCACTGGGGATGATGAAGAATCCATCCATTTAGGGAAATTAGTAAAGATTTTCGAGATTGCATATAGCGAATCAAACAAGAAATTTGAGAACCCTAAAATCAAACGGAAATTTTGAATTAATTTTCAAGAAATCATTGAAGACTTTAAATGACATTTAAGCAATTGTTAATTAATTTTTGGCAAATGTCATCAATTTGTGAAAATTCCTTTAGATGACAGTTTTAAACAAGATGATTTTGGTTTATTCAGAAGAGTTTGTTGAAAATGCTAAATTGAAGTGCCTTAATGAGAAAGGTTTTCTAATCTCTTGCAAAGGGTTTTTGTTCCCATTCATTGGTGTGGGAATTTGATTTTTGATCACTAGGGATATCTCAAATAACTTATGTCATACGCTTTCGGAAATATTCGTAATGAATACCTTTTGATTGATCAAAAATATATTTTCAAAGAAGGAAATGTAGGCTTGGTCATGAACTTATACAAAGGATTGTCATTTTGAGGCCAACAAAGGAATATTCAATAATATTTTCGTTAGGTTTACAACTCAACAACATTAAAGATAAGATATAATTGCTTTCATTCTTTCAAGTAGTAGCTTCTTTTGTGAATTCATTATGTCGACTCAAGATCTGTTCCGTCATGGGCATCTGCAAGAATGCCCTTGGCCTTCTCATGGACGGCTTTGTAAGACAAATGCACGTCCCTCTGCCCTTGTCACCAAAATCCTAGCCGTGAGGGAGGCATTGTCATGGCTTAAGCATGCACAAGGCGCACCAACTAAAGAGGAGATGGGAACTAATCTATGCGTAGAGATCTCTTCAGATAACATATCAGTGATGGAGTGTGTATCAGGCCGAATGGAGGCTCATGGGCTGCTCGGTTCATTATGAATGATTGCAAATCTCGATTGGCCCAACTGCGTGGAAGATATGAGCCTAGAGACATTAATCATACCGTAAATTGAATCGTCAAGGCCCACAAAACTGATTCCCTTTCACCCAATTGACTTTCTAAACCTTCCCATCCCCATGGTTAATTTTATGTCTTGATCTCGGAAATTTTTGTAATCCATCTTTCGGATAGTAATGAAAGTTGTATTTCCTGACAAAAACAAAATTCGCAACAAAAGCCACCTAGAACATAGCCATAGTTACCAAATTTCAAAACGATGATTTTTTTTTTCATTTGGAATTTTAGATGGACAATTGTCTTTCTTTTCCATGAAAATTGTCATGTCATGACTCAAAAAAAGTTGGAAACGTTATTGTAATATAATATGATTATTACTTGGTACAATCTTCTGGCGACACTGAATTGCGACAGCCAAATCCGTCCTTAAAAGTCTATAAAGGCATCTCTAGATATTATTAGCTATGGCTCACCAATCGATGATTTGTCTTTGACTTTCATCGCGAATATAAAACTAGAAAAAGAAAGAATCGTCATCACCTGACACGTGATACAGCTTGATTTTTTTTGGTAAAGGGCACGTGATACAGCCTGATTAATATCTCTCCATTATAAAAACAACTCGAAATTAAAGTAAATGTAACATATTATAGCGGTACAAAAGAAAATTTACACAATCAAACCGAATCGAATATTTCGGGTCTTTTCAGATTGATTTCCTTTTAAACAGTAAGCAAAAGAACAAGTTTCTAGCAGGTGAGTTCGGTTTTGGATCATAACCCCGAAACACATTACTATTATGGCCGAATTAATTTTTTTTTGTCGAAACATCGTCGATATTATTTAATCTCAAGAGTTTTTAAACAAAAAGCCCGACGAAGGGGCATCCAAATATAAAAGATTCCAGAGAAACTAGGGAGACGGGCAAACCTATAAAGATGGGAGGGAATTCGAGCATTAGGTCGTAGCTACCTAATCGGCTGCTTAGTTTGCATAGCAGCCACAATGGACCGAGGAAGCATTCTTTCGTGAACAGGCACCATCACTGCTTTCTTTGTCTTTTTTCTTTTTTTCCCATATCAGGAGTATCCATCATTAATCTCTTTTCCCTTTCTTCATCCGAGCAAAGTTAGCTCTTTTGGTCCAGACCATCATGGTCTCTCTTCCTTTCTTTGCATGGTCAAAGCAACACCAAGACGGAGTGGCACAATGACCATTAATAGGCCATCATTGCATTTCCTCTCACAACTCTAGAACAGGGGTCGAACATCCATTATTTTCATTGGGTCGGTTTCATCCAATTGGCCCAAATTCAAGACATATTCTAACATAATCATTGATGCCCCATTTATTTGTTAGTCTAGTTGTGTAGTCCAATCTTTAATTTGCAAATGTTCAAACGAAAATAGGATCGACGATGTCCGACATACATTACACACCTCACTCAGTTGAGAAAGAATACTAATTGATGGAGTACATGATACGATTAATTAGAAAAAAAATTACACCACTAATTGTGTTAAATGTTGATAGTACTATTATGTGTGTTTTGTATTCCCACATAGGACGAATACAAGAGTTCTCTTGAGTATGTAAGATTACATCTAATTTAGTGAAAATAAAACGTAGGGACAAGAAAAGTGTCATAATTTCAAAACTTCATTTTATTTATCGGATTTACTTTTCTTATCACTCTTTAACTATTTGTTGTTACCTATATATTAATTGGACTCGGGCTTAGAGATTCACCTAAGTTTAGAAAAGCCACTTGGTCGGTTGTTTAGTATCAATAGACAGATTGCTATCCTTCTTGTAGTAGAACTGAACTCTCAAACAATTTTTCATGAAAGTTCAAGGGTTGAAATTATGTTTGTTTAATGTAGAGTAATATTTTTCACATACGTATTTATGTGTCTATATAGATGGTCTTAACATTTCCTAAGTAAATCGTGTACCAATTTCGGGAAATTTTCTTTATTCCATTAACTTTGAGATCGGTACACATTACACCTCAATTATTAAACATAATAAATTTTACCTCCTTAAACATACATTTTGTTACGTTAATTAACTCCAATTAACTTTTCTTTACTATGTTCTGAGCACATGATTTTCAAGAGAGTTAAATTCTAATTTTTTTTCTTTTCAATTTAGTGTTATATTTTCCAAGATAATTGTCCAAAAAATTATAAACTTATTATATAGCAGTTAATTTAGTCATGGACTTTTTAACTTGGTCAATTTAGTCTTAAACCTTTTAACGATTTGCCAATGTAATTTTTCTGATCAATTTTGATCGGAAATCACTAACGTGATCGCCAACCATCCTATGTGGTACAACAGGCATTGAAGTGGATTTTTTTGTAATTTTTAAATATATTTTGTAATTTTCAATATTTTTCTTTTTTTCTTTCTTTTTTTTGTTTCACCGTTCATCTTCCTAGAAGGGCTGGGGGGTGCTATTGGGGCCTCGACGATGGTTGGCACCCTCACCGACCACAAGTGAGGCGAGGTGAGGCGAGGATCAAGCCCCTAATATGGGCAAGGACCTGCAAGTACTCGACGGCACTAGGTGTCACCAACCGTCGCCGAGGCCCCTGTGACCTCTATTGGCCTTTCCAAGAAGATAAATAGTGGAAAAAAGAAAGAAAATAAAAGAAAAAACCAAAATAAAAACAAAAACAATAAGTTATAAAAAAAATCGAGAAAATTTATAAAAAAAATTGTAAAAATCATCCATGCTAGCACCAATCGTGCCATGTAGGACGGTTAGTAATTTCTAATCAAAATTAGCCGGAGGACTATATTAGCAAATTGTTAAAATGTTTATAACTAAATTAATCAAATTAAAAAGTTTAATATTGAATTGGCTATCGTATAATAGGTTTAGAACTTTTTGGACAATTTTTCCTAAAATGCCATGTGCATCTCTGATGCAAAACTCGAGAAGTAACTTTATCCCTGAAATTCACTTGCATGGCCCATACTAATTGAAAAGGACGATGGAGGTTTAACAACAATAAACAACAAAAAGGATAGGCAAAGTCGGAAGATAACACCTTTTTTACTGAATTGAAACGGTTTAATGCACTTCTCATTATTTAGTGAGGGAGTGAATTTCTTTTCTCATCTTTCCATATATGGTTTTTATCGGAAAATAAGGAAATAATTCATCCACATCCACATGAATACAGCAGATCATACTAAACTTGGTTGATATTGATATCGACTAAGATATTCTCATTTGAATTGAATGACCTCGACGTTTAAGGAATGCAATATAAAATTCTCAGGGCTTCCAACTTCTCTCTCTTTCTCTCTGAAAAATACTACACATGCTTAATTTATGTAGAGCATATGATCACAGCTATTGATTGTCTAGGCCTCATAGCAAGAATCACATTATAATGGCTATAAATTTGTCGATCGGTCCACATAAACTAAAAGTGTGTTTCGGAGAAAATTCACGATAAAGGAAAAAACTTTCCAGAAAATCATTCTCCAGGAAAATTTTTTCCAATTTTTAGGTTTAGGGAATTCATTTTCCCAACTTTAAGTATGCATACTTTCTTTCACCGTAAATGGTTTTCATTGACTGTTCATTTTCAGCAAAATAAATGCGTGAAGATCCAATAAAAATTCTTTCACTCAAACAAACACATCCTAAGGGTGTGTTTGTTTCATGGAAAATGTAACGTTTTTGGAAAATGTTTTCCGGAAAATCATTTTTCAAGAAAATAGTTCGTTTTCCTTTATTTGGTGATATGTTATCGAAAACATTTTCTAGTATGTGGATCTCATTTGGAAAATGATTTCAATCCCATGATTTTATCTCAGGAAAAAAAAAAAATTCAAATTTTTAAATATTTTTATTTTTAAAAATGAAAAAAGAAAAAACTAAAGAAAGAAAAGAAAGAAAATAATAAAATATTTAAAAAGTAAAGGAAAGCAGTTCCAAAAAGTGTTTTTACCTTTTTAGATTATGAAATTCACTTTCTTAATTTTATACATAAATGTTTTCCTTGATCAAAAAGTGTTTTCGGTTGACTAATCATTTTCAGCGAATAAAATGAGTGAAAATCCGGAAAACGGATTTCTGGAAAACACTTTTCTTGAAACAAACGCATCCTAAGTCTATGTAATAACTTCTCATCTCACTCTATGCATGATGATGACTTGTTATTAGTTTATGCAAGTAATCCTGAGATCTCCGGCTTAATACACACACTAACATTGCGTATCAGGAGTCCACATGTTACGAAAATTTAGCCTCAGTTATAACTTCTCATCTCCACTCACTCTCTCTCTCTCTCTCTATGATGATGACAAGTAATCCCGAGATCTCTGACTTAATACACACGCTAACGCTAACGCTGCGTATAACAATGCCACATGTTGCTAAAATTTCGCCTTTGAATCGTCAGCTTGAATGTTGCATCTTAGCAACACTTGTTTGACTCTCTCTCTCGATCGATCTCTCGAGTCTCTCTTTACTCACCCGCCAGGAAAACAAAAGAAGAAAAAAAACGGGGCATTGTCTAGCTAGAATGGAGGATGAAGAGAATCAGCAAGAGTTTTTATCCATCAGGATTCCTCTGATTCTCAATAAGCAGCAGTTTCAGCAATTGAATGTGGACGAAGATGCTGGCAACATCACTTTCTTCAGGACCTGCTTCAATGGATTCAATGCTCTCTCAGGTTCTCTCTCTCTCTCTCTCTCTCTCTCATTGTGTGGATATCGAGAAAATCATATTTTTGTCAGTTGAATCGTTGCTATAAATGTTGTCTCATCTAATGAGGAAAACCCGTGAGGCGTACCTCTCCCCAGGAATTTTGGATTTTTCGGATCGCAACTTGACAAGCGAATCTTTTTTCTTTTTTTTTAATCCTCCGAAATCCTGGATCACATATTCCTCGAATTTTCCACGCCCAAATTCGAAAAAAGACAGTTACAAAATTTAATAACGATGATTATTCTTCATATGATTTGGATTTTTGGAGGGACAACCGGCTTTCTTTTCCTTCAAAAATTGTCATTTCATGAATTAAAAGGATAGCAAAGCCGTCCTATAAATCGATAAAGAAATCTTTAAGTACTATAAGTAATGGCTTATCAATTGATTATTTATTTTTTAGTAGATTGAGAATGGTGAAATTAGAAAAAGAAAGAATTGTCATCACATAACATTTGTTACCAACTTGACTAGTATCTCTATATATATTATAAAACATATTCAAACTAAAGCAGGAAATAAAAGAGAACCACCCGAACCGAAATGTCTTCCTTTTTTTTGTGGGGCCAGGTTTGCTTTCGGTTTAGGTAATAAGTAAAAACTTATGAGGGTTCGGTCAGACCCGAAACGTGTAATTTGTGTGGCTGAAGGAAATTAAAGTCCACAACTTAGCATCTCTGCCAAATGGCGTCTCTCACCCTGCTTAGGTCTCTGCCTTTGAGCGTCCTTCCAACTCCTTCATGAGCCGACAGGGAAGCCCCTCTCCTCCTTGCTAAGTACTCATGCGGCGGAACCCTACTGTCTCCCGTCGCCGTCTTGGTCACTCTGAACTCTTCCTCGACGGTGTGGCAGCATCGCAGACTAATCTTTGACCAATCGACTGGCAATGATGTTGGACGAACTGTCAATCCTTTTCGGCGGTCTTCTCGATGTGCGCGAATTTTGAACATCATTGATTTGTTGTTGCGGATTGTTTCGAATTAGGGCACTCCAGCAACGTTGTTCCAGACATCGGCCTTGTCGAACTCAAATGGTATATCGTCATCGCAAGGGTTTGAACAGGCGGTGGTTTGATGGGAGGGTGGGTAGATTTAAGTGCGTTTTGCATGAGAAGTCCTTTTTGAGGCGGCCATTTTGGATGATCGGTTCTTTGAAAGAGGCATGACTGAAATCCTTTGACATGAGAGTCTCTTTTGCATGGAGAAAAAGAAGGAAAATAAAATAAATAACTCGATCGGATCCAAATCGTTCATATACTGACCCGTTGACACTCCTATGACCGTTGACAGTCCTAACACAAACACTGGCTTCTTAGCTAAAAGGCACAAAAAAGCATGTCTGCTTTGGTAGCTTTAGTCAAATATTAGACAAAAATCAATTATACACCATTAATTAGAGAGAATGTGTAGTTTTAATTGTCAATTCAAGGACGGATAAAGCTTCTTGTATAACAATTTCTTTACAGTAGCGATTTTCGATCTATTTTTCCAATTAAAGAATCTTTCGACCTAAAAAATTTACATAAAAACTATCACTGCAGCCCGTGCTACTGTTGGATAATGGAAAATAATTTAGACTCAATTAAATTTAATTAAATGATGAGTGTGCATTATTTTAGAGCTGACTGTAAGATAGTCATTAACGAAGTATCAAAAAAAAGTTATATATACTCAATAGTTGATTGAATAGACAACACAAAATTTGCTCAAACTTTGAAAGTCAATTATTAGATAAAACAAATTGATGTCATGTTTACACACATAAGATAAAAAAAAAATCGGATACATATCCAATATTATTTTCAAATTTTAGAATTATCTTTGATTTTGTCACACATTATGTACATTTTATTTTTCTTGAAATAGTTTTGTGTTCCATTAATCGAAATTAAAGTAGAGTTTTTCAAAATTTAAATGTCGATTATAACTTGCCTTCTAGCTGTAATAGGGATATTTGTCCTACTTGTTGATTCAATGCATGTTTCACTTTAGATTTAGCGTGGAATGTAACCAATCAATTATTTGTGAAAGCAAAATTCGTAATTTTCATTCTACTTTTGTGCTTGTTATTTGTTCGTTGACAGCAACATTCCAACTCAATATTTAAGCTTTATACTTTCGAATTTTAAAAAAAATATATCTTAGGTTTGCTTTTAAGGGAACTTTTCTTGGAGAAAAGTTCTATTTGTCTCTTTATTATTTTTCCCTATTGATGGTAATCTTTGATGAAAGTCGTATTATAAATCTCCTTGGAATTGGAGAAGCTATTTTAGTTTAAGAAATTATTTGCCTTTTCTCATCTCACATACTGATATTGCTGGTTTGTTTTTGTTAATTTTCCATTGGTTACAAATGTAATACTTGTTCCACACATGACAAGTCACAAGGAATAGTTTTATAAACCTTGCAAACACTATATTCAAGATTCCAGACAAAGCCTATGTGTATTACAAGATTAATAATAATAATTAAAAATATTTTACATAAATCTCATAATAAACCTCAAGTGTCACGTAAATCCCAAATGTATAATCAATATTTATAAATCCTATAATTATTCGAATCCCTTTAATAAATGAACACTATTGAGACGAAATTTATCTTTCGTCCATTTTTTTTTTTCATTTTTGCACTCGTATCTGTGCGCGTCTTTTTTGCTACAAAAAGAATTTTAAAAAAAACCTTTTTTCTCACTCATTATCTGACATGTAAAACCTTTTTTCTTTTATGGAGTATGGAGATCTTATCGTAATTTTGCACATCCCCCGAGTGCTAGTCAAAGCTTGAGATGATGAGTCTAGCTGGTTCATCGTTAGGTGGGGAATCTTTCGATTGCTTAGCTTAAAGGTCAAGAAGAGTTCTGAAAACATTTCCATGTGATGATATTTTTCTACTGCTTTCCATCTACTCGTGAAGATTTTCTTTTTCTAAACTATCAATTGGAATTTGAATAATAGGGGAGCCGGGGTCCCAAATTCGTGTCTTATCTTGATATGAACCGACTCCCCTAGAATCTCACGGTTGATTGAGATCCTATCCACGTAGGCTACGTTTGTTCAAAGTCATATTTAGATGTGATAGGATAAGATAAATGGGGATTTTCAAATCCTCCACATATCCCCGGATTGTAAATGTATCATATCTTATGTGTTTAGTGCAACCTAATGTATCCCCGGATTGTAAATATGTCATATCACGTACAGCCACCTCATGAGTCATGCGTGAAAGGTTGGGTTTGACCTGAAGGACATATCCAACTGGAGTAGAAAGGATGATGATCTATGCGGGCCTGGCACGACGATCGTCTTTAGGCCCATTTTCACCATCACTCATTAGTACATGATCGCTGGCCGGCAGTGATGACCGGCATGATCGGAGGCGACGGCGATCGTCGGTGGTCGGAAGTGACAATGATTGGTAATTTTGGTGGTGGTCCTCAGTAGGTGGTGCCGGCGAAACAATATCCAATGCATCACTTTATCACTCTGTTAAAAGATAAAAATATGAATTTTTTTTTGTTATTTTTCAAATTTTATATCCAATCCAGGTTGATCCCACCTCTTAAGCCGGATTTCTTATCCAACAGTTTATCCGGATGTATCCGGGATAATTCGATCTGGAGAACGTTACCGAACACCGCATAGGATAATTTGTTATTATATCTGGACTTAAATCCGGGCTATCAAACGTAGCATTAGAGGGTAAATGGACTCTTCTAAACAATGAACTCATAGACAATCAAGTAATGGAGGATGCAGTTGAGTTGCATCACCAGTCCACTCTAACTTTACTGAAATACACCCCTCACTTTGGAAAATCACACAGTGATATATGTAATGAAAAAAAAGAGAGGAAGCATTAGTCACATAATCTCTTTCTCCTATCAATTGCCTTTCGTACTACTTTCAATATCTTTTTGTTTAACCTGGCAAACTATAGATTATCCGTAAGAGAATGACTGTTCTCAGTATCCATCATGAGAATTCCAAGTCCCCTCATGCACAGCTTTCCTAGTCGAAGCAATTAAGTTCTAGATAATCAAGAAAAACAATTTCTTTTTCTGTATGATTCTAGCCATTTTTCCTTTTCAAAACATACATTCTCATCATCTCTAGAGTAAAGAATTCATTAAACATAAGAGATTCCGTCCTATACGATATATCGTCATTGAACTTTCCTTGAATGTCCCAAATGAAAGCCAAGAAAAACCGGCCATTCTTTTTAAGGTATTTCTTTCTCCTTCGGAACTTCCCTTTTCATGGTCTTGTTTGCTAATTGTCAAAAGAATGATGTGTTAGATGTTGCCCGGTTCTCAGGATCTCACAGAACGCACGTCGTATTGGGGAAGGAAGTTGCCCCTCTCTTGCCTTTCTTTTGGCTGATGTATTGTCTTTATCTATTTTCTTTGAGAAAATCATTTGAACGAAGAATCGGAGCCGCCAACCCTAGTTTCCAACTTTGATAAACGTTAGTCCACTAACTTTTGTCGCCTAGATACTTTGGCTTTACATTAGGTAGTGCGCACTTGATGCATTGAACCGATTTGGCTTCTTGCTCTTTAATCTCTCTCTCTTTGCCTAACTGCATTGGATGACGCCGCTGATTGATACCTATCAGTATGATCTCTTCAATCTTAATATAACTGTTCCATACGATTTAAATTGCCCTTATCTGCAGATCGTATTTGCTATTCCACAATCTTTTCATGGTTATCGCACACATGTGCTGAGAGAGTCGTGGGGGTTTTTTTGTCGCACACGTGTACCATCTACTTGGACATGTCTTGTCTTTTGATGTTGTCAAGAGTTCTTGTTAGTTTTGTGCAACTTCTAACATGAGAGAACAGATAAATCGATCCTTAAACTAGAGCTTATAATCAAATTAAAAATGATATGCAAAATTTGATAAGTGGCCCATGTGAAATTAAGGTCATCTTTCGTGAAGACAGAAGGAGGTAGCCACTTTAAAATTAAGAATTCAGTAGATTTGATCATGAAATCGAGAACTTTTCTTTATACTTACCCCTAGAAGTAGAAGTTTTAGGTCCATCAGAAAGACAAGAGGCTTGTCAATCTAAACTTATCATCAAGTATCAAGTCTCGTGGATTTAGAAGAAAATTACAAAATATTAATCACTTACTCTTGCCGCGACCTTCCCATGAAATGTGAGAGACCCCTTAACGAAAAATTTAAGTGTTAACAAAATATTTTGGGGGACTTTAATGGAATTTTTTACTTCTATATCGATTTGTTGCATTGATAACGAAGAACGAGACTTCAAAAATGGAGGCCTAACTTTTTTGAATATTCAGGAGATGACATGACATGACATGACAGTAAAATGAATTAATTTGAGGCCGTGGAGGACTGACTTGACAGGGTGTCATTTTCCTCAGAAGAAAACTAACCAAAATCAATCCTGAAACCCGGTATTCGCTGGAATTTTGAGACGCAAAATGCTAACGGAGAACCGCAGCTACAGTCCAAAATGCTGCATTTGTCGCTCACTCTGAGAGAGAGAGAGAGAGATAGAGACAGAGACAGAGACAGAGATGCCAATCGATCTTCAGGACCTTAGCACAACAATAGAAATAAAAAAATGTAATAGTAACCTGTCGATGACGTGGTGATTTTGAATTTATCTAGGGAACACAGAGAAACCCAACAAAAAAAGGGTGACGAATCAAAATGAAGATGCCAGAATCTAACCTCGGGGTTTGGGGTTGTGGACGAATTTTCTCCCGTGAAGTGGAGGGAACACAGAATTCATGATTTAAACGACAACGAGTCTACTGCCATCTGTTTTCATGTTTTCATGTATTTTGGCTTCTTATGCATGAATGCTTGTTTTCATGCCATACGGTCTCGTGGGAGGACCTAGAACCACTCCAGTCCCTTCCTCTCCATTGAACAGTACATCAATTTTTACATATTCTTTAAACTTCTAGCGATACCCATCTAGCTACCCTTCACTATTCACTTTTCATGCTCCACTTTGGTTTGTTCTTTTACATATATATATATATATATATATAAACATTTCGAAGGCAATCCCATAGAGTTAGCTTAGTATAGTTTAAAAACGACCTTGTTGTATGTATGTGGATTAGCTGAAAGGCGTAGGTTTGATCCCTTGCACCATCAAGTGCAATTCGTTTCGAATTTAGGCTACTTATCCTAATTTAGATTTGTGTCTTAACTGAACTGTGAGACCTCCTCATTAATGAGATTATTTGAAGATTGCGAGTATTAACCGCTACTTGTGCTTTTAGCAAGTGAATACAGATAACACTTCTTTACTCATATCCAGTTAGTAAACTTTGTGTATTGGTCTATAATCTTGTGCCAAGAAGCATGACATGACATTCTATGATAGTGAATGTCTCAATATGTTTAAAATTTTCTCTTATAAATATAGTAACTTCAGTAGTGATAACTTTCATTATTGAGATAGTAACTTTTCAGATTTGACGTTGGCCATCAAATAATGAATAAAAAAACCCCACATAATGGACTGTCGAGACCCAATCTTTTAAGAAAAAACCCAAGACAATTTTCACTATTAGTTATTAATTGCAATTGATCTAGGGAAACAACAACTAGTCTTTTACGCATCCTCATTAATCAAAATTTTCGATAAATTATATTGCGGTAGATATAGGGTTAAGGTAATACGGACGGTCATGAACCAAGAAAAACACGCACTTTCAGCTCCTATATTGCATTATTCATGTTGATGAGGCAATACCACATTGACATGTCTTTTTCTTGGATTAAGACCTATTATGAGGCATGTAATGTGTGAATGATGTTTATCGCATGAAATTTTTAGGTACAAAGATGTCGAGTTTCAATCTGAGAACCCTTAAAGACGCAAAAATTATAATGTGAATAGGCTAGTAACATCTTTCTTCTTTGAAAGGTAAGAGATCAAGATTCAAATTTTTTATCACAAGATGAGGAAGGAACAATGTTTTTCCCATTAAAGCAACTGAGCTACGTCGAGCTTGGCAAAAATGGTGTTTTATTTTTTATTTTTTTTGTCGATACTTGGCAAAATAACGTTACTAGGTTAAGAATCAATCTTGAAAATCATGATAATGGCAATAGTCCAAACTAGCTGCAGAAGGACAAGTCAAAACACATCAGTCAACCGAACACGTCTCATTGGTGGAGAGAAGGAACAACGAAGTCTCATTGGTGGAGAGAAGAAACAACGAAGGTCAACCGGACACGTCTCATTGGTGAGAGAAGGAACAACGAAGTCTCATTGGTGGAGAGAAGAAACAACGAAGGTCAACCGGACACGTCTCATTGGTGGAGAGAAGAAACAACGAAGGTCACGTGAAAGCACACCCCAACGTTGGCAATTCCAAGTAATGGAAGGAAAAACAAAAAGACGAAATTTAAAATATGTTTCACCTTTAAAATGTGTGTTGAAAAAGAGGGCATTCAATTGCTATTAAAAGAGCAACCAGTGTTTTGAGTTTGAAGGCCATCTCCAAGTTCTTGTTTCTTGATAAGGGTTTCCAAGTCTTCCCTAGGAATCACCATTGTTATTCATACCACCACCTTCATCTCTCTCTCTCTCTCTCTCTCTCTCTTACTATGGAGGCGAATTCAAGTGATGGGTCATACTTGAATGAGCCTCTCTTGTATAATGAGAAGCAGCAAGGATTAGCGCGCAAACTCGAGGAAGGAGACTCGAAGTGTGAAAATCCCTGCGAAGGCAACACTTCTTTCTTCAAAACCTGTTTCAATGGCCTCAACGCTTTGTCAGGTCTCTAATTGTTTTCCCCTCTCTAATTGACCACACCTTAGAACACTGTAGACTGTTGCTGTACGCACATTCTTTTGTGTGGAACCATGGTGTAAGTGGTGTTCACTGCTCAGCTTTCGTGTTTCTGGTAACTAATCATCAGTCATGCTTTAAATTTCAAAGAGTAACCTAGAAAGATGAAGTCTTGGTGATCTCAATGGGCATCTTGACCTTAAATAATTTGAAGATTTCAAAGTCAACCCTATGTCGAAGTGTCTCAGCTAATGAATTAACTTTCATGATGTTAATGTGGTCTATGTAGTTTATGGAGAATCTCTTTTATTCTAAAAAGTTGTGACTTCATTACACAGGAGTGGGAATTTTGTCAACACCATATGCACTTGCATCCGGAGGCTGGTTGAGTTTAATACTTCTCTTTGTTATAGCCATAGCAGCCTTTTACTCGGGCCTGCTTATTCAGAGATGCATGGATGTCCACTCAAGCATTAGAACTTACCCTGACATCGGAGAGCTCGCATTTGGTAACAAGGGACGTGTCCTGGTATCAGTTGTCATGTACATAGAGCTATTCTTGGTTGCTACCGGATTTCTGATTCTAGAGGGAGATAATCTGCATAACTTATTCCCGGACATGGGATTCAACATTGGAGGGTTCATCAGCGGAAAACAGAGCTTGGTGCTGATTGTCGCGCTAATAATTTTGCCCTCTGTTTGGTTGGACAATCTGAGTTTGCTTTCTTATGTATCTGCAAGTGGAGTCTTAGCTTCTGGCATCATCCTTGTCTCGATTCTATGGACTGCGTTCGATGGAGTTGGGTTTCATCAAACGGGAACGCTGATAAATTGGAGTGGAGTTCCTACTGCCGTTAGCTTATATGGTTTCTGTTATTGCGCCCATCCAGTTTTTCCCACGCTTTATACCTCTATGAGGAAGAAACATCAGTTCTCTAATGTAAGTAACAGCATGGTTTCCGGTTTTCCTTTTTGTCAAACTCGGCTCTTAAGAAACGGAAGCTACTGAGCGAAAGGTTTTGGGTTTTTTAGTGAAACTCATCACTTATAATTTTTGTTGCAGGTTCTTATATTGTGCTTTGTCCTCTGTACCATCGGTTATGCATCAATGGCTGTAATGGGGTACCTGATGTTTGGAGACAAGGTACAATCGCAAATAACATTAAACCTGCCTCTAGGAAAACTGAGCTCAAGAGTGGCGATTTACACAACCTTGGTGAACCCTATAAGCAAATATGCTTTGATGGTGACACCAATCGTCAACGCTACCAAGCAGTGCTTTCCTTGCTACTACAACAAGAGGCCTTTCAGTCTTTTGATCAGTACCCTCTTGGTGATCAGCACCGTTGTTGTGGCCTTGGCCGTCCCTTTCTTCGCGTATCTGATGTCACTGGTTGGAGCTTTCCTCAGTATAACCGCATCTATCATACTACCTTGCATATGCTACTTGAAGATTACAGGCACTTACAGGACCTTAGGATGTGAAACCGTCACAATAGGCGCAATCATATTGATGGGCGTTGCCGTCGTGGTATTCGGCACTTACACATCCCTTCAACAGATTGTTGGCCATTTATAAATTCATTCCGCACTGCTATCTTCAAGGCATGCCAATGTTAGTGTTTTAATAGCTTAATAAATAGAAGTTGTTAGGAGGACTTAGAATACAGACGATAGGGAATGCAGAAAGTCAGTGGGAACGAAAAACTTATGAATACTCCATATGTACATTCGGTGATTTTCTTCAAGGAGAAATCAGCCACTATATGCCATTCATCGAGCGCTGCTTGCCCTCTGGCGTACCTTACATCTTTCTTTTAGAGTGGGTCTGCAGGCGTGGGCGAAACTGATGAACCCCTCACTGTTGATGAAGACTCTCATGAGCCTGCAGCGTCTTTGGTCATTGCTGAACCATCCAGTCCTATTTATATATGCCTGTGCTTATCCTTTCGGCTACTCATATCGAATGAAGGGTTGTGTATTGTTGTGGTACTGGTAGTACTCGGTGGCTTATTTCACTTTAAAGTTGCAGTTTGCCTGTGTCCCTTTGTGTGAAAAGTGCTCTCCATATGCTTCAATTAGTTTTACAAGAAATGATGACACCCCGACTCCTTATTTAAGCTCCTTGTACGATCAAAGGTTTAGGTACTTGGATTGCAAAACGGGTAGAAGTTCAAGTTTGCAGTCATTACCCAGGAAAAATTTTATGAACAATCCAAAAGCAACTTTGCAAAAATCACGGGGGACCCCCAAAGATTTGATTTCATATTAGTGAAGGCATGAAGAACAAAAGGAATAACTAAAAGTAAATCAATTAGAAGAGAACAGGACAATGGAAATAGAGTTTATAGATGACTTCCATTGGCTAGCTGAGAAGGCAACTAAAGTTACCATTCATTGACCATTTTCATGTGCAGGCTTAGATCATCAACCATATGAAAAGTATCTTCATAACCATCCTGAGAATCATTCCCAGAATAGAACTTATAAACAGAGCCGCCTAACTCGACACAACTCTCCCCAGCTATCTTCTTTACCCCTCTGTTCTTCATGTCCCTCCTCGTTTTTGCCGCTTTTTCCCACATCCCGGCCTCAGCATACATGTTTGCAACCATAATGAAATTCCCGCCCCTTCTCGGCTCCAATTCAAGCAGCCTCTTCCGAACTTCACTGCCCAGCCCACTTTTGTCCTCAACGTCGTGAATGCTGGTTGCACTGAGCAACGTCCTCCATACTACTGAGTCAGCCTCGATTGGCATCCTTGTTATAAAAGAATAAGCCTCTCTGAGACGCCCAGCACGACCCAGAATATCTGCCATAGCACCATAATGTACCATCATTGGTTTAATCCCATGAACATACTGCATTTCGTGGAAGTACTTATATCCCTCATCCACCAGTCCCGTGTGGCTACAAGCAGAGAGAACTCCAAGGAAGGTCACATAGTTTGGGCGTACAGATGTACTCTCCATCATGTTCGAAAAGAGCCGGAGGGCTTCGTTAGCAAAGCCATGTTGGGCTAGCCCCAGGATCATTGCACTCCAAGTCCACACGTTTCTCTCGCCCATTCGGTCAAAAACGAAACTAGCGCACCGAACAGCGCCACACTTTGCATACATGTCGACAAGGGCAGTACCCAACTGGCAGTTCAAAACCATGCCTCTTTCAATCACTTGGGAATGGACCCATTTGCCCAAGCTCAAGTTCCCCAGCTCGACACAAGCAGAGAGCACAACCACCATTGTGGTCTCATCCGGCTCAAATCCGCAGTTCCTCATCTCCACAAAATATCGAATCCCATCAGCCAAACGCGAATTCTCGATGCAGACAGTCAGAACAGCATTCCAAGAAACGGCTGTTCTCACGGACATTCCATCAAACACCTTACATGCGTTCGAGATCTTCTTGCAGGATCCGTAAAAGCTAATCAAAGCATTCCGAACATAAACGTTACTCCCCACACCAAACTTACAAACCTCGCCATGGACTTGCCTGCCCTGGCGCAGCACCGCGAGAGCCGCGCACGACTTCAAAACGAAAGGGAAAGTGTGCTCGTTGGGACTAATCCCACCACGCCGCATTCCAAGATAGGCCCGCAACGCGTCCCCCGACGAATCACTCGACGCGAAACCCCTGATCAGGATGTTCCACGAAGAGGGCGCCGAGATCTCCGCGTGCTCGACCAGTAGCCGAGCGTAGCTCAGGCATTTGGTGGAGGGAGGCAGAGAGCAGAGCCGGACGAGCTCGCGGGCGAGAAAGGCGTCGCCGAGGAGGCCAGAGGCCAGCACCTGGGCGTGGATCTGAGCGATGTGCTTGGCGGAGGAAGAGAGGTTCAAGAATGCGATCAGCTTGTGCTTTATGGAGACGAAATTTGAATTGCAGCTGAGGATCTTTGCCGGGAAGATGGTGCTGGGGGTCGGCTTCGGGAGGGGAACCATGCATGCAATTTGGGTTGGGCTAATGTCAGAACAGAGAGAGCAAAAGAGACGTCGATGCTTTTGGGGGTTCCGGTTGGGCATCTGTCGTGATCGGACCATACCCAGTCGCGCCATACGAAGCACTCCCATTGGGCTTTTTCGCCCGGTTTAGTAATTCAAGCCTCAAAAAAGTATGAACGATACGTATCTGCGTATTAATATTTGAGGTTAATATCACGAAAAATCTCAAATTAATAATACACTTGTAACAAATTTGTCCCAAAATCATTTTTTTTTTTACGTACACCCGTGATAAATTTACCCCGCGTAAGTTTTCGTTAAATTTTACCGTCAAATTTTAATGTCGAAACTTGTGCGTCGTAAAATTTAGATTATGAAAAAGTCAAAAGTAAAAATCCATCCAGCTCAAGATATTTCATTTTCCTAGCATAATGCTTCATCAGCTTGCTAGCAGCACGTAGGCAAACGGTGCTATTCCAAAATTTGTTTTTCTTTTTCCATTTTTTTTTTGCTAGGCTAGACACGCTTTTCACCCGAATTAAAAAAATTCCTTTTGTGCTGCATGGCTTCTAATTTCTTTATTTTTTTTTTCCTAAAGAGCACACATATTGCAGGTTTCTAATTTCTTTATTTGTGCTGCATTAATCTTAATGCAATGCGATATGTATAATTAACAGGTATTTCTTAAAAAATACATCATCATCCTTTACAATTAGGATTTTAGATAAATTGAAAACTATTTTCCTGTTGAAAATATCTTTTAAATTATGTTTTACCACTTGATCCAACCGCGAGTGTGTTTGGCTTGCTGCTGCTCTCCCATCTCATTGGGGACTAGACCCAGTGTAATACCGAATTGCAAAGTATTATTTGTTTTACTAATATTGCTTTTTCGATTGACAGAATTACTAAAAGAATTCATGTAAAGTAACATATAAGTATAATTAAGACTTTTTCTTATTATAATTAATTTGATAAATTAATGATACATTTTCTGATAAATGGAATACTGAGGTGAATTCAGCTTTATTGACTCTGATGTCAAATTATACATTCATATTACTTTGATGTTACAATATATAGTCTTAAATGCATTAATATTAGAGTGTGGGGAAAATGAAGTTATGCTTGTCCAACAAATGTAAGGAGGTAAATAGAGCTTTACAGTTTAATGTGATGTGCCTCAAATCACAGAACTCCATTTTACCGATTTTACTCTTTTTGCTCGAGAAAACAGACATGGCCTTTAGAATTTTCTTTTACGATTGTTTATCACTTGATAAAAATAATTTATTTCCCATTATAGCTGGCTACCCAATGAAAAATCAGAAGAACAATTTCAGGGGCCAATTAATTAATTTTGTTTACTATTACATCAAAGTGTAAGTAAATTAATAATTTACGCAATTAACATCCGCGTACTATTCTTGTACATTTGTTATGTCCAAGTTGGATGATTAGGTTGCTTTGTCTACTTTGTGGAGAAGGAGCTTTCTGTTGGCGTGGCTCAACCCCCGAACAATGTTTTGCTTGCTCTTCTATTGTCATATTATATCGTGTTAATCAACCGATGTGTAGAACGTTCGAATGAAAATAACAGCCCAATGCTCCTTCGATGAACGTTCCATTGCAGGTGTGTGGAACCGTTTATGATAATGGGAAGAGGGAATAGTTGCATTGTTCCCCTCTCCTCGCATTTCAATTCACAAAAGAAAAAAAAAAGATTAGAGCATAATTCCTAAAGTAGATTTTTCCATTGTTAGTGTACTAAACATCTTCTTTCGAAAATGAAAAATACATTGCAATTAAACAGACATAATGATTGAGTGTTTAGCAAAAGTGTTTGATCAGGATACTAAAATTTTATATTCGAATCACGACTCTCCTATCCGAAGTAGTTTTGGGTACTACTACATCCGCAGCTTGCGGGTAGAGCCTTCTGCGATGGACATGGATCGCATGGTTTACTTGGACTCATAAGAATTAGTTCAGTTTAGAAAGTCCAAATACATTATTCTTACATAAACAAAAATGGTAAAATATTTGCGGTCCTTAATAATTTGGAGTAACGAAAGTTAGACCACGACATGGGCATATTACGTGGCACGCGCCCATCTGGCATATGCTTTGAACCTGATAAAAAGGATCCAAGACAGAAGTGTCAATCCGCCACTTCTGCTTTTCCAAGCGCATGGCTCGAGTTCGTGAGGAGAAAAAACGATAATCTCTCCCCATGTCTTCTTGCGTCCCCCGTTCGCCCCATTTCTCTCCACAGGACTCCTCGACAGCTCAAGTCACGAAAATTCGTCAAATCAAACGACATTTTCATTCACCAACTTCCAGAGGCTAAGTCAATCTTCCAGGCCCTTCCCGAACGAGAACGAAAACGAAAACTAGGAAACAAAACATGCCCTGAAGAAGAAGTAGAAGAATCCAAGTTTTTAAGTGCTGGAAACATCTCCAGCGTTGCTCAACCTATTTATACATACAGAACTAATCGCATGTGATCTCACCCAATTGTCACTTGACTCTTGTTCAAAGGTTTCGAGTGCCGAAGAAGAACACGAAAAGCTTGCTCTCAGCTGATCTCAAGTTTGATGGAAGAGAATGTCGCCTGCTCTGTCCCTGTCTCTCTCTAGCCGACCTCTGTGCAAATCCCAAGACAGCATCCCCAAGGCGAGCCCGCATCCCCGGATCAGCTCCACAAGCCGAAACCCACGTCAGAAATCTTCTTCCGACACTATCGTCGGCAGGAGGAAGCTGTTTGCAACTGCCGCTTCGACAGGTCTAGGGCTAGGAACTTCTGTTCTTGGGCCTGCAAGAGCGGAGCCCCAGGGCCCGATCAAGTCTGCCTCGAGCAGGATGTCCTACACCAGGTTCTTGCAGTACTTGGACCAAGGTGCGGTGAGAAAGGTGGACTTGTTCGAGAATGGGACCGTCGCGATCGCGGAGATCTGCAACCCCGCCCTGGACAAGGTCCATAGGGTGAAGGTTCAGCTGCCGGGGCTCCCCCAGGAGCTGCTCAGGAAAATGAAGGACAAGAACGTGGACTTCGCAGCTCATCCTATGGAGGTCAGCATGTGGCCAGCGATCCTCGATTTGTTAGGGAACTTGGCTTTCCCGATGATACTCCTAGGGAGTTTGCTGTTGAGGAGCTCGTCTTCAAACAGTCCTGCAGGACCCAATTTGCCCTTCGGACTTGGAAGGTATGAAAAATCAGCAAAATCCCAGCTAACTTTATATGTATTGAGTCAAGTCGGTAATACTAGTACGATATTTGTTGAGAAAATTGATTCCTGTGAACTTTGTAAGCTCTCTTTATCAGTTTAAACGTCTTGATACAATTTTTTATAAATCTCACTTGTTCATCCATGTTTACGAAAAAGAAGCAAGGCCAAGTTTCAGATGGAACCGAACACAGGAATCACATTTGATGACGTGGCTGGGGTTGATGAGGCGAAGCAGGACTTCCAGGAGATTGTGGAGTTCTTAAGGATGCCTGAGAAGTTCGCAGCCATGGGGGCAAGGTTGCCCAAAGGAGTTCTTCTAGTGGGGCCACCAGGGACGGGGAAGACCTTGTTGGCCAAGGCGATTGCAGGAGAAGCTGGGGTCCCTTTCTTTTCGCTGTCCGGTTCAGAGTTCATCGAGATGTTTGTCGGGGTAGGCGCTTCGAGGGTGCGAGACCTGTTCAACAAGGTGAAGGCAAATTCGCCTTGCTTGGTCTTCATTGATGAGATTGATGCTGTCGGGAGGCAGAGAGGAACTGGCATTGGAGGAGGAAATGATGAAAGAGAGCAAACACTGAATCAGTTGCTCACCGAGATGGATGGTTTTAGTGGGAACAGTGGAGCGATCGTCATCGCGGCAACGAATCATCCCGAAATCCTCGATTCTGCCTTGCTCAGGCCAGGAAGGTTTGACAGACAGGTAAATCCTGACATTTGTTTGTGATATATCAGTTTCTGAGTTGCGCACATCAGTTTTGAGTCATCCCACGTTACACTGAACTTCGATGACCTAATGAACCGAAAAAAAATTGGCACGGACACAACTTGTTAAATCAAACGGCTACCTATCTGTTGAATCTTTTGGAAACACTTCTGACATTAATTTGTTTGATTCGAAGGCTACTGAAACCTTACATTGTGCCTGAGCAGGTAAGTGTCGGACTACCAGATATAAGGGGAAGGGAAGAGCTACTGAAGGTACACAGCAAAAATAAGAAGCTAGATAAGGATGTATCTCTCGGTGTGATTGCCATGCGAACGCCGGGATTCAGTGGCGCTGACTTGGCAAATCTGATGAATGAGGCCGCCATTCTTGCTGGGAGGAGAGGCAAAGACAAGATCACGCTGAAGGAGGTCGACAACTCAATTGACCGCATCGTGGCTGGAATGGAAGGAACCAAGATGGTGGATGGAAAGAGCAAAATGTTGGTCGCATATCACAAAGTCGGGCACGTTATCTGTGCGTAAGTACATCAACAGAGCTTGTTACTTTTTTAGGACTAAACCTTTCACTAGTCGTCTATTCAACAATTTTAATATGCTCTCTTTTGCAGGACATTGACGCCAGGACATGACCCGGTACAGAAAGTCACTCTAATACCCAGAGGCCAAGCTCGCGGTCTCACGTAGTTTTTGCCCGGTGAAGATCCTACCCTCATCTCCAAACAGCAGTTATTTGCTAGAATTGTTGCAGGTCTAGGTGGCCAAGCCACTGAGGAAGTCATATTCGGAGAACCAGAAATCACCACTGGCGCAGCTGGAGACTTGCAACAAATCACTCAGATAGCAAGACAGGTTTGCTTAAAAGAAATTCTTTGACTGACTCGAGACAAAACATAAACTAATCTATGAAACATAGATGATAAACTTTTTTTGTTGTCATTTTCTGCAATGCAGATGGTAACAACGTATGGTATGTCCGAAATTGGGCCATGGGCGTTGATCGATCCGACAGTACAAAGCAGCGATGTAGTCCTGAGGATGCTATCTAGGAATTCCATGTCAGAGAAGCTCGTGGAGGACATCGACTCATCTGTCAAGAACATCATTGACAATGCATATGAGATCGCAAAGGCAGATATAAAGAACAACTGGGAGGCCATGGACAAGATAGTGGATCTGCTTCTGGAGAAAGAGACACTTACAGGAGATGAATTCAGAGTGATACTTTCGGAATTTACAGATGTTTCAATCAACAACACAAATAGGACTCCTGTTAGGGAGATGATTGAGGTCTAGGAAACACAATTATAGTTGTACATTAGCAGAGTGAAAAGAAATTTAAATATGTACTCTGACTAGAGGATTGTATAAATAACAAGGTCTAGTTTTTTTACATGGAAAAGAGAGTTTTACTGTGTCTTGCTAATTAATATTGTGACAATTTACTCATTTGATTGCTGCATCCTGCCAAAATTCTCACGAGTGAATGTCTTACTGCTCCAAAAGATATTATCAATTGCACCGAGACATCGAATTTGAATGCAAGTGGAAGATGAAACTAGGAAGTTATCTCTTTTTTGATCTTTGACTTAGTTGGAGAACAACTTATTGGCCAATCAGAAGGATGTTGGAGTTAAATGATCAGGTTCCCTACATTCTCCAAAGAGAGAATCTATATTTTATATCTATGTCTAGCAAATTTCTTTTCATTTTAGAGCAATTAGGCAGAAATATAATTACCTAAAGTCCCAAGAGATGTGATTGGAACAGCAGCCATATTTCAAACCAAAATTGCAAGGATACTTATGAAAGAAGCAAGCCAGTTATCGCAACACAAACGGTGAAGAAGATCTAAAAAACTCCTTGGAATATAACAATACACTGCTTCTGCATGTTTGAAACTCGTCCTCTATGAAGAACTGAAAATGCCAGTGTGTCTGCCTGGGGTTATGTTGATTTTGATTATGTAGTGAATACGCACATGCATTTATGTATGTACTTTGCTGTGATGCTACCTTTTTAAAACAAATGTTGCATGTGATGAAGCATAATCCATCATTCTAATGCCCGCGCTCTGTTGCTTATTATATGCTTGGGAAGTTTAAAAAGAGAAACAAGAAAGAACAAAATGATCAATGTCACAATGTCTAAAGCTTTACCACAGGCAATCATTAAAGAAAGCGGTAACTATTCACTCATACAATTCTGTACATGATTGATCCATGTCCAATGACTTGCTGAACCTCGCCTCCTAAAAGTAAGGCGGAAAAGATATAAGATGCTGCTCACTTTATCACACGAGTCACCCACAAAAGCACCAGTGATGTGCGTAGAATTCCTGGGAATCTAAGATAGGGTTCGACTATAGCACATGGAAGAAACATAGTAATCCCTCGCCCACATCTCCTGCAAAAATGAGAATATGAGCTCCATGAAGCGAAGCTAATGCAACCAATTTGATGGTGTTGAAAATAGCCGAATTAATCACCTGAGTTCCGCTAACTGGGAAATTGGATGTTAGGAGTGTTTCTTGCTTTACACTTGCTGGCGCTTCTCCAGTAATACTGAAGACAAAAGCAATCTGATCCGAACTAGCCGCGACCGAAGTGATATGATAGCCTTGCTTCTGCCTTTCAAGGATGCCTTCAGCTGGATACTGGAAGTCTATCTCTACAACCTTAATTTAGCACAAGAAAACGAATCAGGAACTTGCAGGATCACACAAAACTAAAAGGGAATCTTGAAGTTGGAAGTATCTATGAACCTGGTGAGAAAATCCGGCTCCATTGGAAGTAACAACAGCCCATTTGCTCCCAGAAGAGGCCATGGCAGTGACGTGGAAACCTTCTGCCCACTGACTCTTAATCCACTCGAAAGGGAATGTATCACTGACCTCAAGATGCTGCCGCAGATAACGGGTCCCTACATTTGATGGGTTGAGAAAAAATTGTGAAAATGGTATGGTGCCATGTCATCAGAAGTTGATATTAGGCATTCATCCACCTACCCTTGGACATTACAACATATGATCTGTGATCGTCTGCTCCGGCTATTGCAGTGATCTGGTAGCTCTTCAGCCAATGTGCCCGAATCCACTCCTTAAAACATTGAAAAACGCTGTTAAGTACCCCCTAATCGAGAATGCCATTGTTGAGCGGTTGATGCATTGGTCGAATGCGTTATGCATTATCGGAATGAATAGTAACATGGAACTATTGGATCTACATAGTAAAAGAATGTCGTAAGTAGAGCTGCTGAAATGCAACCTGGGGAAGAAATTCGGGTGAAAGATAACGAGTTTGAGCAGTGAAGCCAGTGCCGTCGTCCATTATCAGGGTCCACGAATTTGAGCAAAAAACCACACTACTGACAAACATTCCATTTACACAGACCTTCTCGCCTTCTAAAGGCAGGTTCAAATCATGAGCATTAGTGTAAAACCTACAAGAAAAGGGGCGGATGAGATGAAAAACTCCATTTGTATTTACCATGAAGTAAGTGAAGAAAAAAGTCAATGTACCAAAGCAGAAGAAAATTCTGACAACAGTTACGTCCTTACCTTTGCTTCATGGGTAGATGCGCATCATAATTGACAATCCATTGCGATACACTCAACCCCGTTCGTACTTGTAGCTTATCTTCTTCAGCTAGAGGAACTCCCTTATTTGCAACCTGGCAAATGAATGTTGCAGCAAAGAGACAAGTATGGCTCAATTAGAGGACGAGATCCTATCAGATATTTATACCAGCATCTACTGATTTTCTGAGAGGAATAGGCACCTCCTGAGCAACATGAAGACGACTAAAGGGCCAGATGTATAGATTTGGACCGATGCTCCCATGGAAAAGAGAAATGTATCTTGTATAGTTTGGTTCTTCATCGAATTTCAAGCTAAACACGAGCTCAGCGAATCGCAGGAAAGGCTCAGGACAATTGTGACAGAGAGTTCCTGGAGGAGTGGCCATCTTTTGCTTGCAAGCAAGGAGAGAGCTATCCCTACCCTGAATCAGCCATGGCGGTTAAGGGATAGGCAGACGCACAAGCTTCTAAAGAAACATCATAATCTTCGCTGGTTCTAGCAAACCTTGTATTCTTGCCAAGGCAAACGACCAGAGATAAGCTTAACAAGCATGTAAGCCAGGGACTCCAGGTCATCTCTTCTGCTACTTGTTCTGCCAAGATGAGCATGTACACTTGCGAACCAAGTTGTTCCTCTGCTGTAAGCAGTAAATTAGTGCACGCAAGTGATTTCACATAGGGGGGATTCAATAGAGGAGGTTAAGATCATTTCCAGTGCACCTGAAACAAGATGGAGTTTGATCGTACTTAACATGTGAACCGGTGGAATTATCTAGCCATCTTCTAGCTGCAAGATTGTAAATGACAAAAGAATAATGAGACGGTCGAATCTTTCTCTTTTTTTTCTCTTTTTCAATCGATTATGCAAATCGGCCATAACCTAATCCAAGATCGGTCAGATACAGTTTTTTATCTTCAGGAGTTCCCGGAGGACCAAGCAAAAAGTTACCAGGTTTGATATCCCCATGAATGTACCTGTCAGGAAAAGCAGCATAAATAAACAATATAAACAAACCTGGCACTAGCAGGTAACTGATCTGTGACAGTTATCATACAATTGTACACACCCAAGTTGACTGTTTTTTACTCATTGAATCTCCATAATCCGTCCTAAGAACAAAAAGATCATATCATTGGGCTTTCAGGGATTTTAATGCCTCCATTAAGGGGAATCTTTTGGAATGCGAATTCTGTTACTACATGTACAGAACCAGAGTTGCTACAAACAAAACCGAAACAGTAAAAGCTGCCACAGAAAAACTTCTTCCAAATATGAGAAGCTATCAGAAAGCACAAGTCTTTGAAAATGTCTGTTTGACCTTAAATTAAGAACAAAGTCACATTGTGAAAGGAAATCGGAAGCCAATCAGCCATTACCCTTTAGAGTGCAGTTTCTCGAGTATAGAAATTGCTTCAACAGCAACACAAGCAACCACTGCCAATCGATTGCTGAATTAAAGAATAAAAGAGAGAAAATTAGGAAGGCGTAGAATCTGATAAAATGTCCAAACATTGAAAAGAAACGGTGGACACTTCTTGAGGAAACGTACTCTGGACTGTTTTGCATCAGGACATGTAAGTTCTGTCCAAGCAAATCCATGACCTGCATACGTAAAGCAGATCCTAGAAATCGTAAGCACGTCAACATCAATCTTCGAGAATGCAAAAGTCTTCGATTTTAAGGGAATGCACATACCATGACATTATAGTCCCCTTGTTGCTCCTTGTGGTATACTCGGGGAAGCGAAATGCCATGATCGTTACCCAGATCACTGTTCAACATGCCAAACACAGATGTAACATACAGCATGCAGGCATTCACTCAATATAGTGCGCGCTAAATATGCGACAATTTGAAATGTCTCACTCATAAGCTTTCCACTCAGGAGGGATTCCATCTTCACGTCCTTTGTGGGCTTTTCTAAGCTCGAATTTTATGGCTACCTAGATTGTGCGCATTAATCATGTAAGCGGCTGGCGCAAATATAGTGCTTGAGTATGAAAGTGAGAAGATAGAGCTCAGAGGTATACCTCTACCGCTCCCAGACCAATTTGACCGATTGCAGCCGAAGGACCAACAGGTTGACCGACACAAACTTGTCCAGAGGATCCCTTTCCCAGTGTTTCTTTTATTCTGTACACTAGAGAATCACCAATCTGAACCTGATAGAGGAAAAATCCTCAGCACGTACAGTCTTGGCACCAACTATATCCAAACTAGCTAAAAGTCTTTACAACTATCGATAACATGGACTCGATGCGACACGTGGAGTTTTTAGATGGAGGATCAAAAGCACTTATCTAACGTCTCTCGTATGATAAAATTGCAAGAAAATTTGCTAGAAATGACAAGAATCTGCAAATCTGCTCCGTTTTCTACCCCATCTTCTTGTTCAATTCTATGCTCGTTTAATCCCCAGAAAGGCATACAGAGTCCCGACCATTGAAAACGAAGAAAAGATTATGCATGCTCCAAGAACAATCGAGAACAGTCAAGTACCTCCTCTGGAATCGGAGGAAGGTTGCCCTGAGTCCGACTTTGAAGCCCCTCGTCTCCTATAGGACTTTCGAGATCGGACTCTTCCGTGGCCATCTTCTCTTTGATCTGATCTCGACCGCCCTGAAACTGCATCGCCGTCTTCTTCACCGGCCTCTCAACCTTGTTCGATCTCCACAGTATCTCTGTTCTTTCTCGTGAACAAACCGTGCGCGCTGTGGAGTTCTTGGGAGATTCGAGAGATGGAATGGGAAAAACAGAGTGATCTGTTTCTTTTGTGAAGAAGGCTTTCGGTTTATATGAAGGAAGGAGAGAGGAGGTTCGGTCAGTTGGCAAGCGGGAGGGAGCGAGAGGAGAGTCGTTGAATCTGTTTTTGACGGTTACTTTTGGCGCGCTCAAGTGCGAATGCGGGCAAAATGCCGTGGGTTCAGTTGACGGCCAATGGTTAAATGGCACGTGGATTATCGTTTTTATATATTTCAAGGGGTCTAGTAATTAGTGTGGTTCCGACCTTTTTTTTTCCTTTTTTTTTTTTTTTGTATAACTTTCGTTTCAAACAAATCCTACGGAATAAAAGTTTTCATAGAGAATTATCTAAAATCAAATATAAGAATATTTTTCATGGTACTTTTTAAGTGAATTATTTAGTATTGTCGATGTGATTGTAATCTAACAAAAAATCCATCATTGGACAAAACATAAGTAAAAGGAACATTAAAAATAAAATTTAGAGGATACACTCCTTAAATAATTCCTCGAGCAACAATAATAACACAAGCATAACAACTAGGGATAAGTATAACTAGTGGTGATCGGTTCCTGATCCAGTCCAATAAAGCCGGTCTCTCAGGATTTAGTTCACATTTTATTAATTTATGTTAATGAAGTTCACTTAGGGTTTAGTTCATATTTTACTAATTTTTGTCAATGAATTTATGTCATTGAATTTCACTTTTAGGGTTTAAATCACATTTTACTAATTTTTTTGAAGAAAAAAAAAGTATATTAGTCGATTCGGTTCGGTCGATCCGGTTCCCCATTGGAATCGGGAATAGAACTGCCGAACACTGGTTCTACTTTTACGAACTGAGAATCGGACCGACATTCTTAGGAACCGGATCCAATCGATCAGTTTGGTCCGGTCGGGGCAGTCTGTTTTGCACACTTCTAAGTATAACCTTCTTAGAAATTAACAACAAAAGCAATCAACAACGGTGGCAATTAGTAAATGCAACACCAGCGGGCTGAGGTCCAATGAGAATCCCCATTTGTTGAAAACACAATTTTTTGGCATGGATTTTGTGGCTAACGCGATATAACAAGTCAATCTAATGTTTGCATGGGATTGAAATGCTACCCAATCAATAGAAGGGGGCGTTGGCTGCCACCACCCTCGTGGTCAAGGTGGGAGCTTTGCTACTACGGTAACCAAAGTCGCGCCTCAATTTCCAACGCAACCCTCATCTCCCTAAATATTACATAAGCTCTTTCAATGTCTTTGTAGCAAAAAAAATAATGCAGAACTGCTCCCCAAGGGAAAATTGTCTAAAAAATCCAAAATCTAGTATAGGACGGTTAACCATAAATATTTCAATTGTGTCAATTTAGTCTTGAACCTTTTGATAATTAGTCATAAACCTTTTAAATGATCAATTTTGTTCTAGACCTTCTAAAGATTTGCTAATTTAGTCTTTCTAGCCAATGTTGGCTGAAAATTGCTGACATGGTGATTTAGTCATCACCGATCGTCCTACAAATCATGATTGACGGTAATGAGGATGATTTTATGAATTTTTGCTTTTTCTTTTCTTTTTTCGTTTCCCCTTCATCCTTCTGTTGGCCGTCACTAGGCCTCGTTGATGGCTGACAGGGGTCGTCGGCCTCAAATGAGGGTAGTCCTTGGACGAGAGATGCCCATGCCTAGGCTGGTGAGGGTCGCCTAAGGCTGATGAGAGTGGCCCTCTCTTGAGACCGACGGACAAGGCCCAACAATGGCTAGCGGAGAGAAAAAGGAAAATAAAAAGAAAATAAAATAAAAGAAAAGTTCATAAAATTAAAAAACAAAATCACAAAAATTATCTACGTCAGCGCTGGTCGTGCCATGTGGAGCGGCCAACACTGACTAGATTGCCATATCGGTAATTTCCTAAATTGACAACTTGTTAGAAGGTTTATGACTAAATTGACAAATTATCAAAATGTTTATGACTAAATTGGCACAATTGAAAGATTTAAGGCTAAATTGGCCGCTGTATAATAGGTTTAGGACTTTTTGGACAATTTTCCCGATCTACTAAGAGAAGGAGAAAGGGGTTATCAAGATTGGGAATAGACAGTATAAAGGAAAATCAACTCAAATTTATTCTTTAATACTTAAGTGAGGGGGGAAGAATATTAGAAGTGTCAAAACATGTGTACGACGCTCACTTTAGTATTAAAAGTTTTTGCTGGCTCATTTAAGTGTCAAATAAGAGGAAAAACAATAACTTAAGTGTCAACAGCGATAAATTTTGGCCAAATTAATACGTGGCTTTTATAATTAAAATTTCAATCTGAATTGGATTTAAAAAAAAAAAATCAGTCTACATGGCATTTTCATGTTTATATTTCGATTTTTTAAATATTTTTTTCTTTTTCTCCTTCTTTTCTTTTTTTCTATTATTTCCGGCCACCGGCCAAAGGTAGAAGAAGAAGAAAGAAAAGAAAAATAAATAAAAGAAGGAGAAAAAGAAAGAAAAGGAAAAAGGAAAAAGAATAAAATTATTTAAAATAAATTTAAACTGAAATAGGGTGAATAAGCTAAACTACGTTGTTTTGAAGTATATATGTTGACTAAACCTCCAGCGAGCCACATCGGCTTCGGAAATTAATAAAAATGCTATGTCTGATTTTCGGTCAAACTGACCGAAATTGACACTTAAGTGATCATTTTTCAAAAAGTTTGGCACTTAAGTAATCTGGTGAAAACATTTGGCACTTAAGTAAACGCCGTACATAAGTTTTGACACTTGTAGTGTTCTTATCCCCTTAAATGAGTGGCAAAAAGCTAACGATTTCATGCAATGTTTCCTATTTATATTAATTCAAATCATTTGGCAGCCTAATAGAAGAATATAGATTTCTAAGTTGGTTCCCTAGACATATAAATACCGGCTAGTTCATCTAGAGATCCAACTCATAAGTGGCTCTTCTGCAAGGCTATTGACCTTTGCATCTGAACCCTTTGCGTTAGGAGAGACTTGAGAGAGAGAGACAGAGAGAGAGAGAGAGAGAGAGAGATTGAGCGATGCCATTAAAAAGACTAGGGAGGGAGAGGCCAGATCTAAGATGAGAGAGTAGAGTAGCGAGAGAGGCTAAATCTAAGAGATAGAGTGAGTGCGAAATGAGAAGGCACATCTTAAAAACCAAAGAAAGTTAAAGAGAGCTTTAGAGTTTAGTTTTAAATCGGTTCAAAACTAATTCTACCCAAGAATCGGCCTTGAGACGAATTCAAAACCAGTTCTACTCACAAAGCCAGTCTCAAGTAGAACCGACCTGTTTAAGGCTGGGAATTGACCCAATCTAAGCTAGTTCTCAAACTTTATATCCGGGAATCTCAGTCCTACTGTGAACTGGCCAGGTAAGATCGGTAGGGTTCGATTCCCAAATGGAATCAACTCGGTTGCTTACCCCTAGTCTTGATGGGAATGCTAAGCTCACTTTCACCAAAATGCATTCATGCAGCTGGTTCGATAAGCAATTCCGAGTAATTACACGCACTTGCCCTAATCCATGTCCCTCTAAAGCAAGGCTCCTTGGCACCAGCCTAATCCCCAAACTTTTACAAATTCGCTTACATGAACTGCCACATAAGCGTTTATTACGTCAAAATAATGAGGTGGATCGCCACATCTTTTTTCCAATTCAACCACTCTTTTTCCTTTCTTTTGGGCCCAAAAAATGGGAACGAGATATGACGTGGAAGCCATATGTAAACCACGTGGACACCAGAATGGCAAATCTAATGTCAAGTTAATAGAAATTATGGTCTTGTCAGCTAGAGGTGTTAGAATTTTTAATTGAAAGACTACATTGAGAGGTTTTTTTATAAGTTTAAGGATTTAAATTGAATAAAAAAATCAAAGACCACATTGATTATCGAAAGAAAGTTCAGGGATTACCATGTCAATATTGTTAAAACAAACCGATAACAATCACAATTCCATATTTCACAAGAACTTAATTATGTCAAGCGATCAATTTTCGATTACCATCCAACAACTTCCTATTTATTTCAAGATTTAATAATTTTTAGAACTTCAACAGAGTCACACTTCAAATTTAGCGCATAATCTTTTGGATTAATACTACAAAAATTCTAAACGAGCATATCGATATTTCAAATTAATTTTCGTATCATAAAAAAAACCCTTAAATTTTGCACGATTTTATCGGTTTGAGATTTCTCTATGACATAAAAATTAATTTGAGGTAAATGTGATATGGAAAATGTACCGATATGAAAACATTTGTGATATTCCGTTTCCGAAAACACTTCTTTTCCTCGCTTCGCTGCACCCATCGTTGGTTTTCCTTCTTCGGAACAAGCTGGGGAACAAAAGTGAAGGTTACAGTTCTTTTTTTGGCCTTTTAAGACGCAACTTTTACATGCGAATTAACTTTTGTGTTGACGTAATTTCGATAGTTCATAAAAATGAATAATCCAAAAAAGGAAAATGCTTAGGTTATATGTTTTAAACCTTTTTAATGAAGTATAACTAGATTACAAAAGTAAAGCGAAAAGTGCAACTTAAGACTCTCGCACATGCAAGTTCGAATATCGTTCATCGAAAAGATTTAATTAACAAAATTATATCTGATACATAAGTGATAACACGTCAAATTTTGCTTTCATATTTCAAAAAATGAATTCCTTAAATTTGATCGAAAAGGTTCCAGAAGAATTGATCGCGACTTGACCCGTGATAGAGGAGGCATTCAACACCATTTTAAACATAGAGAATCTTCATGAGGCTAAAATTCAGTAATCGGAAAACACGAAAAACGAGATTGAATTGGACGCAGGCGTAGGAACTAGTGGGCAGAGCCAGAAATGCAGACGCAAAAACAAAGCAAGAACAAGAGCAAAACAAAAGAAGAAAGGACGGACAATGATACGTGGTCGGCTGATATGAGCGCAAGAACCAACGCCGGTGACGATCCCCTGTTCCAAAAACTGTCGGCTAATCTGAGCCTCACAGTATTTACTCCACGATCTCAATACCAGCATCGGCCATGGTCCCCGCTCCAGCGACCTCCAGCATCCATCGTCGATCTTTCTCTCTGTTCGTTTTCTCCGCCGTGGTCTCACCGACATCTTCACTCCTCCTTCCTCCGTAGCCACCCTCTTGTTTCCGTCTCCGGAGCGCCTGAACCGCCGGTTAGTTTCTCTAGGGAATTTCGTCGAACACCCGGATGGCGTCTCTTGGGTCTCTGCAGTTCCTCCTCATCGAGCCCAAGGCAGAGAGCTCGCTGCTTCATTACTGTGCCAATCGGCGCCAACCACCCAGATTGGGTTCGTTCGGCTCTCGGCCGAGGAAGTCGCCGTTTCTGCTTCGTTCGAGGGGCTTAGCTTGTGGGTGTTCGCGGTTGCGAGCTGCTGAAGATGGCTCGCTCAAGTGTTCGTTTTGCCGTGGCGGGATGTTAGGTTTGTATGACAGGGGCCAGTTCTTGTGTGTGAGAGCGGCTGCGAGGGGGCCTGCGGAAGGCGATGACGTTGATAATGTAGAAACTGAGGACAAGTTCCAGGCCACCATTGAGAAGAGCAAGAGGGTTCTTGCAATGCAGAGAGACCTGATCAATCAGGTAATTTGTTCGATAGGAAACTCTCGCTCTGTTCCAGTTTCTACTTCTTCTCCGAAGACGGTTCACATTTTAGGTTTGGTTGACATTCGTCTTGAATTCCACTGATTAAAAGTCAGCTTTGTGAAGTTTTCAAACTCTAAAACGTAAAGTGAATCCGGAAAGTGCAGTTATTTTCGATACAAAGAAGAAGAAGAAAGGAGCGACCCATTGGTACTTTTCCTTTAATTTTATGCTGAAATTATGTTTAAGTTTCGAGTTAAATTGTAGGGCCTACTCAATTATTCTCACTGTTAAAAAGCACCCAAAATTTAGACCAATCCAGGTCTAGCAAATTCAACGATTTAGCTTCAGATACGCAGAATTTGATGACACGATATGGTCCTTGCTTTCTAGGATGCAAAGTCGCATAGTTTGTACCGTGATTTTCCATCCATTTTTGAAGCTATGATCTCATCTGCATAATAGGCTTGTTTACTTCATTTTCAAGCAGTATCATTGTTCGATTGTGCTACAATTTTAGTTTGATGGCTAAGCGCATCTGGGGTATCATTGAAAAGATTTTCCATATTTATATGCGGTAGTCATTTTCTTGGACTGATGTAGTCTAAGTGTAGGCTTGCTTCATTGAGAGAATCTCTCAGGTCTAGTTCTTACACCAGACTAGCAGATTTCTATGCACTGTGCAAATTTTAGCTTCTCCAGCTGGCATGCAGAAATTTTCTAGTTTGGCGTTCAATCACAGCTGATTTCTTATATAATGAGTGCCTCCAGAAATTTGTCGAATGGAATCTCTTTCAACGAGTGTAGCGGAAAGAAAATTTGCCCACCATTTCCTACTTTTTTAAAAAATGGTAACGGTTGTTTACTTCTGCTATCTTTTGAACCTTGAAGGGCATGTGTTTTCATCTTTTTGTATTTTTCCTAGTCCTATGAGCCCATCAATGCCGACTATTTACTAAACGAACAATTGAGTATTTCTGGTCTTTTGCTGGATCTTCCAAAATTATTCATCAACTACTTAATTCTGACAACTAGAAGATGCATCCCTTTTCCTTTTAAACACATTATCTTGTCCGTTCTCTGTTACGAATTGATTTTACGAAAGGAGTGAGGGGTCAATCTGGTGACGTTCCAGCTTAATTTGATGTAAGTGGACTTCTTTTTTTTGGTGATAACAAAATCTTGATGCTTCAGATGGGTGATATTATATTAGAGCTGATCTTTCTTCAAGGTCTTTATGTAACTTTTCCAATTTTCTTCTTGTTATCTGAAATTTTGTTTTTCACTTTGTTGTCATCTGAAGATTGCTGAGAGAAGAAAATTGGTTTCTACTATAAAGAACAGCACGATTAGTGCAACAGAGGCTGAAACTGCATATGAAGATGGGATGAGCACTTCTTCACATCAGGATGTTGCTTCAACTTCTAGCAACTATACTACTTTTGAAGATAATGCTCTTGGAGAAACAAATGGGCAAAGTTTTCCAGGGAGCCCACCGCATTCGACAATGGGGGTACCAGAAAGAGTACTAACTGAACAACCTGATAAAGCAGAGAGAAAACTTGGACGTCAGTTTTCTTCCGAGGTGACACCTTCCAGTGGTGATTCTGCAGAACATTTGAACCACATCAATTCAGATTCAGTTCAGTCAAGAGAGATACCATCATTTCTTTCCAGTACCTTGGAGGTTGAATCTTTTGAAGTGGAACAGGATGAAAGTTTGGAGGAATCAAGCCTTCAGGATGTTGATAATGAGACAGCAGATCCAGTCTCTGAGGACATGGAACCCCCTCCTTTGGCTGGGCCAAATGTCATGAATATTATATTGGTTGCTGCAGAATGTGCTCCATGGTCTAAAACAGGTACTCTTAGAGTGGAGACTATTAATGGTATCGCGTAGCAAAAGTAAATTACTGGAGCATTGCAAATTTGTATTTCAGTCTAGGTTAGTAGAATGTAGTCAGTTGCCGCAGTAGATCGTGTGATTTGATAAATTCCATGGCTTCCCAAGATTTACGAGCTAACTGTATGCATGGAATATTGGGTTGACATGTAAATTCTGAATCGATTAGTTCAAAAAGCTCGTCCTGAGCTTTCTCTCCTCTAAAAGCTGGTTTTCAGTGTCAATTATTGCAGAGAACTTTGGAGTGTCTGTAGCTATATAATGAATTAGTGCAATCGATGTCATGCTTATTGCATGTTTTTTCCTGTTTATTTAATGCTAAAGTTTGATTAACATGTCAAGAGTATTTTGTAGGTGGGCTTGGAGATGTGGCTGGATCTTTACCAAAAGCTTTGGCTCGTCGGGGGCATAGAATTATGGTAATGTCAATACCCTATTCCTCCCATGTCTTTTTAATAGTTGATAACTAGGAGAAAACTGTTTTGGGTAACTTGCCGGGAATAGGTGCAGCATTCTTTGTTAAGTAGCTGTTGCAGATCATAGTTGTATGTGCATAAAACTTCTCTACATATTCATCTTTTTAATAGCGTATGAAGTGAACTGCCAACATTTCTCAGTGGCTTCTTTTTTCCCCCTAACTAAAGAGAGGAGACATGAGCTGCAAACGATTGTTCGTGTTGGACATAAACTTAAAATTCATCCGGCTACTATTGTGAGATTTATTCCATGTTTACTGGAACTTTGTAGCATCTCAGATAAATCAAACCATAGCCACAATTCCTTTTTTTTTATTTTTATTAAATAGGTTGTGGCACCTCGATATGGAAACTATGCTGAAACCCAACAAATAGGCGAGAGGAGAATGTACAAGGTTGATGGCCAGGTTTGCACAGCTTCAGAATATTAGCTGATATGAGTTTTATTTCTTTTGTACTGTGGGCTTTTACACTTTTAATGTTCCATATAATTTACAGGATCATGAGGTAACATATTTCCAGGCCTACATAGATGGTGTGGATTTTGTTTTCATTGACAGCCCTGTGTTTCGTCATATCGAGAACAACATCTATGGAGGGAACCGAGTGGTCAGTTCTTTTTCTTATTTCACTAGAAATAGAAGAACATATGTCTTTGCGGATGGACATACATATGTTTTGTATGATCATATAACCTTACCATGCTTATAACACTGACTACCAAATTAGCACCTCTATTCTGTGTTCCCAGGGATTTATCACCCTGGGTTCTTTCGTAGTGATACTAAATTGAGTACTCACTGGCTATGATTTTCCCTTCTTAATGTGCAGATTTTTGAATAAGATTACTCATTAAGCATTTCAATCATGTCTTACCATTATCAATTGATTCCTTATGGTCTGATAGCTTGGTGAATGGTTCTGACTGTCCTTTTGGCATAATGCATGACCTCTTATGGATTTCTTTCCCATTATGTCTGTGGTAGTTCTTGATCATTAGATGCTGACAGTGAAACAAAAGTAGCTGAGAAATTATCTTCAATCATTGCTTTGCTGCACTAATGATCTGATATGCTGTAGCTTTGACGGTGCAGGACATTTTGAAAAGAATGGTGCTGTTTTGCAAAGCAGCTGTTGAGGTATGATTATTTGTAGAATCCAGTCTTGTTTCTACATGATGCCTGTTGATCATGTTGGTTTGGCTCCTAATAGTCAAGAAGCAGCTCAAGGTTCATGTCATGTGCTAATTAAGGTGTCAAAACACATTCTTATCGTATGTGGTGATCTAAAGTAATAGTCCATATGAGCAGATAAAATGGCTTTTTTTTTTTTAAACTAGCGCACTTGACACCTTATCAACACTAGTCGGTGGGTTGCAGGTCCCCTGGCATGTCCCCTGTGGTGGTATCTGCTATGGTGATGGGAATTTGGTTTTCATGGCAAATGATTGGCATACTGCATTGTTGCCAGTATACCTCAAGGCTTGTTACAGGGACAATGGTTTGATGTCATTTACAAGGTCAATTCTAGTGATCCACAACATAGCTCACCAGGTAGCTTCCTGAAGCTTGTGTGTCTTCAAGTTCATGATTGTTGTACTTTGAACTCGTAATGTCTGATGTGTTATCACCTTGTCTTGTATACTAGTACTACAGTAGCTCTCTATTCACAAATTGATTGAGACAGTAGCTTTCCATTCGGGTTCTAAGATAGGACATAGCCTGTGTATACAAATTGTATGAATAAAAATCAGTTGCTGTTTGCGAGCGCGAGTGAGTGAATAATTCACTTTGAGGTTTGAGCCCATAGGTTCCCTACCTGTGTGGTACCATGATCCTTGAGATCCTCAACAAAAGAACATTAATTTGTTTTGTGTTGCCTGTGCAATGAAAATGTAGTGGAGGCATGAGCATCCCATGTGGACAATGAAGTCTTTTGGTAGGCAAAGTAGTCAACCCGAGCTTAGATGGGGATCACGAAACATGGTCATAGATTTGAAGGCCTACTGGCAATAACCGCTTTGAAGTCATGCATATCCTTCACTGCCAGGTTCATTCATGTGTCACATAGAGCAGTTTTGCATGTTCAGGGGTTTACTCAGGTATTCAATGAGTTTCCAGTATCTTTTTGACAAAAAGAATCGGCATCTAAAGATTGCAGTGTTATTCAGAGGTAATGAAGATGAGTGCTTTCTTCTATTTGTATTGCTTTAATTTACATGACCCAGACATTTAGCAATCAGGTATTAGTATTTGATTGGTTGATGAGAACTTCTGGTGTTCTATTCTTGACAACGAAAATATGATCCTTAATACATTGGTGTTTCTCTAGGGACGGGGACCAGTGGATGATTTCTGCTATGTGGATCTTCCGCCACACTATATCGACCTTTTTAAAATGTATGACCCTGTCGGAGGGGACCACTTTAACATATTTGCTGCGGGTCTAAAAACAGCAGATCGTGTAGTAACTGTGAGTCGTGGATATTCTTGGGAACTCAAAACTTCTGAAGGCGGTTGGGGTTTGCACAACATCATCAATGAGATGGACTGGAAACTGAGAGGTATTGTCAATGGGATCGATACAAAAGAGTGGAGTCCACAATACGATGTTCACCTAACATCAGATGGTTATACTAACTATTCCTTGGAAAATCTCCAAACCGGAAAGGCCCAGTGTAAGGAAGCATTACAGAAGGAGCTTGGTTTGCCTGTCCGTCCTGATGTTCCTGTGCTTGGTTTCATTGGGAGGTTGGATCACCAGAAAGGTGTTGATCTAATAGCCGAGGCTGTACCATGGCTGATGGGTCAGGACATGCAGCTAGTCATGTTGGGAACGGGAAGGCAAGATCTTGAACAAATGCTTCGACAGTTTGAAGGACAACACCGTGATAAAATCAGGGGCCGGGTTGGGTTTTCTGTGAAAATGGCTCACAGGATAACTGCCAGTGCGGACATTCTACTTATGCCATCAAGATTTGAGCCTTGCGGGCTCAACCAACTTTATGCCATGAGCTATGGGACGGTGCCAGTCGTACATGCTGTGGGTGGACTGAGAGATACGGTTCAGCCGTTTGATCCCTTCAACAATACGGGGCTTGGGTGGACGTTTGATAGTGCAGAAGCAAATAAGCTGATAAATGCTCTGGGTTACTGCTTGATGACCTATAGGCAGCACAAGGAGAGCTGGGAAGGAATCCAAAGAAGAGGGATGACACAGGACCTCAGTTGGGACAATGCAGCTCGCAATTATGAGGAGGTCCTTGTTGCTGCAAAGTATCAGTGGTGAGTCTTTCAGGTGTTTTTAAGTGCATAGCTCAACTTATATGGCCTGTTCTTGAGCTTGGCCTGTAAATGCTGGAATGAACATCTATCGCATGCAAAATCCATGGGGCTCTCTAGTTTCAGGCGAATGATGCTGGTTCATGTCTTTCTCAGTTGTCCTCCTCCTAAATTTGAGAGTTTTTGGGCCAATTTCTATTTGCGCTAGCCGTATGCTCGGTAAATACTAGTAGGCCAATGGACCATTTGGAATCTACTGTTGTATAAATCCATCAACGCATCAGTTTTTTTTTCCTCGGCTGAATAATCGTCGGTTGTAAAGACATCATACGCCAACGGAAAGAAAGAAGCAACAAAATCTGAGGGATAAATGAGAAAAGGAAGGAGAAAATTCTTGTAAAAGCAAATGCTATGAACCTTTGTGATCTAATCTCTCTTTTGGGTCATCTATTCCTGGCTGATGTTATTACTACAAGTTATGCCAGGTAAACCGAAAAAACAGGGTCCGTCACAACGACACCTCTGTGGAGTTCACAACCTTTGAAGGTAGTTTTCCGTCCGAACACTAGGTTAGGTTTAGGGTGCCTTTATTTTGTAGAAAATGAATAATTTGGAAAGTATTTCTAAAAATTGATTTATTTTATCGCTTAAAAAAATGAATAAATGAAAATAAGTTTCATTGTCAATGAAAATATTTAAATACAAATTATTGTTGATAACAAATATATACAAGTGATTATTTTTAGAAAATTATTTTTCAATCGTTTGTTTTTCACGAAACAAGCGGAGCCTACTGCGAAAGTAAAAACAATTATAGAGCAATTCCTAAAATTTATCAAGATCCATAAAAAAAAACTTTCTTTTGTACATTTAAGTTTTAAAACTTGCAACTTGATACATTCCAGTCTTTTCGTTAACCTTGTTAGATTTTACTTATTGGTCACAAACCTTGTTAGTTTAAAGTCGCGCATAATAGCAATTTTGTTTTTCTGTTTTTCTATTTTTCTGTTTTTAGGAACAGGTTTGGAATAAAAATTCGTAGATCTGTCAAATGGGTGGATCGAGTCGGGTTATAAATGATTTGACCCAAATTGACCTATTAACCTATTTATAACTTGTTTATGTACATTACAATTTTCTTGACTCATACCCGATTCAACCTATATTACTAAAACATTTCCATATTTAACTAAATTTAGGAAAACTCATATCTAAACTGATATGAGAGTGCGAAGTGAATAAGCGTGAGATTGAGTAAGGGCGAGAGAAATAAGATGAGTTTAAATAAGTTGTAAACTCATTTACAACCCATTTACAACCCATTTTCAACCCATTTAACATTCATATAATACCTATATCCATTTATGATTCATTTAGTAAATATAACTAACCCATTTATTAATATATGGGTTAAAAAATGGGTTTATGTCCCATTTTGACTGGTCTAGAAATCAGTTTGATAATGTAATTTCATTTTTTATTTTTGGAATAAATTTTTATTTCAGAAATAGATTTGGAATAGAAAGCTGAAGTAAATTTTTTTTATTTTTCTATTTCTGGAACATAAATGAAAAATAAAAACTTTTATTATCACTTGCCATCACTACTAGCTGGCCACCCACCCATTGCCCCACCGTCATTGCCGATCACCTCACGCTGCCTGCCAGTTGTTGTTCGTCGCCGTTTGCCGCCATCCTTCGCTGCCGACCACCTCTCTCTGTCTACTTTCCTTCGCTGCCCAATGTTGATTGCCTCCCACCGTTGATCGCCTCTCATCATTAGTTGCCGTTGGCTGCCTCTAGCTGTCCTCCACTGCCTCCCGTCGTCGCCCAACACCGGCCACCTCCCACCGTCGCTCCTTCTGTTGCCCCCCAACATCACCCAACACTTGTCGCCGCCCAGCATCACCCACCTCCCACCGTCGCCCACCTGTCGGCTACCTCCCGTCGTCGTCCTCCATTGCTGGTCGCTTCCCATCGCCGTCTTCCTCCACCACCCAATGCTGGCCACCACTTGCGTTGCCCACCTCCAGTGGTTGTCCTCTGCCATTGGCCGCCTCCCGTCGCCGTTCTTCGCCGCCTAATGCCGGCCACCACTCGTCGTTGCTGGCCTCCCATCGTTGTGCTCTGCTGCCACCCGCCTCCCGTCGCCGTCCTTCGCCGCCAGTTGCCGTCCTCCTCCACCGCCCAATGCTGGCCATCTCTCGTCGTTGTCATCCGCCGTCGACCACCTCTTGTTGCTGGCTGCCTCTCGTCGTCGTCCTCCTCCGCTGCCCAATGCTGGCCACCTCTTGCCGCTGGCCGCCTCCCGTCGCCTTCCTCCGCCGCCCAATGCTAGCCACCTTCCGCCTTCTCCCATCATCTCCCGCTGTTTGCCGCCTCTCGTTCGTTGGCTGCTTGAGAGGAAGATATTTTGTGTCGTTATTAAACGTATATTTTGGCTCAGAAACTCGTCCATGAAATAGAAATAAAAAAAATCTATTTCTTGCAAGAAATTAATTTCTGGAACATAACGGTTATTATTCGCGTCTTGGATGGAAAATTGCCAAGCAATTGTGCTAGTATCTTTCCAATCATAAGTGGTCATTAATAACCAAAAAAATGCCACATAAATTTTCTTTTTCCTAAAACCTAAAGGAATTATTAAAATGGATAGTAGTAAGAAATTTTAAAATTTAAATGCACGTATTAAAGGTTGATATGATTCAAGTGCATTTTCTTGAAAATTTTTAGGATTCCGTTGTAATTGTCCCTGCGAAAGCATGTCTCCACTTAGGTCAAGTTTTTAGGTATCTGTTGACATTTTTGCCGACACATCACATAAAAGTAAAAAAAAACTTGAGAATAGGGATTCTTGATCGTGATGGGACCTGTTTCTTCCCAAAAAAAAAAAAAATTAATTTAGCATTTAAATTATAAAAATCATATCATTTATGTGTCGTTCGCACTTTTGTTTCGAAAAGTCAAAAGTTGACTTTAAAGTTGATTTTTCGATCAAACTTTGGCTAAAAAGTCGATCCTCAATCAAGTTGAGTGGAGTTATCAGTTGCGGCACTAGAAATTACATTTACCCATTGTTCGCAGAGAAGTTACAATTGACGAGTCTCTAATTCTTTTGAGTAGGAGTGATTGTGACAAAGTTTATAAATAATTTGGATAGTTTTTAGCTCAGGGTGGAGTTGTAACTAGAAACTCCTTAGGTAGAGTTTATTTGCTTGGTAATAAACACAGCCAGCAAGGTTCTACCTGCAGAGCCAATAGAGATTAGAGCTGCTAAGTTTGACAATATAGGAGTTTGATCTTTTGATGGCTATTGATACAATGGCGGTTGTGTCTGCGAATTCTTGTGTGTTGGTTAATGTTGTAGGTAGAGTTTGTGTCTTGATAAAGTCGACGGTTATGGTGAAATTCAAGTATATCTTGAACTTGGAAGATCTCTATGGCAATTGACCCCATGAGGGGCTATGGGAGAGTAACAGGTTTCAGTGAAGTGATTGTGACTTGACTTAAATATTGAACTAAGGTATAGATTGTTAGAATATTTATTGACTTTGAGCCATTGAATGAAAGCTGATCTAATAGTGTGCAAAAATGCGACGCGATGTGCAACTATCGTACGTGACATGCTAAAAGAGTCCAAGACTATTTTTTCTAACAAAACAAGAAAATCACTTTCCTCGTTTAATTTAGAAGTCAGCCGCAAGATTTCTTAATTTAGTTGGAAATATATATTTATATTCAATCTTTGGTTTTGGTCTTTCTGTCGCTGGTACATAGCGGTGTGCCTTGCGTGTGCAATAGTTGGGCACTAATGGTACGGCTTATTTGTGAATTGCACCATGAAAGAGTCCGAGGGCATTGAACGGGCAAGATTTTGTATACTACTTTGTGGGATTGAGAGAGATTATTTCACAGGTAATTGTGACTGCCAACTATCGTGCGAGCTATTTGGTAAAATTGAGAGTTAGAAAAATACTGAAAGTGTTTGAGTTGACTCGAGTGTAATCATAATCTTTATCGTATTGCTTGATTTATGATGAAATTCTATGCTGCTTCTCTCTATGGAGTGGGCCACGTCAACCGAATAACGTAAATGCAATGTCCGATTTATTTTATTTATTTATTTATTTTATTATTCGATCGTATGTTTTTCGTAACACCTTACTCCTATAGTAAATTCAGCTTAGTTGTACAAGAAGAGAAACGTTTCCTTCTTGTGTTCAAGGAAAACATAATCCGGACGAAATCAAACCAAGGTTTGTCAGTTTGGTTTTGGTTGGGGACAAAAAGAATAACTAAACCAACTGGTTCGGCTTACTTTAGGGTTTATGTTTTCCTATTTTCAACCAGAACACTATTAAACAGCCACGGACGTTTCAACATTTACGTTGGCATGATCACTTTATATGAAGAGTACGTATTTATTAGACTAGAGGACCGATATTGTCTAATTTCTTATTTAAAAATGTTACTTTCTATTGATGGTACGACATTAAACTTGCTATCCAAATTACATCAAAGCACTCGGATGTAATTTGTGCGAGCTCCTCTCGTTTGGTTCATAGGAGCGTACGGATATTATAATAATTGAACAGCTGGAGTTTTACAGGGAAGGGCACTTCTTTTTGTTTTGTTTTTTAGGGAGGACAATGTGCAGCCAGAGCGAATCAGCAGCACGCTTATTAGCACAAGAAGCAGATAAACAAAAGGTGGTCAAAAAAGGCGTGGTGAGATCCCCCAGCGATTAGATTTTCAATGGAATTTGCGGGTAGGCTAGGAGCCCTCATCCTTTGCCGACTCGGCAACCTACCCTCAATTATTTCCAATCAATCGGTCTTCCCCTGGACGCACGACGAATCTCAAATTTTGATGGAGGCCAAGCTGCGCCATCAATATAGCCAAACCAAGGTGACAAGTTCCCCTCCTTTACTTAGTTGTTGGGCATGAGCATGCGCGTACGGTCGGCAATGGACCGCGGCATACTCCAGCAATTCCACCCACACTTCACTCGTGATCTTCCACCTCTTTTCCTTCTCAAATGATCTTCCACGCTCAGGCTCGCAAGGATCGCCCCTCGGAGATTGAGTTTCATCCGTAAATTCTTGGCCTCTGCGAGAATTTTCGTGTTTCCCATTTGATCTTCACTCTCTCCCCAGATCCTGGAAGGAAATCTTTTAGTTAGCATGAGTATTACCTCCTAGGAAGCACGGACACTCTCCCCGAGCCTTCATGTCGGTGTTGGACACGTGTCCACATGCAACCGACACGTGGTCAAGGCTCCGGACACGCCAGCGATACGCGAGTCCAGCATCCTGATACGCACGGGTCAATTTTAAACATTTTCAATAAATTGGGGATCAAAACGTAAATCCATTCTAGGCTCTTTTTGTATTATTTATTTATTTGCAAATTCAAATCAAATCAATTTAATTGAAATAATCATAAAAGTGATAATTTATCATGTATATATAAAAATATACATTTAATATATAATGTGTCCCAACGTGTCGGAATTCTCTATTTTTTGAGAAATGATGTGTCAACATGTCGTGTGTGTCGATGTCGGTACTACTTAAAATATAACAATAAGGCAACAATGATTGAATAGATATGCAAGCCGGAGAACATAATAAAAGAAAAAGGTAACTATTGGGGGCAGAGAGTCGATAATACTTTGAAATTTATTTACGATCCGATAAGAGTAGACGTCTTGCTTCATGCAACTGAGTGTCAAGCAATGCGAAGTTATAAAGGAGTTAGGAGCTTGTGGAATGTCGGTACAGAATAGGAGGAGTGGGCGAGAAACTTGCGGAATGTAAATTAAAGGCATGAAAACCAGAGCGCTTTGGCTGTTGTCAGGGATGTATGTACGTTCTATTCTTTATCACACTCTGGCCTTTCTTCTTTATCTTTAACCTCTCTTCTTATTCAAGCATTGTCATCGCACCCATCACTGCCCAGCATCCCTGACGATTTACTAGTTTGAAGTCCCGAGAGAGAGAGAGAGAGAGTTCTTTTGTCATCTGGTGCTTCTTGCCTTCGAGCTTTAACGCTATTTGATTCCAATTTTAGCTTTAGCCTCAATCACATTTCTCTCTTTTTCATTGTCTTGCAGGTTCTATTCTTTCCTGATCAATAAGAGCAAAAGCCAAGTCTTACAACAAACAAGAGGCCTCACAACTACTCTTCAGACATGGAAAACATATTATCTTAAAAGTATCACACGATGGATAGAGTTAGTACAGTTCAGAACATGATCCAACCTCAATGTAGTAGCTTCATTCCTTTGCGACAAATGTGCAAATTAATCGCATCAAAGCAAACCGAACACTAGCTCAGAACTTCAGACAGCGAGCAACCAGAATACCAAACCAAAGCACAGATTCGATGCAATGCAAATCCAGTCCCTAACCTTCTGCACTAAACCTAATCAACGAAAAAGAGAAATTTGAAAAATCACGATGAACACTGTGTGCATGTGATGCCAAGCCTGGAATTGGAGGCGTAGAAGAACACCGTTGGAAAAATCTAAGATCCATTAGGCTAGGCCAATTATAGCTGATGTTTCAGCTATGGCCATTGCATGGGTCACTTATGTGAGCGTTACCTTGTTGAGAGTAGTCCAGCACCGAGAGGATCTGTCACGGATAAACTAAATTCTTGCGTACAGTATTTATTGCTGCAAAGCCATCATTAGCATTTGGAACCAGATTCCCTGCTTCTCTGCTGTTGGAATGTTTCCGAGCGTGATAGATCAGCTGTTTCTTATATGGCCAAGACGGAGCTTTATCGATAATTCTATTGGAAACATGTTGCGGCCTTTGCTTGGTCATTTCCATTCGGAGCCTGGAAATGGTTTGTGGAAGCGGAAGCTGATGCAGCTTTCCAGCATTGCACTGTACGTATGTACATTAGGCTATTCCTTTAGATGATATCAAACTTTTGTGGCCTTTATTCTGACCATTTGATTAATTCTAATGCAGTCTTGGTACCTTGTAGACGATGTAGTCTTTCTTTGAGGAGACACACGATGCAATTTCCGACTCTGTGCTGGACACACCTGTTGTGGAGGTTCCGTCCAGAAATCCCTTTCGCTAACATAAAAAGATGTGCTGCCTCCTCCATACAAGGAAAGAGAACAAGAGGCGTTATATGCATAATCATCATTCCTTTGTTTGTGCAACAGCTCCCTCAGGTATCTTCTAATACCAAAGTCGATAGGAACAGGAGAGAGATTAGCTAGATAGGTCATCTGTTGCCACTGTTTTGGAAGGTGGTCTGTCCGCACTGTCATCTGCTGTCCCATTTGTGATCAATTACTGTATAATCAGACAAGTGGTCATGGTGTTCTTGTCTGTATCACCTGGTGTTTGCAATTTTCAAATTGGTTTTGTTGTTTCTGAAAGTAATGATGAGGTTCTTGAGACAATGAGTCTCATCTGCTCCCCACACTTGCCAAAAGGAGGTCAACGTAGCAGCTGTGATTATGCTTAGCTGTTGAGATATTATTCAGTAGAGGCTGCGTGAGGGCAACTGAATTTCCCAAAAACCGTCCTCTCTTTTGGTTATCATCCTAAAGAAGTAATTAGCGACTTCAAACTTCATCACGCTATCAATCGAATAAGCCGATGGGCCTTAACCTAATGCGATCAGCCGACGAAGCCAGTCGATATTGTTCCCTTTCTTTTTTCGCGCTATCGCAGACGATGTAGGGCGTCGGAATAGAATCGAAAGATAAAAGATGGACCATAGGGAGAAGCTAAGAAGGATATCTATTGCCTTTCATTAGAGAAGTGGAAAGGCGGTCTACTTGTTTGTTTGATCCAATGCATAATTTTGACTTGAACCGGAAATAGTTACCATTGAACTGTCTAGACATGTGGAGGCAACTGGTGGATGAACATACATCCTCTAATCACCTTTACTTTTCAAATGGGGATGAGATCGACTATCGTTAGAAGTATAGCACGATTATGACATCATGCATGAATTATTTACAAAATAGGAGTCACATTTGCATTACATAAATAGAAGAAATGAAGGGAAAACAGACTTACCAGGGAAAACACAGCAAATCGGGTTCATTAGATAAGATGCATCTTGTGGAAAATCATTTATCTCTTCTTTCTGCAAGGAAAAGATCACACACTTTGCCCGTAGGAAAAAAAAAATCTATAAATTCAGAAAAATAGACGTGTCCTTTTTTTTTGAAAAAGAAATTGGGTCTACTTAGTTTTTTGCAAAATAAGAGAGATTCAACTTGACGAAAATAAGAAAAGTTCATACTTTAAGATTGAAACGCACTAGTGATTTGAGATAACTAAGCGATGGAATATCATTCACAAGCAAACCCGCTTATCTCTACCATCTAACCTATTTTTGCTGACCAAAGTTAAATCGAGCAAAATTAATTAGAAATTCTTTAAAAAAAAATACTAGCGATTATTGTTAGGTCTATTGCCCATCGTAAAAATGCCTTTACATATTCACGATTGTACTTTCTTGTTGATTCAAGGATCTATTGGGTTTCATTAATGATGCAGGGATTATTTGAATGTGTCCGTGTCACCATTTCATGGATAAGATGAGCAAATGGAAATTGAAATTGGTATTTGTTGAATTGGTTTGATGAAAGTTAAAAATGAACATTTTGAATTATAACTTACTGGATTAACTATGGTAAAAAATAAAAAATGAAAAAGGAGGTTGACGGAAGATTTTCCCGAGGGGATATTACGACTCCCTTTTTTGTTTTTTTCCTGAAGTGTCAGATTTTCATATTTCCATCTCAATTTTTTAAAGTAAATTAATTTTTCAGCCGAAATAATATATAAGATCTTCCGATTTTCATGTCCGGGGCCCGTTGAGAAATCTGAGATCGGTGGACGTCGATCGCACGCTCCCCTCCGCCTCCTTCCGTCCAGGTTTCCATCGAAATTGCGACCGCCGCCGAGCGATTTCCATCGCTTCCCAGTTTGAAGAATCTATCAATCATGGGCTCGATCGTCGCCGGAGAAGACACCGATTGGAGCGGCGTGGCGACGAGCTGGACCGTCTCAGCCGGCAGTCTCGCCGACTCGGTGACCGTCGAGTCGCCTCTTTCTCCGATCGATGACGGCGCGGTCGGCTCAGCTCCGAGAGCTCCTCTCCTCCTGCGCCCGCACCCTCCCTCGCCCGATCGCAGCCCCTGCGAGATCACTGGTAAGCCCTTTTCCGGCTCACTCGCCGCTCCCCGAGTGCTGGTGTGTGGGTTCTATCGTTTTCGCGTATTTGATTCATGATTAGTCAACACGATGAGATGAGATGCAGTCGCTCGGTCGCAGGGGCTTTTCCCAAGTTTCATCTTTTGTTGCGTTTGAATTATTTCTTTTGTCCTTGATTTGAAGCACACGAGTCAGGCCATCGATTAGTGGCTTAAGTAGCTTTCGAATGATTCGTGTTAATGTGATGTAGTGGTGGTTTTTGTGTCCTTTTCACCTCGACCGCCCGATCATTACTTGCTTAAGCCTCGAAGAAGAATTGTTTCAGTGCCTTCGTTGCGGTTATGAGTGACAAAGAATTCGCTTGCTGCAGTTAGTTTCGCTCAGCGACATGATGTGCGCCAAGTTTATGTCCGAAGCACTGCTCGAGTTTACGAGATATACTACGCCCCCAAGCAGCGGGCGGGCAATGAGTATCTCTGTACGGTTCGATGCGGCATTGTCGTTCGGGACGAAGTCTCTGACGGGGTTGTTCCTCAAGCAGCTAATCTCGCTTCTCGTGGGGACTCTATGGATGAGTTTGCCGAAGAAAGATCCAAAAATGAGATTAATTTGAATGCTGGTGAAGACGATTGGGTTGAAGTGAAGGCGCCCAGTACTTCATTTGAAACTAATACAAATGTCGCTACATCTTTGAAGTCCTCTATCGAAATGGTAATAGACTCGCTCTCTTGCGTATGTAGATGTGGCTTCCTTTCCTTTCCTTATTTTATCGTCTCGTATCCTATAGTTGATTCTGAGCTATGAGTGTGTCGTATTTGTTGAGACCTCAAGGTAATTCACGGTTGTTACATTGCACGGTAGGCAAGACATAGGTAGGACCTGAAGGTGCTTGGGGTGCTTATTAGATTGTAAATGGATCCAAATTTGGAAGTAGGATGCAGCTTTAAATTTGATAAAGGAAAGGAACATAAAACAATTGAAGGAATGCTGTCAGCATATTAAAGGAAGAGTTGGCTCGACTTACTTAATTTAGATATCACTGTTGAAGACAATCACAATTTTATTTTTGTCCTTTGCTCTTCTTTTCTGATGCTGGTTAAATCCTGTTCAGGATTTTTACGAGGCAACAGCTGAGATTACCGATGCAGACCCCTGCGCATCTCTCACGATTCGTCTGCTCTCAGTTCAAAGTGGAGATTGTGTATATATAGACGAAATCTATGTGTTTGCCGAACCTGTTGAATCTAACTTTGAAGATGAGGACAGGCAATTGGGAACTCCAGCTGGAACTTCGCTTATGGCTATGCTTGTGCCTAGCATCCTGCAGTTAGCTAAAACGAGAATGGCTGGCCAAGTACAGGATAAGGATGCTCTTGATGTGAGGGATAACCAGAAGTGCCCACCTACTGGTTCAGAGACAACAGAACCCAATCTGAGTTCGAAAGTAACTGTAACAGCCGATGTTGCAAATAGAGATGGACATGCTACCGATATTTTTGATACTCAGCATATGGATAGGGTTATTTCTGAACCAGCTCAGGAAACTGTACGAGAAACAGATACTAATAGGCAGCAGGATGATTCTTTCAGTCGTCTTGAAAATGTCCTGGAACAGCTTGTTTCTCGAGTTAGCAGAATAGAAAGTCTCTTCTTGAGATTTGAAGAAAATATGATTAAGCCAATTAGCAGCATCGAAGGGAGGCTGCAACGGGTAGAGGAGCAACTTGAAGTGATTAACCACAGAGTGGTGAGTTCAGGACTGCAGACTTGCAAGAGATTTTCGGCCCCAGAATGTTCCTTTAGTGAGTCAAATATCCCTTCCTTGTATGAAAGTAATCGCGGGGAATCTCATTCTGACAGGGATTCTTCAGATATGCTATCTGTTCCACCTGATGAAACCTGTGACACTGTGAGTACCACCCAATTGCTTCCAAGTCTTACCATTTCGGCTCCAGACTTTCCACAGGGAGAGGATGACGAGGAAAACCATTTGTTACAGCAAGTTGCTGACTCTCCAAAGGAAAAACCTAGACCTGCATTGTCAATAGATGATGCCTTAGCATCTGCCCTTGCTGGGTTTGCGTCTTCTATCATGATTTACCCTCCAAATTACAGACAGTCACTGGCTGTCAAGGCTCCCGAGTTCTCAAATGAAGATGAGGAAAATTTTGACGAGAGAACTTCGCCTGAAATACCATATGATGGAGCACAAAATTCTGTCTGCTTGACTGATGGGATGGAGTGTGCGATGGATTCAATTTCTTCTGAGTTACCTTCCAGTGATGATGAGAGCAATACTGATAGAACTATTACTAGAAATGATGGTTGCTCTGAGAAAACTGGTGAGGAAAGTGATTATCAGCTGCCTTGTGATAAAGAAAAATGTTATGTACATGTTACAGGTGATGAACATGAGAGAGAGGAGATAAATAAACCCGAAGAAGCCAGCAGCAGAGGGAGATGTGTCCTAGCTGGTGAAGATACTGATGTTAAAGATGAGATGCCTCAGGTACAGATTGATGGTAGTCCTCATCATGTGAAGGAAGTGGATTCTGTTGATTGCACCAGGGCTTTTGAAGTTGCAAATGAAAAGTCTGAGGGGGGCATTCTGCATGATATTCTCACATCTTCACAGGCTGCTTGTGCGTTGGACTTCAAGGCCCCAATTTTGGATGTGAAATTCATACCTCAAGATAAATCTGATTCACAGTATCTCCTTAAAGCTCTATGGGATGAAATGCCAGAATCAATTGTTAGTCTTCCCTGTGATGACAAGAGCTGTGATTCATATGGCGAACAAGATGACTTGATTGTAGTGGACAATGCAGAGTCACTGGGCCAGGCAACAAGCTGTTGTTTCGCGGTTGATTTTGACTATTGCCATTTGCTAGAGACGCTTGCCAACAAGGATGCTGAGAAACCGCAGGATAATTTGGCAAGCAGCCATGATGTGCTAGCAGGTGACAGCCTTATTTGAGAATAACGGTGCTTTTATCAGCTTAATGTTGATATATTTATGTACATACATGCTTTCCAGGATACGTATCTTGCTGTACCTAACTTACCCATCTTCTCATTAGGTTTTTCTTGGTAAACCGTAACTTTCAATTGCTAATTCTCTAGATATGGTTTTACAGTAGCTTCGACTGCATTTAGCTATTATGTTTCAACTACATGGAAAGGCTCTTGTTTGTCAGCTCTGCTGTTTATGCGAATTAGCTTCGGGTGTTGGGAGGAAAATTTTTTGAGGTACATGTCATAGGATAATCCTACAGATTAGTCGGGGATGTAGAGGTCTTATTACAAGACCCTAAAATCACGTGGAACAAGACCAGGAAATTTTGTGGAATCGACTGTGTTGAATAGCTGCGGTTGACCCATGTGAGGACTTCATGAAAGTTGATTCTTACTCAGATGGCAGAGAGATCATATGAGTATTTAAGCTGGTTAAGACCAAATAGGCAAGCCTGAATTGGAATCCTCGACAGAATTCCTAATGCATGAGGATCATAACAACCTAACCTCGCTTTGAACTGGGGACGACCCCAGCAAATTCATGTTCAAATAGATGGGTGCTCTGCCGTGGAAGCCCGACAATATTCTCAAAAGAATGGATTATATATATGTACATGGTTAGTATATATCAACTGTTTACAAGCAGCTTTAACAAAGTGCCTTGTGCAATGTCTACCTTTCGAATTCGTCGAGCTCGTTATTGGAGAAAACACGGCCATACGGGGGTGTTAAGTCATGTCTGAAGATGTCCTGTACCTTAGAAAATGACAATTTTTTGCCAAAAGGCCGTGTGTTCCGATGGGAATGAACGTTGAAATTCAAAACCATGCCTCAACTGAGAAACCTACGGGAAACCCTGCTGGTACTGTCAATGTGTCACTGTCTGGGAGTAATAGGCTTTTGTTGGTGACATCCTCAATATAACCGCACCTCTGGATATAGAATCGATTCGTGCTCTAATTATGTGGGAAGAGCTCTTCTTTCTTCGGGGTAAGTATCCTACTCTATCCACTTCTCATCCCCACTTCACCTAAAGAGCTTTCATAATTTAGAGGAAATTACGAAAAAAAAAGCAGCATGAAAAACGTTTTTATTTAATGAATAGCTCGAGGTTACTCTGCCATTCTAATTGATAAAACACACATTTACAAGGCCAAATTATGTAAAGGCTGACAAATGATAGCAGTCCCTTCCCTTTGTCCTTCAGGCACAGTGAGGGGAGACTATTCCAGTTTGGGTAAGTTTAACATTTGAGCAAGAAGCTTCAGAGCTCGCAATTGAAGATTCGCTTCTGAGGTTGATGTCTTGCAAGAAAATCCCTTGACATGGATGGTTCCTGCTGCAGTCGAATTGTATGGCCTCTTCTGAAGCGCTGGTTCCTCTGATATTCCTGTAAGCCACATTCGTAACTTGAACGGCTGCGGCCTACCATGCCACCGGATAGCGATCAAGCGATCAGTCAATCATGGTAATGAGTAGCTGATCATGACCAGTCGAGTAGGCTAGAAGAAGATAGGTGCACAGATGTTCTATTACCTGCTGTCCACAAGGCTTCTTTTGATCACAATAGTTCTGGTCTATGATTATGGGATTGGCCACGTTGTCCATTACAATGTTCTCAAATCTGATGTTTTTCGCATACCCTGATCCTCCCTGGATGGAGATATGGGTCAAGATCGAGATTATGCAGCTCATAAACTTTCTAAACCCTTTGAAGTCGGGATGAATATGCTAAAGTCATCCATGCAACTAACGAAGTTGTTATAGTTGTTCTAAGCGCATGTCAAAGAGTTTGGTTAACAAATACTTGTTAGCCCACACCAAGTCAAAAAGCAATTCTGTTATGCCAAATTTACCTCGAATCAAAAACAAATTATCCCTTCCTTGTCTCCCCTTTTACGGTTTTGCAAAGCAGGATAATTGAAATAGATACTCGAAGTACCATCTAATAATTTAAACCCTATAGCTAGTGGAAGCGCGCAAGGAAAATAGTGCACGATCAAGCATGTCAATAGCCTGGCCAAAAAAATACAAATGATGATCCATTGCCCTGATCTCACCTGCCAAGTCTTTATTCTCACACCGTTTTTGGTTCCTGAAAGTCTTGCTCTATTTATTAGGACATCTGAAACATAGTCAGCTGAATGATGGGCTCCCAAGCTTCCAATGCTGTATATAAATAGATAAGATATGAACTTTGAGTACATCATAGTAGGACGAGCAGTTAAGAGGCGTAGAATATATATATTTCTTTAAAGTAGGAGATAAATATTTCGCTTATGTTAGTTAGAAGGACGGTAATAGGAAACCTGATGCCATGGCCTGGTCCACAGGTTATATCCGTAGCTTGAACATCTGTCGACCCACTTACTATAGAAATGCAATCATCCCCTGAAACAAGAACATTAGGAATAAAATTATCAACTAAGGTTTAGTTTAACTGGAAACGATGATTTGTGGAAGTGAGGATATTATTCACATTTTGTTGGTAGAGAAATATTGGAGCCAGAGCCGGAATATGGGCATGCCAAACTGGTGTCCGTTTGTTATACCTGTCCCAATGACACACTGTCCAATGAGGATATTTTGAGTTTCCGTGACATGAATTCCATCAGTATTTGGGCTTTCCTCCGGAGCAGTTATCTGGAGGTTCACTGCTCTTACATTCACACACTTCTTGAATACAAGATGCATTTGTTGTGCATTTTTAATGGATAAATCAGCTACCCCCAGATTGTTGCATTCTTGGAATGTCAACGCCTGCAAAGATAATTCTTCTTAGGAAATCCAGACGATATGAAACTTCTTCTCCATTTGAATTTAGATTGAGATATGTCTTTGATCATGGGCAGATCGAAGAACTTACTGTTGGTGCATCCTTGCAAGGCTGCATCATAACATTCCAGGAAGAGGAGAGGAATTGCTAGTGTTAGTGCATACTGAAATCTAGGTCAATTAACAAATGTAGTGTTTGACCAAAAAAAAAAGAAAAACAAATGTAGTGAAAAGGATGCCAGCGACAATGACTCACAAATTTTGGGTTTCTTTTGCAGGATTTTTGCCACCAAGTTTCTCCATTGCCGTTTATGTAGCCACCGCCTTCTACTCTCAAGTTTTCCAAGTTTTCGAACTTCAGCCATTCTGTTGGATCTTTTTCGTAGTCTGATTGGTCAGAAGAAGCCTCGATTGTTCCATAAATCTGAAACATGTAAATAGATATGAAGAAGAAAGGTGTTCACACAAGACGAGAGAAATAAGCGTATCCATTGGATGTATATTCATCAATTGATACCATAACAACTGAAAGACAATGAGTTCTTTACATTTTCTCGTGAATTCAACTCCCTGATTTTTTTGTGATTCATTAGTCTATACCAGCATAAATGGCACATTGAGATGTGCACATCGCATAAAGCTTACCTTTACTGTGAGGTCAGATTTGCAAGGACCTGAGAATGTGATGGGCTTAAGACGATAGGTTTTGCTCTGAGGGACTACTAGAACAGCTCTCTGAGCAGAACAAGCAGCCTTCCAGGCTTCCCCGAATGCCTATATGCATAACCAAAGCACTTGACTGTTACTTCCCCACGAAGAGTTTCAGCATAAATAATACAGATAGAAGAACCGGAAGAGGAAAAAACAATATATTTAGTCAACAAAACTATATTAAGATGAGGGGGACATTTGTGCATTTATATACCTCAGTATCGTCACTTCCATCTCCTTTAGCACCATAGTCATTTACGTTCACCATCTTAAGTGAAGTTGATGAAGAGGCAGCTCGACTCCGTTTTAGCATGAGCTGCCTCCATAAGTCAGAGTCATAATAGGAAATTCGATCCCCACGGGTGGTCCTAGTCGAGGAGAGGCGGGCCATTTGGTCGTATTCATGGTAAGGATTATCGGCGTCGAGCAGGTCATTTCTGTGGCTGCTGAAGCAGAACGATGAGGTGGTGATTAAGATGATGGAGATGCAAAACTGGAGCTTCTGCAAGTACATTTTGCTTCTGAGCTAGAAGAGTCTAAGGCAAGGCTAGAGAAAGTCTCCAGTCTGTAGATAATGGTATGGATTATGAAGCGAATGGGTTTGTGCAAGTAAGAACAAAGTCATGCAACATATATATAGAGAGAAATGGAGTTGATGTGCTTGTCAGGAGAGAGAGAGAGAGAGAGAGAGAGAGAGAGAGAGAGAGAGAGAGAGAAGAAGCAATAGGGGAGATATAATTGGAGAATGTAGTTATCAAGCTAACGAGACAGATGAGGTATGGACTAGAAGAGTGACTCCGAAGAAACAAGAAGGAAAAATGAGCAGGTGGAGCTGACTTTAGGAGTTCCAGCAGTTGAAGAAAATATAAGCAGTTTTGGTTAGTTACATTTGCTGGTTTACCAAGATGCACAAATTTCATGGCTCTGACGTATTAAGTAGGCCCTCCCAGTCATTCCATGTACACAACGGGATATGTCCCGAATCCACCACTAAGTGTGCACAACATGGAATATGAGAATAGAGTCACCTAAAAACTTCTGTGGGTACTGCTTCATGCTTCACAAAAGTACATGGGATTCAAATTTCGTATGCTGCAGTTCTAGGTTTGAACTGGATGCATCGGTTCATGCTCTCTACATACACATATATATTTAGTTTAGGTACATATCAATTTTCCGTTTTGTCCAAGGAAGTACGAAACTTACTTCTGGGGCAGTGTGTTAGGTATCATTTGGTAAACATTTTTCATTTCCTGGGATTATAATATAGTAATGGGCATTCGGTACATAACCACCTATAATCTGCGGCCGTGGAAATTGAGCTGTTGACATATGGTGTTCAATATGGTTTGACGTTTTTGGGTTAATCAAGCTGAAATCTAGGCGGATGCCAAGTTAAACACCACGTTTTTGTCTTAGTTCCGATGTCTTTTGACCCAACATTTTGCAGTGATTCTAGTCCGCCATGACTATGAGCCCAAAGTTGAAACACACAAAGCATGGGCCAATCAACGTCGGTTCTTGGGAGTTAATGCACCGAAGTCTTTGAATCACATAAGTCTCAAGTGGGACGCATCGAAATTTAAGGTAGCGATGCATTGTTCTCGCTTGAATTCATAATTTTTCCTTCTTCTCTGATGTCAGTTCTGTGAAAAATAATTGCCAATGAGTTTGAAATCTTCTGCTTCTCTTTGCTTTTCAGATTAGCTCCGTAATTTCGTTCCCATTCCTAATGGAAACAGCAAAGAAAAAAATATGAAAGACGATAGGTAACCGTGATTAGCTCCTGATTGGTATTAGAACTGCCATGTTTCCGGAAGATCAAACGCATCATGCACCAGGGAAAAATATGAACAGCTATAAAAGTCAAAAGGGTTTGGTTGACCATCCCTGATGACGTGCCAAGAAATTGCATGGCTGGACCATCATTTGTGTGGGGCAAGAAGCAAGAAACATGGGTTGCAAAGAGGAGAATGAATCAGAGAAGTTGGCGAGTTCATTGACGAGGCGTGGGTAAATTGACGAGTCATTCAAGTTAGGGAAATGAGCGGAAAGTGAAGAAATCCATCTGCAGACATCATGACAAGGGTTGCCGTGTCTGCGATTAGTTAAGACTTCTTGAAGGGGAGAGCGGAATGGGAGTTTGAGTCGTTTCCTGGGCAACTGGGGTTCGTTAACGTTAACGCTGCTCTTTTGTTTCTTTTCAGGAAAATTTCAGTTGGATGACGTTTGCATGACCATCATTTTGGACATATGGATTTCACTCGTACACGTTGAGAGTTTAACTTGGCCGCCTTTATCCAATGCAAACGATGATGTCGCTCACATGTCATCTACAGCTCAAGAAGAACCTAAACTTTGAATCTCGCATAAAAGGGAAGAGAGACCGATTCGCGCAATTTGCGCAACACATGTAATTGGTTCTGTCGGTTGAGAATATATCTTTGGTGCATGAAGAAAACAGGAAATAAACTTCCCACTGCAGCCGCTTGAAATCTTCGGGCTTTAACCCGAAAGGGAAGTTTCCTTCTTTCTTTTGGTTCAGTCAAATTTTCTGCAGACTTGGGGTCTCACTTTCTTAACTTAAAATATTATATTGAGTTTGTGGAAGGATAGAGAACCGAAAACTCAGTGAGTTTTGTGTGTGTAACCGAACAGTGGGGGCTGTTGTTCTGATTGTGAATAGGAGCGGGGAACACACGGAATTTTGCTCGGAGAGTTCGCATCCAATTGAGGCGTTTTCTTCGTGGAGACATGAGTGTTCAAGTCGTGAGATAATTCTCGTAGTCTATTTTAGAGAGCAATTATGCGAGGCTAAACACTATGGATTTGAGTGTAGTCTAGACGCGAAAATAAAACACTCGAACATGTGAGTGATTGCAACTTTATAATTCTCCGATTGATTGATAGATTATTTGTTGTTAGCTCTCTATGTGGAATAAGTACCGACATTCGGACCAAAACACGTAAATATCTAGTGTTCGTTATTGTTTCTCATTTATTTCTCTAGTGATTTTTGCATTGATTTAATTACAAGATCCGTTAGTGTTTCTGCATTATATTACAAAAATTAGTATCAAAACTAAGGTTAGGGTTTCTAGAGTTGATTTGGGACTTTTGCTTATCTAATCACTTATTGAAAATTATGTTGTAACAATTATGTCTAGAGAAATTTGAGATGTGAAGTTCAACAGAAGTAACAACTTTGGATGGTAGAGCATTAATATGCATGCCTCGATAACAAACCAAGGTTTGGCGAAAGCTCTGGATGGCAAAAATAAACTGCCATAAACGATGAAAGATGCCCATAAGGTAAAGTTGATGGAGAAGCAAAAAGTATAATTCTATTGAATCTGTCGGATGAGGTATTGAGTAAAGTAGCCAAAGAGAAGGATGTCACGGCATTGTGGGCAAAACCTTAGTCACTTTATTTGATAAAGTATTTAAACAATTACTTGTATATACTGAAAGGAATATTTCAGTTCTGGATGGTTGAAGGCACATCCATTAGAGCTCACTTAGATGAGTTTGACAAACTCATAATGAACTTGAAAAACATTCATGAGGTCTTGCCTGACGAGAAACATGGTATGATGTTGTTGGCGTCCTTCTTAAATTCTTTTGGGCTCTTTATGGATTCACTACTATAAAGGCACACTACGATTACCTAGGAAGATGTAAAGTCTGCCTTATTTTCTAAGGAGTGACAAAAAGAAGTTACGAGAAGATAACTTATTGCAAATATATGTAGCGCATGGCTTGGTCATCCGAGGTGGAAACAAACGAAGAAAGTTTGGAGATAGCAGATGAAAGTGCCATTTTAAATCGAGGTCTAACATTAGCAATCATCAAAGTTATCACTGCGATGAGGTAGGATACTACAGTAGAGATTGTCTGAATATAAGGACAAAGGAGTTAGGATGAAGTCTGCAGGCAATGTAATATTATTACCATGGAAGATAATAGTTCTACTGATGCTAATGTTGCATTAACAATCACCACGATTTTGTTAGGTGATGATTGGGTTATTGACTTTGGATGTTCTCATCACGTGACTTATCATAAACACTGGTTTACTACCTATCAGTGCATAGAGGGTAGTAAGGTGCTCATGGAAAACGATTCTCCTTATGAAGTGATACGGATCGGAAAAGTTCAGATTAAGATGCACGTTGGAATGGTGAGAACATTAACTAATGTAAGGGATGTATCGCGGCTGAGAAAGAATCTTATCTCGTTGAGTGCTCTTGACAGGTTTGAATATTGAATCTCCGCTGAAGGTAGAGCTTTAAAGATTTATCGAGGTGTGCTTACTGTGATGCAGGGGAAGATAGATTGCAGGTTCTTTCTCCTCCGGGAATGACAATGATTGAGTCATCTGCTAGATTCTTTGATGCTTCTAGTCATGAGACTCTGACACATGGGTGAGAGGGAGATGATTATTTTGAGTTGGAGGGGTCTATTAGGAGATCATTGAATTGAAAAGCTGAATTTTTGTGAAAATTACAACATGGGTAGTTAGCGAAGAGTGAAATTTAGTATGATAGTTCACTCGACCTTGAAGATTGTAGGTTGCATATACTCAGACTCATGAGGACCCTCTCAAGTTCCATGTAAGGGTGGTGCCAGGTCCATGTTGTCCTTTGTTGATGGCCTATCGAGGAAAGTCTGAATGTGTCTTCTTAATCACAAGAGCAAGGTGCTTGGTCAGTTTAAGTCATGGAAGGCGATGATCGAAAAACAGATAGGACGCCTGGGAAATGATAAATGAATGTAATTATGTTTTAAGGAGCTTGGCCAGTCTTGCATAGAGAAAGGCAAAATAAAACATCGCATTGTTGCTAACACACCCCAGTTATACAGAGTTACAGAACTGAGGAACATAATTATATTAGATAGACCGCACTCTTTACTTTTCAATGCTAAATTAGATGAAGATTTATGGGCTAAATTAGTGAATAACACTTGTTTGTTAGTAAATAGATCAACATCACCAACAATTGATTTAAAATTCCAAACGAAACATGGTAAGGTAAATATGTTGATTACATTGAGAGTGTTTAGTTACCCTGCTTATGCTTGTGTGAGTGATGGTGCGCTGGAGTTGGGGGGTTAGGAAATGCATATTCCTATACTATGCATATATGATGAAGAAATATAGACTGTAGCACACCAAAGAAGATTCACCTGGTTTTATGTTCAGTAAAGATGATACATTTAACGAATCTGCTCTTTTTCAAAATAGGAGTAAGAGATCAATTGTGGAGAAAGATCTATCCGTATTCAAAAACAGGTGGAGCTTCAAGGAGAAACGAGAGATGTTCAAAGTGTGCAAGATGTAACAACATCCGCAGAGTCGCTAGATTCCATAGTACTAACAATTGCTTTGCGATCACAGTAGATGAAATTTTGAGGTGGTCAGTGAAGTTAGATGAGATAGAGCGACAATTATTGAAATAGATAATTTGGGTGTAGTAAAGACAACTTCAGATATGGAGATGCAAAGAGAAACTATTGAAATGTTGTAAGTAACTAAAAAAAGTTACATTAGGAAAGCGTCGAGGCATTTCAACACTCAGTTTAGAAGTTCAATAAGTCCCCCGCTTGCTGCATATTATAAGTTGTCTAATCTATCATTGTGTACTTGGATGGAGATGAAGCACTTGTCCCATACTTCACATGTTAGTACTATTGATCTGAGTTATGCGATGGATAGTACTAGGTTTGATCATTTACGTGCAGTCAAGAGAATGTATATGGTTAATACAAGTATACATTATTATGCTGAAAAGTGGATCCTCCTAGTTCTGTTAGGAATGAAGGACGTTGGGGTATGTTTAAGAGGATGTAGTTCACATAGTATGGCGGTAATTGGATATATGAATCCGGGTCACGCAGAGAACTTGAAAGATGACATATTTCTAAGCAGTTATGCCTTTGCTTCTATTAGTGGTGCTGTGCTTTGAAAAATGTCATTGAGAGACATAGTGACTATAAAAGGAGTTGAAGAGGTGGTGTGATCTAATGACTTGATTAGCGATGTTGGTATGTGACATCCGGTTGATATGGTGTTCGGTAGAAATTAGAGATATCACTAGAGAATTGAGTTCACTGGTGGCTGAAATTTCTGTCACATATAGCATGTCAAGAGACAATGTGACCATGAAGAAGTTTCTTGTGGCAAAGAATCTTGCGACATGTGGATGGAGTTCATTCCTTTGAACAAGTTCAAGCTTAGCTTGGGCTTGATAAACGTTTATGATGGTTGAGCGCCTGTGGAGGAGTTGGAAGAGCCAAGATGGATAAAGAGCATTGTGACTTAGCTCAGACATCGAGTCAAGGTGGAGATTGTTGAGAACATGTCTCGAGTTTAAGCTATTAATGAAGTAAGTCCACTTTTGTTGCCGTTATCTTTGGTGCATGAAGAAATAGGAAATAAACAACCCATTGCAGCCAATTGAAATCATTATGGTTTGACACGAAAGGAAATAAACTTCCCATAGCAAGTCAGGAGAGGATGTGACCATGAAGAAGTTTCTTGTGGCAAAGAATCTTGCAACATGTGGACGGAGTTCATTCCTTTGAACACGTTCAAGAATGTTTGTGATGGTTGAGCGTCTGTCGAGGCATTGGAAGAGCCGAGATGGATAAAGAGTATTGTGACTTGGCTCAGACGTCGAGTCAAAGTAAAGATTGTTGAAAACATGTCTCGAGTTTAAGAGGTAAGTCCACTTTTGTTGCCGTTATCTTTGGTGCATGAAGAAATAGGAAATAAACTTCCCACTGCAGCCGGTTGAAATCATTATGGTTTCACACGAGAGGGTAGTAGTTTCCTTCTTTTCTTTTGGCTCGGCCAAATTTTCTGCAGACTTGGGGGCTCACTTTCTTGACTTAAATATTATATTGAGTTTTTGGAAAAGTGGCGAGCAGCACGAGTCAAAGAACAGAAAACATCAGTGAGTTCTGTGTGTGGCCGAAAAGCAGGGGGCTCTTGTTCTGATCGTGAATAGGAGCGGGAAACACACGCGCCTTTGCTTACAGAGTTCACATCCAATTGAGGTGTTTTCTTCGTGGAGACGTGAGTATTCAAGGCGTAATGTAATTCTTATAATCTATTTTCGAGAGCAATTACTCAAGACTAAATACTGCAGATGGGTTTGGGTGTAAATTACGTGTGCAATATATTTGAGCATACGAGTGATTAGTAATTCTCTGGTTAATTAATGAATTATTTATTGGTAGATATTCTCCCCGTGAAATAGGTACCGATATTCGGATTCAACCACGTATATACTCAGTGTTCTTTATTGTTCTTCATTTATTTTTCTACTGATTTTCGCATTGATTTAATTGCAAAATCCGTTAGCATTTTTCCGCATTATATCACAACACTATCTACCAAGTACACATCTATACAACGTGGAACTTAATTGTCTGCACGACCGTGTGTAGCTGAAGAAACCAATTCGATATGATAATACTTTTCGTTGGGTTCTTGCAAGTGTCTGCACGTTCTCTCTCAACTCTGTACTTTTGAGCAAAATGAAGAAAAATTGGTTCTTGGAGGGACGCATCGGAATGATTTGCAAAGGAAAAACTCTGTTCTCACTGCATAGCCTTGCCAGGCCTCCTTTCCATTACGTTTGCAGAGCTAGGAATGATAGAATTTGTAAGTCCTGCTACCTTTCTAGTTTCTAGACATTGATTTCGATGTGAGCGCCGAGCAATGGCCAACAAAATTTAGATTAGAAAGTCACGACATCCTGACTCAAGGGGGCAAAGATAGAAAAATTACACGCTAATATTTCCTATATCATAGTATAACTAAGCCTAATACCCTAAAAAACCCTAAACTTTAGAAATAATCCCAATTCTATCATAATTTTTTTTGTCTTGTAAAAACCCCCAAATTTATATCATGTTTCAATTCTATCCTAAACTTTTTTTATCTCATAAAAACCCTCAAATTTTCCAATCCTAATTCTACTTTAAACTTCTTTTAGCTTTAGGTCAAATTCCAATTTTACCTTACTTTTTTTTGCCTCATAAAAAAATCATCAACTTTTACGGTCAAGCTTCTATTGCACCTCGGTCCAAAATCGCCCTTAATAATCTTACGTGGCATTTCCATGTAATTTATCTAGTTTTTTTTGGCCAAATTTCAAATCCAAGAAGACATTTTTTGGACATGAATTCATTCCGAACAATGTGTTTTTGGATATGAAATTTGGATAAAAATTAGAGCGATTAAGGTTGGGTTTCTTCAATTACTCTTACTCTTAAGATAGCCTTCCATTCGTCTCGCTCGAAAATCTTTGATTTTGTGCTCAGTTTCTAATCTATTGTGCTCGGTAGTGTTCTATCTTTTGCGGTTGGAGAGCTTCCGCTCACGAGAGATTTTGAACGGAACATTAATGACGCAAAAATTTATAACTCGAGTTAAAATTGGTGGTTTTTTACGAAACTAACAAAATTTTAGAGTAAAATTAAGACAAGACCTAAATTTGGGGATTTTTTATGAGATTAAAAAATTTAAGATCGAATTGCGGCCTTTTTTAAAGGGTTTTAGACCAGGGTGTGCCTATGTAAACCAGGGTATTCGTTGTTGATCTTGTGAAAACAGGGGCTAGTATTCAAGAGAACTCCACCTGCAAACAGTTTTTGATGTGCTATAGAACTCAGCTTTGCTCATCAGGAGAGACAGGTCTACTTGATGTCTCCGTCCTACACGCGCGAGAACATTTGAATTCGTGAGTTTCGAATTGGGAAACAGTTTCTCACCCAGAAGAGGTGCATCTGGTTATGTTAATGGGGTCATTACCAATATACAGGACGAGGCATCCCTGAGCGCGGACAATGCACAGACAGATGCATCTGCTTCTGTGTGAATTCTGCAATAACATGAGCTCCATCAGAATCACCACCCACAACATTCTCTAATCTAACAGCCAGCCAACGGTAGCCTGACGACCCTTCTCTCAAGACTCGCCCATATTCATAATCGGCAAAACCCAGTCGCATACGTTTGAGTCTAAGATTGAACATGAGCAGACCCTTTTGGGTTGTGATAACGATGATGGGATGGGATGGGACCGCCCAAGGAAGAAGGGAATCCCTCAGAGAGAGCCTGGTATCCACCTGGCAATGGCGTGAAAACGAAATGGACGATGGTAACCTCGACCTCTACAGAGAGGGAGCACCATGAACCACCAATTCATTCTTAACGCGCATCCTTCAGATTACTAAATACTTCATCATCGGGATTCCTTCAGACCACCACCCACCATGACCACCACCACCACTACTACAAGAGCGATGAATACTGAACGGAGAGCTTCAAACAGTGGGACGAGTCCAGCTCTGGCCAGTTGAGACTGAGAGACGCAGGACGTTGGCAGTGGTACAGGCAACATTAGGAGGAGGAAGAAGAAGAGAGTCAAGAAGTAGTAGGGTTACCATTCAATGGGCCGGGCCCAAGATGAATCAATCCGATTCACGTTTCGTTCGAGCCGGGCTGTACTGATTGGGCCGACATTCGGCGGGAGAAGAAGTCCATGGATGAACTCCCCGAGAAGACAAAACAAAAAAATTGTCGGCTTTAACTTTAGTAACATCTCGGTTGCAGGAGTATAATGGACGGTTGGTATGTCTGATCTCCCGACAGTTTGCTCTCTCCCTCTTTCTTTCTCTCTCTCGACTGCTGACGCTGGTGAGTGTCGGTGGTGTTGAGGTTGCGCTGTCGCTTTCGTTTCCTTCGTGTCGTCGTCATTCGCGCAATTATCCATCTTCTCCTCTTTGTTGAATTCAAGTGCACGCTTCGTGTCATTTCCAGCTATCGAGAGTGGCTTTGGAACGGGAGGGAGAGACATCAGTCGCTCGCTTTGATCGCCATTGTCGCTGTTCCTCGCTCCCTTTCCCTCTTTGATTTCAAGGTGAGATTCGCGTCCCCTGTTCCTTCCTTCTTGAATTTGGAGACGGGTCTGTGCAAATTGATTCCATCTTTCTGGCAAAGCAATTTTCGCACCACTCCTTCGCTTCGGTACATGAGCGTTTGTTGGCGAGCGAAACAGAGGAAACGTGTTTTCCTTCCCTTCCTCGAGCATCGGTCGATGGCTAAAAAAGCTTCCTCGTTTTGTTTTGTTTTTTTTTTTTTTTTGCACTTTGTGTGGTAGTTGTGACTAGATAGTTTTTTGCTTACTGGAGGAGTCCAAGTTACTCCATGAACTATGTTCCCACTAGTTCATAGTCTTTGGAACAGGCTTTTGCAGAAATATAGAAGCTGCTTTTGGAAGTGGAAGGGCTCAGATAAAACAGATTCCACTTGCCTTTTAGCACGTTCGAAGGCGCATGTAAGCCTCTAAGTATGCACAGATCTTGTCGTCGCTGAGTCAGTTTTGTGGTTTTCTCTCGACATCTTGGCAAAAAGGTGCTCCAGCGATGGAATCCGAAGCTGAAGCTGGGGTGAGACTTCCTTTCCACTTAACAACTTTTTGGTAATTACCATCGGTAGCATTTGGTCCTTTGCCTAACATGGTTCAGGCATGCAACTTGGCAAGAATCAGTGTGTCAACCTATCTCTAGTTATTGCAGGTTTTTTCTAAGATGAGTAGGACTGCAGCAATCTATTTATCTCACAGAGTGTCAAGCTGCATCATTAGTTGCTCCAGATCCAGAAATATTAATCGGATACTTGCCGAATTGCATCTTTCAATTAATCTGACTACTTGAGTCATCTTGGGGCCTCCCCCGTTTGCTTCTGCTACACTGATCTATAACACGCTGACAGCATTATTATTTGAGTTGGTGATCTTACTCGGGTTGCAGATATTATGGTAGGAGGGTGGGTGCAAAAGAGATTGACTCATTGGTGCGAATTTTGTTGCTTTTGCACAGGGAAAGCCCTTGAAAAATCTGGGCGGCCAAGTCTGCCAGATATGTGGTGAGAAGGTCGGCAAAACTTTTGATGGGGAGCCCTTCATTGCTTGCGATGTCTGTGCATTTCCTGTCTGTCGGCCTTGCTACGAATATGAGAGGAAGGATGGAAATCAGTCGTGCCCCCAATGCAAGACCAGATACAAGAGGCACAAAGGTATATAGAAGCAAAATAACTTCAGTGCTACTTTTAAAGTTGACTGCTCTTCCTTTTTTCCAATATTGTTGCGATGTGCTTTTATTTGCATTTGGATTGGTATTTGAAGCTTCCATGTTTGGAATTCTTCCTATAATTTATAAGTGCCCATAGGTCTATCTTAAAGTCAGACCCCAGAGCTTCATGGGGGACAGTTCATGTGTGTCATTTCCACAATGTTTGCTGGAATCCCTAGTTCCAAGTGCCAACCCGAACAGTCCTGGGGTTTCAATTTGTTGATTCTACTTCTTATGAAATTACCTTAGTTTGACATACCTTATTACACGCTTCTTGCTTGCAGGAAGTCCTGCCATTATTGGTGACCTTGAAGAGGATGGAGATGCTGGCGATGAATACAAGTACTCTTCTGAAGATCAAACTCAAAAGGAGAAAATTGCAGAACGCATGTTGAACTGGCATATGACATATGGACAAGGGGAAAATGTTGCTTCGGCCAACTATGATGGAGAGGTTTCTCATAACCATATTCCTCTGCTTACTAGTAGACAAGAGGTACACTAAAAGAACTTTTGGAAAGCTACTTTTCTCTACTGGTTGACTGTGTCGCTGAACTTGCAGACGTGCCATTCTAAAATTCTCAGGTTTCTGGAGAGTTATCTGCTGCTTCACCTGAACGACTTTCTATGGCATCTCCTGGAGTTGGTGGAGGGAATCGCGTTCGTCCACTTTCTTATGCATCTGATGTTGCTCAATCACGTATCTCTCTCTCTCTCTCTCTCCCCCCCCCCCCCCCCCCCCCCTGCGTGCCCCATTTAAGGTCATATTTAAGCTTCTAATTGATTATGTCTCTACTATCTGGGTTAGGCATGCCCTCATGGATATTGATAAAGATTTCTTGTCTTCACAGCTAACATAAGAGTTGTGGATCCAGTGAGGGAATTTGGTTCACCTGGAATTGGCAATGTTGCTTGGAAGGAGAGAGTTGATGGCTGGAAGATGAAACAGGAGAAGAATGTTGGACCAATGAGCACTGGCCAGGCAGCCTCTGAGCGGGGAGCTGGAGATATAGATGCTAGCACTGATGTGCTTGTTGATGACTCTTTATTGTGAGTTATTACCTTATAGGTTCCTGAGATCTGTCAATCTTCCTTTTCTTTTCCTGGGGATAAACCCTGCTCTAAGTAATGGATTATCTCCATAATGGCAGCGAATTACATTTATTTTCTCAAAATTTGTTTTTCTATTGGCCAAAATGTAGCTCATTAATGAAACAGGAGAGTTTGCTATAAAGATGCTATTTCTTCATTCTTGTATTCTTTTCTCTGCGCAGGAATGATGAAGCTAGGCAGCCTCTTTCGAGGAAGGTCTCTATTCCATCCTCCAGAATAAATCCATACAGGATGGTCATTATGCTGCGGCTGGTTATTCTCTGCATTTTCTTGCACTACCGTATAACAAATCCTGTGCCTAATGCATTTGCACTTTGGTTAATATCTGTGATATGTGAGGTATGGTTTGCAATATCATGGATATTGGATCAGTTCCCCAAATGGTTTCCTGTAAATCGCGAGACATATCTTGACAGGCTTGCCCTCAGGTAGGTCAACTTGTAAGTCATAAGTTGGGTTGATTTTGTCTGGTTAGACCTGTGAGACAGATATCCGTTCTCTTTTCTAGTAATTGCAATGTTCATGACAGTGATTGTGTGTTCATCTGGAACAGATATGACAGAGAAGGAGAACCATCACAATTAGCAGCTGTTGATATATTTGTCAGTACTGTTGACCCGCTGAAAGAACCTCCTCTTGTTACAGCCAACACCGTGCTATCCATTCTTGCAGTTGACTACCCAATTGACAAGGTCTCTTGCTACGTATCTGATGATGGAGCTGCCATGTTGACATTTGAAGCACTCTCTGAAACTGCAGAGTTTGCTAGGAAATGGGTTCCGTTCTGCAAGAAGTATGACATTGAGCCACGGGCTCCAGAATGGTACTTCACCCAAAAAATTGATTATTTGAAGGATAAAGTTCAACCATCATTTGTCAAATATCGCAGAGCTATGAAGGCAAGCCCCCATCTTCTTTAATTTACTTGGTTCTCTTGTTTTCTCTTCAGAATTGTGTTTTTTATGCTGTTCTCTTTGCATGTCTGTAGAGAGAATATGAAGAATTCAAAGTCCGCATCAATGGGCTTGTTGCTAAAGCACAGAAAGTTCCTGAAGAAGGATGGATTATGCAGGATGGCACCCCATGGCCAGGAAACAACACCAGAGATCATCCAGGAATGATCCAGGTGAATTAACTATTCATCATTCGTCATAAATTCTCTAGGAGGGAAGTTCTAACAAGGGCTGTTAGTTACTTAGGTTGCACAGCCATGTCAAGCATGGTGGGTGTACTCATCTGTGCCTTTCTCTTTGCTGCATAGCCTTGTATCATTCATATCACTTGTGTATGTCTTTGACCTGGTTACTGAGACTGTCTTTTCACCTATAATTGATAGAAATGACACTTTTCTATACGTCGTTGGTTTAGTTTTCTTTAAGCATGGTTTTGCATTAAAATTTGCTTGCTATAAGTTTGTTAAGATTCTCCATTGTGCCTTTTGTCTCAATGGAAGCATTATATCCTGTTTTATATCCGTTTGATATGAGTATGATATGTTGGGCTGTCAGTTTCACATTTTGTGTTTGTGCTTCTTAGAAATGTAATAATCTTTTGTTTGTTGATTGCAGGTGTTCCTTGGGCAAAGTGGAGGGCTTGATGCTGAGGGTAATGAGCTGCCACGATTGGTTTATGTTTCTCGTGAGAAGCGTCCTGGCTTCCAACATCATAAGAAAGCTGGTGCTATGAATGCTCTGGTGAGTTCGATAAATATCATCAGATATCAACTTAATGTTTTGTGCAAGTCTTATTCTGCAAAGTTAATAATCAAAATTTGGGTTTGGGCATACTCAGCTGATATGGTTCCCTTGCAGGTCCGTGTATCTGCTGTGCTTACTAATGGACCTTTCATGTTGAATCTTGACTGTGATCACTACATAAACAACAGTAAGGCCTTGAGAGAAGCAATGTGTTTTCTTATGGATCCTAACCTCGGCAAACATGTTTGCTACGTTCAGTTTCCCCAGAGATTTGATGGTATTGATAGGAATGACCGATACGCAAACCGGAACACCGTGTTCTTCGATGTAAGTTGTGTATTACATCATGGATTGATGTACTGCTAGTCCTTATTTTAGATTTATGGACGCACTTAATTTGTTCATAGAGGAGTGCTTAGTAAAGCATGTATTTGTTTTTTTTTTGGTCAAAAGCATGCCTTTGTTTGTGGAGCAAAGTTTGCAAGTATTTCATGGAATGAAAGGTTTTAATCATATAATTTTGTTAAATTTTTATGTGTTCTCCAGATAAACTTGAGAGGTTTAGATGGTATCCAAGGTCCTGTTTACGTGGGAACTGGGTGCGTCTTTAATAGAACAGCTTTATATGGTTATGAACCTCCTCTAAAACCAAAACATAAGAAGCCAGGAGTGCTGTCCTCACTATGTGGGGGATTGAGAAAGAATAGTTCAAAGTCGAGTAAAAAGAGCTCGGACAGGAAGAGATCTGGGAACCATGTGGATACTACTGTCCCTGTTTTCAGCTTGGAGGATATAGAAGAGGGGGTTGAAGGTAAACTTACTGTACTTGTTTCCAGAAGTACTCACAAGATGTCCAATTGAAACTTGATGTGGACCTGTCAATTGCAGCCATCATGTTCAGTTGCTCATCTTTGAATTAGAATCTTATTGTTTTATTGCATGTGTTCAACATTGGGTTCTATCTGGGGTCCTTTAAAATGACAATGTCATTGAGTTCTATTATTTACTGTTAATCTGCGAGTTTTGCGTGTCGTTTCTGCTTGCTGTTATCATGCCTCTCAAATAGTAGCATTGGGCTTGCCTTCTTGGTTTGATCCTGAAGCGCAAATTTTCTCCTGTAAGGTGCTGGATTTGATGATGAGAAATCTTTATTGATGTCCCAAATGAGCCTTGAGAAGAGGTTTGGTCAGTCTGCTGTTTTTGTAGCCTCAACTCTCATGGAAAATGGTGGCGTTCCTCAATCTGCAACGCCGGAAACCCTTCTTAAAGAGGCTATTCATGTTATCAGCTGTGGGTATGAGGATAAAACAGAATGGGGCAGTGAGGTAAGCGAATGAATTTCGAGGCTTTCTAACTTTGTTGTAGGCCAACATATTGTTCTATGCCAACTTTGTTTATTTTGCTTTAAGATACTATTGTGTCTTCAAGATCAGTCGCTAAAAGGCTTAATTATATAATAAAAAATGACATGTAGTTTTTGAGTGAGGCACTTACAAAATTATAGCCTGAGGATTGGTTTATTGTGGGTAGTGTTAAATTTCACTGAATCCAGAACATGTTAGAATTTGTGTCTGCGTATTCATGTGGTATTAAGGTATTTATCCTCTCATGCTCTTTTGCATATATTGACGTCTTTGTGCTAAATTATAACAGTGTGAATTGGCTGTCTTTTGTAGATTGGATGGATCTATGGTTCTGTTACAGAAGATATTCTGACAGGATTCAAAATGCATGCCCGTGGTTGGCGGTCGATCTATTGCATGCCAAAACGCGCTGCCTTTAAGGGTTCTGCCCCTATTAATCTTTCAGATCGACTGAACCAAGTGCTTCGATGGGCCCTAGGTTCCGTGGAAATTCTTTTTAGTCGGCACTGCCCCATATGGTATGGCTATGGTGGTAGGTTGAAGTGGCTTGAGAGATTTGCATATGTTAACACAACAATTTATCCAGTCACCGCCATCCCCCTCTTGATGTACTGTACCTTGCCAGCTGTCTGTCTACTTACAAACAAGTTTATTATTCCACAGGTTTGTTATATGCTCCTAAAATTTATGCACGTTTATTGGATAGAAATAATCTTTCATTGCAATATCACGTTTCTTTGTGCTTCTGGTGATTTATTCGAAACAGTCCATTGGCTTATCCCTGTAGGGCAACTCCTTTCGAATGTGCTCTTCTTTTCCCTCTTTTTCACTTGTTTGTGCTCATTAGTAACGATAAAAATTGAACAGCATTATGTGAGTTTGTTCTCTATTTGGAGATTTTGGGATGCATCTCCTTGCGAACATGAAGCATGCATTTTCTGCAGAAGGATATGAATGAAACTGCAGTATGTCTTCAATTGAGTATATATCTCCAAATGGCCAGACATGGAAAGTGTGGGCAAAACAAACAATGGACAGTCTTTCTCAACTTTGCGATCTTAGTCCACCAACCAAACAGAACTTGATTGTGTAGGAAAATAAACAGGAAAAAATTTGCGATCTCTTGTTTCCTTGATAAAGTCAATAAAAATTGAGTATGCCCTATATGTTTAAGTTGTTTTTGCTAAAAATACAGAAGAGGCTCCTTGCATCAAGTTATTTCAAAAACTTCCATTCTTATCATGCCTACTACGCTGCATTTGTAGGATATACCGAGTTGATTCAATTTGTATGCTGTACTGCAGTTTTAGGATATACTGAGTAGCTGTGGTTTTTCTCGTGCAGATAAGTAATATTGCAAGTATATGGTTCATCTCTCTTTTCCTTTCAATTTTTGCTACTGGAATACTGGAAATGAGGTGGAGTGGTGTTGGAATTGATGAGTGGTGGAGAAATGAGCAGTTTTGGGTCATTGGTGGTGTTTCGTCCCATCTCTTTGCTGTTTTCCAAGGTCTACTCAAAGTGCTTGCTGGAATAGACACCAACTTTACTGTCACCTCCAAAGCATCGGATGAAGAAGGGGATTTCACCGAGCTCTACATGTTCAAATGGACAACTCTGCTCATTCCACCCACAACGCTCCTCATCATTAACTTGGTGGGGGTTGTTGCGGGGATTTCCTATGCTATCAACAGCGGATATCAGTCGTGGGGGCCTCTATTTGGTAAGCTGTTCTTTGCTTTTTGGGTGATCATCCATCTCTATCCCTTCCTCAAAGGTCTCATGGGACGCCAGAACCGCACTCCCACTATTGTTGTTGTCTGGTCAATCCTTCTTGCTTCCATTTTCTCTTTGTTGTGGGTAAGGATTGATCCATTTACAACGAGAGTCACTGGGCCAGATGTTGAACAATGTGGAATCAACTGCTGATGAGATGCAGAAAGTCCAATTGGAGTTTCGGTCACCTTAGAACACACTATCCTGAAACTTGCTGAGTTCTCTAGTTACCAGTACCTACTTGTCCAGTATGTTGCTTTTCTCTGTGATATACGTGTATCGAAGGTTATAAAGAATGTCTGGTTCGGTTGATAGAGGAGAGATGTGCCGTTGGATGTAAGCTTGATTCTTTGCTTCCTTTCATGTAACGAGAGTAGCTACTTGTCCACTGGACAATGTCCAGTATGTTGCTTTTCTCTGTGATATACGTGTATAGAAGATTATAAAGATATGGACTCGCTCTACTTTTGTACCAAGTTCATAAGCGCTTCATTCAGCAAAAAGAATGTTCACAAGCAATTCAATATCTTTAATATTCGAATACTCGTATTTGTACCTTCTTTGTTCTCTCAATTAGGTCACACTAATGCAGTAACTTGAAAAGATTTTTGCGCAAAAATCATGAATGAAAAACCATAATGAAGCAATCTAATTACAACAATCAACTGTTATTCTGATTTCCAAATATGCAAAAGTGATGATCTTTGCTACTCCATTGGAATTTAAAGCGCCCATCTTCCATTCAATATCTAAGCATGCATCTTTTATCGTTTTCGACATTTACTAACCCTCCAATTAGGGGGAGCAACAAATTGAGACCACGATTAACTGAGAATATTGTATACTTGGAGGTATAAAAGCCAGTCACACGCCCTCAAGAAATGGAGGAATGTTTCTGTTAGAAGTATCAAGGGCAAAGTGGTCTTTAGGACTCTTAGAGTTTATTGGGTTCCCATTGTATAAATACGGTATTTTGCTAAATAACGCAATTAATTTTTCCCTCTCTAACCTGGTATTAGAGCCACAAAAATTCTAAACCCTAAATAGCCACTTACCACCGTCTACCACCAGTCGCCGCCGTGAATCATCCATCGTCGACCACCAACCAACCCCCTTCAATCAACCCCCTTCTCACTGGAATCTTTAGATCTCACGTTGCCCAAGCCCGACGAGCCTTGCCGAGGCTTCATCTAGGCCGGCGAGCCTTGCCAGGGCGTTGCCTGACGTCACCTAGGCTCGGCGAGGCCAGATCTGGAGTTAGCAAGACCCAGCGACCCATGTAGAGACGTCACCCAACGTCACTGAGGCCAGTAAGTCCAAATCTAGCACTGTCCATCGTCGGGGAGTCTTGTAGAGAGGTCGTCCAGCATCAATGAGGCGTTGTCCATTGTGAGTGAGCCATATTCAGCACCCATGTCTCTCGGTTAGGACCCACAGGTTTGATTTTTTGGCGGCTTGATGGTTACTGAGCTTCATAGTAGGAATTTTGAGGCGTTATTTGTTGATTAGGCTTGATAATGATGTGGGCAGCGCTTTATTAGAGATATGGATGTGTTTGTGGAATGTTTCTGAATTTTTCGGAACTTATGCGATGCTGATTAGGTGAATTTTGGAGAATTTGGAGTTAATTATTTGGGGCTTTGGTGGATTATTGAATTGTTAAGAATGGGTGATCGAGTAAAATTGATGGTAGTTCTAGAAAGAGTGATACCATGATGACTGAGGTAATTTCCTTTTCGTCTTCTCGAATTATGGACAAGAAGCTTGAGGGTATTACCAATTTTCAACAATGGAAGAAGATTGTTAAGTTTGTTTTGATGGGTAGAAATCAGCATATGCACTTGACTGAAACTAAACCTACTAATGATGCAAATTGGGATGTTATTGGTGCACGTCTTATGGGTCAGCTTTTGAACTCCATGGAGAGCAATATCGTAGACTTGGTAACTCATATTGATACAGTCAAGGACTTGTGGGAGTACTTAGATGTATTGTATTCTGGCCAGAACAATATTTCTAGGATATATGATCTATCACAAGAGTTTTACCGATTTGAGAGCAAAGAGCGTTCTATTGATCAATACTTTGCTGATTTTAATAGAATGTATGAAGAATTGAATGCTCTCCTTCCTATTTCTTCTAATGCTGAACAAATGCGACTCCAAAGAGAACAATTGGCTGTAATGAATTTTCTAGGAGGTCTTGGTTCAGCCTATGATACTGTTAGGTCTCAGATTCTTAGTGGAGAGACTATTGTGTCACTTAGGGATACATATGCTCGAGTTCTTCGAGCATCCCGTGATTCTTCTCAGAGTACCACAGCTGTGGTTAATAATTCAGCTCTTGTTTCTCAATATCGAATTGGTGGATGTAGGGGTGACGAAGGAAATTGTGGAGGGTATAATGGTCATGGTGGCCGTGGTGGTCGAAACACATGAATAGGAAGAGGCCAAGGACAAAGGTAGCTTTATGGATCGCCCCGAACTACTGCTGAGAGCTTAGGGACAATTCAAACTTGTCATTATTGTGGAAAACTTGGCCATATTCAGAAATTTTGCTACAAGTTACATGGTAGGCCAGGACAGCAACAACAATTTGCAAATGCTGCATCTGGCACTGACTCTTTGTCCCTACCACAGCCTTCACAAGGCAATGTAGTGGTTATGTCTGATGAGGAATTTGCACAGTACAACTAGTCTCAGATTTCACTACCTACTTCGTCTTCCATTGCTACTCTAGTCTAGATAGGTAATGCTACTGCATGCGTTTTAGCTAGTTTTCACCCTTGGGTCATTGATTTAAGGGCATCTGATCACATGTCAGGTCTTTCAGGTATATTTTCCTCTCTTACTCCATCATCGTCCACCGTTACTTCAACTAATGGTTCATCTACACATGTTAAGGGAGTTGGCATGGTTCATCCAACTCCTTCACTGCCCTTGACTTCAGTGCTTTATCTTCCATAATTTCCTTTTAATCTTTGTTAGTCAGTAAGTTAACTAAAACTTTTCAGTGTTCAGTAACATTCTATCCTGATTCTTGTACATTCCAGGATCTGGCTATGAAGAGGATGATTGGTAAAGGACGTGAAGAAGGGGGACTGTATGTGCTTGAAGACTAACTTCCTTTGCATGTTTTGGTGTTACTTCTCTTCATCAAATCCATTGTCGTCATGTTCATCCTTCTCTACGCAGTTTTCAGAGATTGAATTCCAGTTTTAAATCTATTTCTAGTTTAGAGTGTGAGTCATGCCAACTTGGCAAATTACATCGTGTTAGTTGTCCGTCTCGAGTCATTAAATGAATAGAGTCTCCATTTTTGTTAGTTCATTCAGACGTTTGGGGTCCATGTCATGTGACTTCCAAGTTGGGTTTTAGATATTTCGTTACTTTTGTTGATGACTATTCCAGACTTACTTGGTTATATCTAATGAAAAATCGTTCTAAGTTGTTTTCTATATTTCGTACATTTATATATGAAATCTTTACTCAGTTTGGTGTGCATGTTAAAGTGTTGCGTTCTGATAACGGTAAGGGGTACTTTTCTGCACCTTTTTCTGATTTTATGAAGAGTAGACATTTGTCGAAAGTTACTAGATCTATGTTATTTGAGATGAAAGTCCCTAAAGTCTTTTGGTCTGATGCTGTCTTGACTGCATGCTATCTCATTAATCGCATACCTTCCTCTGTTCTACGGGGTGGTATTCCATTTTCCATTTCGTTTCCAAATTGGCCACTATTTGCCTTACCACCTTGAGTATTTGGTTGTGTCTGTTTTGTTCGTGAGCATCGACCTGGAGTATCCAAACTTGATCCCTAAGCTATCAAGTGTATGTTTCTTGGTTACTCCCGTACTCAAAAGGGTTATCATTGTTATTCTCCATTACTGAACAAATACTTCATAAGTGTTGATGTCTCATTCTTCGAATCTAGTCCATATCATGATGTTCCAATTTCTGTGTCTGAGTTGGATGAAGAATTACATGTGACTACAATTCGGTCAACTACTCCAGCTGTTTCACCAGCGTCTACATAGGAACCACCTCCTCTACAGGTTTATACTCAGCGTCCTCGGGTTCATACTCCCCCCCTTCCTCCTGTCACGACTGCATCATCTTTCATCCCAGATCCACCATTAGTCAATTCTCCTCATGTGTCAGATCTTGATCTTCCAATAGCTCATCGCAAAGGTACACGTGCTTGTACACAACATTCTATCGCAAATTTTATTTCATACTCTTCTGTGTCTCCTTCTTTTCGATCATTTTTATCTACTATTGACCAATATCCTATTCTGAAGTCTGTATATGAGGCATTACAAATTTCTGGGTGGAGGACAGCAATGGAAGAAGAGTTAAAATCTGTACAAGTAAATCAAACTTGGGACTTGGTACCTCTTCATTCAGGCAAAACTGCTATTGGTTGTAGATGGGTGTATGCTGTTAAAGTTAATTCCGATGGTTCTCTTGCTCGTTTAAAAGCGAGACTTGATGCGAAAGGGTATACTCAGATGTATGGGATTGACTATCTGGATACTTTCTCTCCTGTTGCTAAGCTTACTTCTGTTTATATTTTGATATCTCTTGTTGCCATCTATCATTGCCCTTTATTTCAGCTTGATCTTAAGAATGCCTTTTTGCACGGTACTGTACATGAAGAAGTTTATACGGAGCAACCTCCACGGTTTGTTGCTCAGGGAGAGTCTGGAGGAATGGTTTGCAAATTAAAAAGATCTCTGTATGGTTTGAAGCAGTCTCCTCGGGCATGGTTTGGAAGATTTTTTGAAGTTGTACTTTCTTTTGGACTGTCTAGATGTGACAATGATCACTCTTTCTTTTATAGACAGTCAAGGAAAGGCAAATTATTCTTGATTGTCTATGTGGATGATATTATTATCATGGGAGGTGATTTAGTAGGTATAGATGAACTAAAGATCTATCTTCAGAAACAGTTTCAGACTAAGGACCTAGGAAAATTGAAGTATTTCTTAGGAATTGAGGTAACATAGTCACAGAAGGGTATTGTTTTGTCACAACGAAAATGTGTCTTGGATTTACTCATTGAGACAGGCATGTTAGGATCCAAGTCTCTTGATTCACCCATGGAACAAGGAGTTAAACTGGTTGTCGAAGGAGGAGAGCTATTCGATAGTCCTAAGAGATATAGAAGATTGGTAGGCAAACTAAATTATCTCACAGTTACTCGACTAGACATTGCCTTTCCAGTTAGCGTGGTCAACCAATTTCTATCTTCTCCTCGTACTTCTCACTGGGATGCAGTAATTCGAATTTTAAGGTACTTGAAGAAGACTCTAGGGAAATGCATTATTTATCAAAATCATGGTCATAGTAGAGTTGAAGGATTTTTTGATGCTGATTGGGTAGGGTCTCCAGATGATAGGAGATCTACTACTGGCTACTGTACATTGGTTGGAGGAAATCTAGTGTCATGGAAGAGTAAGAAATAGAGTGTTGTTGCCCGCTCCGGTGCTAAATCAGAGTATAGAGCCATGGCACAAGCAACATGTGAATTAGTGTGGATTCAGCAGCTATTGACTGAGTTAGGCTTGAAAGTTTCAATTCCTATGTCTCTATGGTGTGATAATAAGGCTGCAGTACATATAGTATCTAACCCGGTGTTTCATGAGAGAATAAAACACGTTGAGGTTGATTGTCATTTTATTCGAGAGAAGCTGTAAAGTAGAATGATTCTTCCTAGTCATGTTAGAACTGGTGAACAACTTGCAGACATTTTTACTAAATCTTTGGGTAGCGGGAGGATAAAATATATTTGTAACAAGCTAGACATGATTAATATCTATGCTCCAGCTTGAGGGGGAGTGTTAGAAGTATCAAGGGCAAAGTGGTCTTTAGGACTCTTAGGGTTTATTGGGTTACCATTGTATAAATATGGTATTTTGCTGAATTACACAATTAATTTTTCCCTCTCTAACATTTCCAAGGTCAATCTGGGATACGGGCGGTGTTGCTAGCCGTCATGTTGATAATTGGTGTTCTGCTATCTTAAACTTGAAGGAAAGCTAAAGGAGATTTGCTTCACTGAGGCATTGTCAAGGGCCTCAAATGTGCAAAACATCTTCGGTAGAGAGGGCATGAATTGTAACGGACCAACAAAGTGGTCCATGGAAACACAGCCAGTTTATTAACAGGAACCAAGTTTTAGTGCTTAATATCTGTTCCAGGAGAGGAACTTCTCTTCTGGTCTTACAACCTTCTACGATAGGTGCATCCACGAAGATGCGTGGACCAACAACAGAGAGAGAGAGAGAGAGACAGACAGAGAGAGACAGAGAGTTTTAGTCTTATATGCCCTCTGACATACATGTGCAGCAGCATTTGAACAGATTTATTGAGCAGGTCGACCATGATATACGCATGAATCATACATGAGACAGATATGAAAAACTAGTAACAAGAGGTGTGCCGCCAGATTACATATGCTAGAATTATGAAGCCTGCGGTGTGTGTTGACCCCTAAGAAACCTCCAAGGACCAGTTCCAGTTCCCATCCTGCAGATGCAATAACCAGTTCAGTCAATTTTAGGAATGATGGTGATGAACATTGTTCAAGAAATGAAAGAAGGGTAAATGAGCAAAGAGGAGAAGAGAAGCCCAATTTATGGGTGACACTATGGTCATTTCAAAAAATTAAAGATAAAATTGGTCTGATTGAACATGACCAAGAGGTCAACTTGTCAGTCAATCAGATATTGTCAGGCATTTCGACTATAATACTTGAGTTGGAGATCACATTAAGTCAGATTCTAGCACGACTCAGTTAAGGCCAAAATTACCTCCAGACACCAGCAAATGTACGAAGACCCATATAAATTGTTAAAGCAACCCAGATTCCTACAAAGCCGTTGCTCCTAGAGAGAAGGAACAAGGAAGCAATGCTAACAATAGACACCAGAACCTGGAAGATAAGAAAAGAGAGCAATAATATTAGAAAGGTATCTCGGATAAACCAAAGTCATGACATAATAAAGTTTTCAGCACTTGCCATGGAGTATGCAGAGTAAGCAAAATCCGAAGCTCCAAAATTAACACCATCGAAAACAAAAGCTAACGAGTTGATTGGCTGGGTAGCTGCAATAAACTGATTGGCATAGGAAGGAACATTAAGTTTGTTTGTACAACATTCTTAATTAGAATAGCATGCTGCTGATTAGCAAGGACGTACCGGAAGGCCAACAAAAATTATTTGTTGAACATTGACATTTTTTGTAAATACACCCGATCCAAATCGCAGACCAACCCCCACAAGAACAGCAAGCCCAAGGCCTAGGACAAAACCCATCTGCAGAACAAAAATTTTCATATCAGTTTAGGGGCTCACACACACGCAGAGGGTGCTGTTATCCACGCGATGAATCATTCCTTGATAGTTATTTAAAGTATTTAACATGAATGACTTAGGGACAGCCAGACTGCTTCTCTCGTATTGACATACACGTCAAAAGAAAGTGTCAGAATCCCATGTTGATGATACCGTAAGAGAAAACAAAAGAAAGGAGTAGATCACTTCCAACAATCTCATGTCTAATGTAACCGGCATACCTGTAATACCCTGGATGCAGCAGCTGTTGCCTTGGCATAATCTTTCTCAGCAAATGCACTGGCTAATATTGCCTACAATTTGTTAGAAAAGGAAATTGTCTATCATATATCAGTCAAAAAACAAAAGCACTGATTAGATAAATCCGAATGGAAAATTCCCCATTCACATGAGCAACATTATAAACATTACTTGGAGACCAACGCATGACCGAAGGAAAATGGATCTAGAGTATACTCTAATTAGCTCTATTTTCCAGTTCATGTTTGTAGGTTCTGCTGAGGTTCGACTGGGTTTTTATGAAGTGAAAATATGGGCTATTCTTTCAAGAGATTAGACCAGAAGTTGATGAACATTCAATTCTAGAAAAACACGTTTTATCTAGAATTGGCAAATGCCAACTTTTATGCTGCCTGTGTATACTCTTTGATACGAGGTTTCAACCTTTTGTGACAGGTATATAAATGTACAAAAACTCACTTCCTCAACTTTAAGAAAGAAAACGAACCATTTACCTGTCCAGCGACAGCTAAACCATCAGCCAGGAGTGATGACGTCATCCACACCTGAAGACATATCTGGAATGCAGCCATGGGTGTTGAACCGAGCCTTGCCGCCAATGATGCGGCTAATGTAACACAGAATGTAACAGCTATCACTCTAGCCAACAATAGAACACCTACAGGCACCAGCGAGTAGAAAGTAAACATAAACCGATACAGATAAAAGGTACAAGTAGATATTACAGATTAATCTAGAACTACAGAGGAAGCAAAATCCAGGTTAATGTTCCAGGTTTTAATGGCATAAACACTACATTTGCAGAATGGGCAGCATGTCTTGCAAAGTTTGTTACTGGAAGTGCGTTAACGATACCATTTTTCCACCTCTCAACTTTTTGTCAGCTATGCAAACAGTCTGAACTGAAACTTCTTGATTTGGAAATCGTAATCACAAGCAATATATCGATGTTAGAAATCGACCACCTACCATTTTTCAAGAATCGACGAAATTGCAACTCTTTGATGCTGGGAGGCAAGAGATCAACTTGTTTCATAAGCCTCCACAAGAGAATCAGTGATATCAAGTACCTGAAAGGATCACTTGCCATAATGCACTGATCCAAATGGCCCAAACAAGTAGAGAAGTAAAAGGTGGAAAATTTTACTCACTGAGAAAGAACATGTGCTATGGCTGCACCACTAACTCCCAAGTGGCAGGCAAAGATAAGTATGGGATCCAAAATGATATTTGCAGCATCTCCTAAAACTGTTTTGAACCAATAAACAATGAAATCAAGTGGAAGGTCTATGAATCTCAAGAAATAAATTTCTTTTTCTTCCTTGATACATTGACAAGGGAGTTAATCCCACTCCTCAAAATCAAGAAGTGCGGTTTACAGATGCAAACTGTATGTAGATGCAGTTATTGCAATTCATCAGAAATAACAAGTATCATCTTCCTCTCAAGGCAATCAGAGGCAACAATTTAGATTTAAGCACTTACAGAATATACTATTTCAAGGATTTTACCAAGACCTTAAGTCAACACAATGTCTTTTTAAAAGATGTAAAATTTGCTTCTTTCGTTTGATTCATAACCATTAACCAAAGTTGTATACAAAAGATATTAGATAGTGAGACTTTCTAACAATTATTGGCATTGCTGTCCATGTCCATCAATTAACTAGTTGTGGCTCTTCTCGTGAATGCCAAACTTATTTAAGCACTTGAGGAGCAAAACTATGACTGAGAGACAGGCTAGACAGCTATGACGCTTCTATAAACCAAGTAATGAAGAAGTCATTAAGAATCAGTCTTAGGTGAGTGGTTGCTGGGTCAGATGGCTTGAAAGCCATCCATCTCACCCAACACCCTTTGGCCACTTTGCATGCTTTACTAATGTCTGTTCTAGCATGCAATTACATCTGGAAATCATCTTCCAGGCTTTCTAATGTGCTTCTGTACCTTAACAGAAATATTCGTCGTCTCAACCATAAAAAAAAAATAAATTTAGAACATTTTACCCAGAACCTATGCACTCATGCCACTCCAAAGGAATAGCATTGCAAAAAAAAAAAAAAAAACAAGAAGAATAGAGAACATCTTTCTGACCTGTGGCATAAAGAGGAGTTTTAGTATCCTTAAATCCTCGAAAGACCCCTTGCATGGCCAAAGAGAGAAGAACTGCTGGAGCACCTAGTGATCTTAATGTCAAGTACTTTTGTGCGGGAGCCATCATGGTAGAATTCTGGAAGAAAGGTACAATAAGGGACTATTTACATATGCAGGATATATATTTGCTAGTGCTAGATAGAAGTTCTTTAGACCGACAAAGAGAATTGCCTTATTGTCGAACATGTGAAGATGATGAATCTCAAGTAAGTTATTCAAAATTATCATTTGTATTGGACATGCAATGTGATCTTACAAACAACAGCAATGATCTTGAATCAGCGAACTCTAGTCAGGTGATTCCTAAAGCAATATTTAGACCAGACACAAATTTTCTTAAGTTAAGCAACGAGACAACATGGACAAACAGGACAGAAATATCAATTTTAACTCATTTTTTGTGCATTTGTTGATGTTAGTAAACAAAAATAAGTGAAAGAAAGATGCCATTCCACCAACAATTTTCTAATTGAGTGCTTTCAGCGTAGAGATAGTATTTCACTTCAAGTTTCATGCTATGAGGAACTTGTAGAAAAGCCAAAGCCGATAACCTTTTCTTCATCCTCTTAGCTACAAGTTTGTGAGAATTGGCTTCAGCTTTGCCTTTCTGAAATCACGAAACCAGTTAAGAAAGGGGACGAGCTGAAAATGAAAATCTCCAAACCCGGATTCATCTCAAAGACACAAGTAACTAAGACAGCTCCTTTACTATGAAGGAGCATTTTGTTATCTCATGATTAATGTCACCAATATAAATCTTAAAGATTGATAGTCTTTATTAAAAAAGAAATGCCAGGCATTCATATGATCAAGCAAGCGAATTGACCAGAATTATGCACATAGCACAGCAGTTAGCAAAATGCTATTATTGGTCATTTTTAGACTGCAAAGGAACTTACAGATTTGACACCCATGATATTCAGGAGAGTTTTTGCTCCCAATACAAGGAACAAAGTTTGCAAAAGACCGAGAATACCACCAATAACTAATGCTGTTGAAGCAGAAGGAATATTTCTCCTCTCCTTGCACAATTTGAATGTGTCCGCATTGCTGTCAGTGCCAGATGGAGAGTTACAAGTACTTGGGATCATAACTGGCGACCAACAACGAAATTGTCAATAAATATATTGCCAAATAGTAACTAACAAACTTTTGAAAGCAGTGTGATGGATGAATCCGCTCATATATGCCTTAAGGCAATGCCAACTGGCCACGACTCAAACAGAACAGAATCTACACTTTCAATTGACATCTAGAGCCTAACTGATATGAAGTTTGATTTTCCCCTTAAAATATGAGAGAGAGAGAGAGAGAGAGAGAGAGAGAGAGAGAGAGAGAGAGAGAGAGAGTACCATTATCTTGCATAAGCTCTTTATTTTCAATCTTTGTTGCTGAACCTTTTTCAAGGTTCTCAAGCGCAACATCTTCTGCAATCGTTTCTTTCATTTCACTGTTTTTGATAGAACCTTTTTCTGGTTCCTCGCTTGTTGCGGATTCATTACTAATTCTTCCAACAGTTTCCTCCTCGGCAACAAAAGATGTTGTTATACTGACCAGGGGAAATATAGTAATCCTTGAAGCTTGATTAAAAATAGCGATTGAAACTCCGACAGCAGCAATTTCCACCGGACCTACGTACAACATGGTCTCAGCATGAAATCCATGTTAATCAGAAAAGCAATTCATTCATAATATAAAAAAATCAATTCGCAATGAGCTGTCTTTTTTGTAGGTTTGTAATGTTTCCCTCCTTATCTACCTGCCAGAAAAATCACAATTTACCTTTTGGGAAATATCACAAGCATCCAGCATAGTTTACAAACTGGTGAAAAAACTTCCCTGAGCAAGTGCTACGAATGACTAGTAAGAATGTCACTTGTAACCAACAAGTAATTCGGCCAGCAAGTAAGTACTAAATCATAACAGACCAATCCTATGAAACATGTTGAAGTCCTTCACCCTAAAGTGAATTTGGACAAATGTTCATAAGCAATGTAAAAAATCATTGGGATGCATATCCATACTCCTGTTCATTAATAACCTTTTTCTGGTCTGAATCAGAAAAGAGTGGATCCATTCGATCTCATGTAGTCCTATCGGTAGTGCAAAATAGGATCACATAATGCAGTGATAGGTGTAAAGGCAGCTAGCTTTTGCTTTACTGGGAAAAATTTAAGGATTCATCAACGAAATTTATCTTTCTTTTGTAAACACATCTAATCGAGACCAACAAACTGTTGCTGGTGTGGTTTATGCATCTTTTCGATATATTGCAATTAATTAAGCAACACGCTATTTCAATATACAAAAATGCAAAAGTGGCTTTTGGTATGGTCTGTTATGTATCACAAGTGATTGTCACAATCATTTACTGCAAAAAGAAAAGGACTGTCTGTGATGGAATCCTACAGATTTGCTTCAACTGTGAAGATAGAGTTCAATAATCAGACCTAAGCGGCCAATAAATGCAGTGTCAACTAGGGAAGCAACGGGATCAGCAGCTAAAGCCAAGGCTGCAGGAAATGCAATCCTTAGTATCTCTAAGCCAAGCGCATCCATCTTGAAAACAAGCCTGAAATTAAATTTGCTATGAGCATTAGTTTTCCAAATGAAACAGATAATGCTTTTCCACTATCCATATTTGCTATAGCTTGTGCTCCATACAAAGAATTGGCTGCAGCTCGAAGGAGCAAAAGGAGATGATCATGTAGTAAGCAAGATATGTATTTGTTAATGATGATGAACGTCAGAACTGCCTCCAAAGGTTCAACATCAGAAGTGAATTGTTGGAACCAAAAGAATGTAGAGAGGCATCGTACTGTACCTTATATCTCTGAAGAAAACAATGAAGGGCATGTTCCACTTGCTCTTAGATAAATGCTGAACACTGTCTTCTGGCATCTTTTCCAGTGAATTCAAGTCACTTGGCCCAGACATATTACAGTAAATGCAAAATGAGAGGCAATTTGTCCTTGGCCAGTCCTAAAGCAGGGGACCTAACAGCCTTTTGGCAACTGCAGAAAATCAATTATCATCAAGTTTTCACCAACATTGCCCTGTATCGTATGCAAAGTTCATGATGACCATGCTACAGCCATCGGATCAATATGAAGATCGAAGAAGCATACGAAGTATGGAAGTTTTCTAAGAAAAAATAGTCCAACTAGATGGAGCAAAGGATAGTAAGTTAAACAGCAATGGCTGAGGAACCACCATAGAACTTTAGAGTCACATATAGAAGAAAATAAACAGCAGTTTATACCAACCTCTCTGGTAGGATATTGCAGTGGAATGTGTAATGAAGGAAGAAACAAGAAGAGCTGAATAGCACGCACAATGGAATCAAAGGCAATAAAACTTGAGCCTTATTTATTAGAGTGTAAACATCTTCACTCCTCCAAAATGATGACGGATGAAAGGAAATATATTTATTATGTCTTCAAGATGCCTTTAAGTATTGCCAACCCTCGTATGGAAATATCCAGTGCATCTAGAATTCTAGTTCTGTTCGGCTGAAAAAGGCACCAAAAAAGAAGTACAAGAAAAGCTGCTTTCATGCATGTGACCAATGAAACAATTGCCACAGACTGGGTGTTGCATATAATGTGGCTATCAAACTTATATATTGTAAAGGCTTGCATAAAGCATGCATAAAAATTTGGGCACGGTGATTGACCGTATTCAGTGTCTATACAACTAGCTGCGCCTTTAAGTTGCAACTGAGATTTAACAACTCGGGATAATGTAGACCAAAATATAGCATCGGAATAACAATGATTAATTGAGTAATGAAATACCATGCAAACACATATGCATGTCAACGTGTCCAAATGAACATACTAGGGGGAGTAGCTGAGACGGCGGATGTCGGGGCCTAAGACTTGTGTTACTAAGACAGGACATGGCTCCTTCCCTAGTTCCAACTTCCCCTGGTAACCTAACATGCAGAGAGACTGAGACTGGGACAGACAGAGATGCTTCCATCGGAAGCAGAGGTCCTCCATAACATGCCCAAGATAACTGCTCTGGTCATTCTCGTGCCCATTGCTCAAGCTAATCGAGGGGAAATTGTGTTGGGTCTCTTGAACAAAAGCGGCAAAAGCAGCTAGACATCTGGAGGACCTCACTGCTCAGTCCCTCCTCTGTACAAACAACAGAAAAAAAATAAAGCAAAGAAATCCAAATGCACCAACATCATTCTCCTCGGCGTCATACAATACCAACACCATACACACCCATTAGACACGATTCAATTGAGCATTGCCGTCTCCTTCGAGTTATTATAAACACTCGATTAATTAACTGTCCCTTTTCTTAGTTTCATATATGAACTAAGTGCAGCATCGGATCTCACAGCTCACTGCAAAGAGTGCACATGTACAAACAACATGCAAAATAAACTGGATGAACTAAAGGTACGAAGTGGAGGATCTGGGTTAGGATTAATCCTCTCAGAAGCAGAGAATGCAACCTTGGAAGCTTAGAAAAATGAAATGTGCATCTGCCATGTACTTGAAGTTAGTGAAGCGAGCTGGTCATTTTGAAGAAAAACACACTCATCACTTGACATATGCAAGTGAACCAAAAAAAAAAAATAAAAAAGAGAACCCGCAAACCTTTTTGATTATCTTTCCTGAGCGTGTGAGATGTTGAGAGAACATAAGGTTCTTTCCGCCAACTCCTTTCGGGCTCACATGCAGAAACCCTTTGCCTGCTCTTCCCCTTTTAAAGTGTGTCCATCATCCTCACTACTTGAAACAAATTATAAATTATAATCGGAAAAATGACACAAACAGTCCATGAATTTTGATTCAATGTACAATTTGATCCCCGAACTTTTAATTTATTTAATGTAGCCCATGAACTTTAACTCAATATTCAATGTGGTCCATGAACTTTCAATTTATTCAATATGGTTCTGAATTTTTGGTGCATGTTCAATATAGTCCCGAAACTTTGTAAAAATATTCAATGTAGTCTTTCCATTAATTCAAGTTCAGGGACTATATTGTACATTTTCATATAGTTCAAGGACTAAATTGAACATGTATCAAAAGTTTATGGACCATATTGAATAAATTAAAAGTTTAGGGATCACATTGAACATTGTGTTAAAGTTTAGGGACTATATTGAACAAATTAAAAGTTCAGGGACCAAATTGCATATTAAGCCAAAGTTCATGGACTATTTGTGCTATTATCCCATTATACTACTTTTGTTCTGCACACTAGCGGCATTATAAGTTTCTTTCACTTAAGTGGGTTTTAGAGAATGGTACACATACGGTTCTTATTTTTAGCATGTAGCTTTATTCCACAAAATAGGTCAATATTTCCATTCCGAGATTATTTGTGTGAAAAAGGCATTTACACTGACGGTACATGTAATATAAATCCAAATTGATATATGCAATGGGAAGACCAAAAGTGTGTAATTGCTCATCCTCTAACCTCTCTAATTCGCACTTTACTTGCCTAACTATATTTTCATTCTCGTTATGGAGCCGAAAGCAGACTATTAACATGTCAACATAGTCGTTATACATGCCATCTTATGCTCGCCATATCGACTCGAGCTTATCGTTAAAGACTTTGTGCAGCATTTGGTTTTCAATATTAATTCAATAAATTTTCTAAGAACGTTTAGTATTTCTCTCTTTACTAAATTGACACTAAAGCATCAACTATTGCACTAATTTAATATCAATTTTTACTTCTGTCAATGTAAGAATTCTAAAAAATGTGAAAGGAAAAGGGCAAGAAGAGATTCTCGACCTCCAACAATATCAAAAAATGCATCGAAAAAATGATCCTACTTCCAATATTTGAATGCATGAAAATTTGGATGCGTCAGCACAACCCCAGGTGCAATGCAATTAAGTTATCAAACTCATAATGTGGTCATCCACTTTTATCCCATGCACTAGTTCAAGTGCTTTGGTGTGTTGCTTGCAACTTTCCAAATTGGAGACCACGTTGGAAACCCAATACCCCATCAATGTTAGCTTGTCTTCATGACCTAACTTTTGCAGGTAATCTCTATGTAACTACTAGGATTTGCCCCAGTGGCCACCCTTCCTATTTAGAAAGAGAGAGGTAAAGAGTTCGAATCCCCACTTTCTCATGAGAGGCTAAGGGTGAGAATGTGTAATTTCATATGTGGGTTTCGAATCCCATACCCTGTAAGAGGCAAGGCAAAAGTCTGAAAATAAATTGAAAATTAAAGTGGAATTAACCAAAAAAAAAATCTCTATATATGCATGTTGCATAGTTTTATTTGATGGACTTTGACCTTTTGGGTTTCAAGGCCGAAGGAACTCAACCAAGAGGCAAACATGGAATCAGTCCACACTGTCATTGCACCCGGCTTGAGTGTTTTCATTTGATAAGCATCGCCTAAGGTTGTATTACTATAAATATTTTGGATGTATCCCAAGATGGGACCTGCACGATTAATAATTGAAATGGTACGGTCCACATGATTTATAGACCATGCAATAACTTCTCGGTGGAAATGTCTCGATGATGATTGTTCGATGGTGTTACCTGCATAAAGGGCAGTTGATTTGTTCTTGGATCTAATGAGGTTAGGCCACACCACTTAGGAAAATATTACACTTAGTATAAGTAGCTTAAAGTCTCTTACTAGTGATGTGACAGCACCCAATAGAGATTGCCCCGCGGTTTAGTCAGAGAGTTTTCGTCAGATTGTTTTAGTATGTCTAGCATTACTCCATCACTTATTGGTAAAAGCTACGAGTGTCTTTGGCTTTAATGATGATAAATTAGTACGGTCGCAAAATGGAAATGCAAGAATACGACCAAATTAGTACGGTCCCACTCCGTTTCATATTTTCTCCTGGCGTCAGAGATACTGATAAATTATTAACCGCTTGGAAGTCCACAAGAGGCAGATTCAGTTTTGAAATCTAAAGCAGAATGTAATAAAAAATAAAATAGAGCAAGGACAACAGTAGTGGGTGATAGCCACTAGATGATATCACGACACATTCTTTTTGTCTTTTGTTTGGTTTGTGAATCAGGTTATCAAAGTTATAAAACATGTTCAGAAATTAGTGCATCTGCAACAAGAGCTAATAGAGAAGGTGGACGGACCTAAAAGATGGATGTTGATGCTCGCATTCGGAGATAACTTAAGTTATTGTAAAGGAATAGCATTAACCTCTACAGGGTTTGTTTCTTGTGTAAAATCACTAGATCTTCGTTAACAATTAAGAAATCCCGAATCGAATTTTTCCATGACGAATTAATTAGTGGGACCACATATCCACCTTCATTCCATTTCCATGTTTCTAAATGTGTGTTCGAGGCTACGGGCCCTGAAGTTCGATTGGATTTACATGTAAATTAAGGAACATCTTGCTTATCAAAGAATAGAATTGCCATTGTGCTGACATTAAGACAGAAACTTGGGGGTATACGGAGGTACCACGAGTACATAGATATTAATGTGTACTTTATATGTATTATGGGTCTTTTTGCATTTATGTTTTTATCTATATACTTATTGTAATTCGTCACTCCTATAAATATATATCACACAACCCTAATTGGGATTGCGCCACCATAAATTCTTTGTCATTACTTTTAATCTGACTATAAATATTAACATGATATCATAGTAGAAAAGCATATCAAATTCTTCAACATCTTTCCCCTAAATCAACACTTCCTTTGCTCCAATTATTATCTCAACAATGTCCAATGCATCTCCAAACTTTTCTTCTTCTCTACTACTTTTAACCCATTATCTTCTCTTTTTGTTAATAGCAATTTGTCATCACCTCTCAACAACATTGCGCCCACTTTCCCCTCCTCTTCCATCTTCTATGTTGCTACTAAAATTATGGTCGTGCTCTCAACCTCACTATCTCTTGCTCTTCCCAACATCATCTCACTTGTCAGATCTGTAATGGGGCTGGGCACATCGTGCTACAATGTCGACAACGATTCAACCATGCCTTCACTACCACTAATCTATTGTACTTCTTCTCAGCTCTCTCAATTGATGAAACCTTTAATCCAATGTGATACTTGACAGTGGAGCGTTGGCACACATGACTAGTGACATTGATAAAATCCTCAATCCGAGACCCTTTTACAATTTGACAAAAGTTTCGGTTGGTGATGGTTGTTTATTGCCTATTAAGCAGGTTGCTAAAACCTTTTTACATACTGGTTCTCAATCTTTGTTGTTATCTCTTGTCTATAATGTCCCTAACCTTGCTTGCAATCTCCACTCAATTACTCAATTTAGTTGTACAAATTCTTGTGCTTTTGATTTTAGGGTTAATACTAGAGGTAAGCGGCTCCCAGTTTGGCCCGATTTAACCCAAGAATCGAGAACATGACCGGGAGGACTGATTCCCAATTTCTAGGATCGGGGATTAGACTAGCTAGTCTTGGGACTGTAGATCGGATCATCAGTCCAGTCTAGTTCCAATGGGACCAATATTAACTATTATTTGTGAATCGAGAATCAATCGTTCTGTTCTTTCCTTTGTAATTTTGATGTGATCCCATAAGGCCATGGAAAAAATTGGAAAAATATATATAATATATGAAAAAATTGAACAATCGGTTCCAATGGGACCAATATTAAATATTTTTCATATATATATTAAATATTATATATATATGAAAAAATTAGAAAAATATATATTTATTGGTCTGGTCTGGTCCCGTCCTTTTCCCACCCGAAAACCGGTTCCACTTTTAGAAATCAAGAACCAGACCGATATTCCCGAGAACCGGACCAAACCGATCAGTCCGATCCAATCCCGGTTTAGGCAGTCCATCTTGCTCACCCCTAATTAATACTATAAAAATTCTCTGACTGGTACACTTGTGATAAATTTATCTAAACTAATTTTTTGACTACCAAAAATCTCAAATTGGTACACCTGTGACAAATTTACCCTCCATTAGTTTCCGTTAAATTTTATCGTCAAATTGCTGAGTTGAATGATATGTGACAACTGATAGGTGTGCCAGTTTAGGATTTTACCCCTCTATTTGTCACAAATTTACCAATTTATAGTTTTTCATGGTATTAATCCAATTTAACGGAGGGTAATTTTATCATAAGTATACCAATTTTGATTTTTTTTTGTGATTAAAAAATTAGTTTTAGGTAAATTTGTCATATGTGTACCAGTTTTGGGTTTTTTTTGTTAGCAAATTAATTTAGGCTAAATTTGTCACATGTATACAAGTTTAGGATTTTTCGTGATATTAACCATTGATTTTAATGGTTCATCCTTTTCTTTAAAGGACGAGTGAATCAAGAAAGCTCTCCTCCGACCCGATTCTTCTCATGATCCTAATCCGATTTCCAACTTATTGGCGTCATCTCACTTACATCCTATCGTGGCTTCTTTTGCTTCACTCACTCGTTGGCATGCTCGACTTGGCCATCCTAATAAATAAGTTTTGAGTTGTGTTTGCAATTTTAGTTCTCAGTTGGTCGCTTGTGAGTCCTATTTTATGGGTAAATCTCATCGATTGCCTTTTGAGTCTGCTAGTCATTATTCATCTTTTTAGTCATAATTCATTTTGATGTATGGACAAGATTAAATTTATCTAGTCCTAGTTTCAAAAATTCTATATTATTCGTTGAGGAGTATTCTCAATTCACTTGGGTTTTTCCCATAAAAATAAATATGAAGTATGTAATGCCAAAATTAAATTTTTACAAACTAATGAGGGCGGTGAACATACTAGTAATTCGTTCCGACTATACTAATGTGAAAATGGTATCATTCAATGCTTTATTTGTCTAGACACCCCGTCTCAAAAGGATTTGTCAGAACACAAAATCATTCATTTAGTCGAAATGTCTTGAACCTTGTTAATCCATGCTTATATGCCTCCTTCATATCGGTTGATACTCTTCTCACTAGTGTTTACACTATCAATTGGCTTTTATGCCTGTTGTGTCTAATATTTCTCCTTTTCACCATTTATTTGGGTTCGGATTTGATTACTCGTTCTTTTGATTTTTGGGTATACTTGTTGTCAGTTTCTTCCATCTCGTGTCTCCTATTAGCTGGCACCTCATTATTTGCCATGTGTATTTCTTGGGTATCTGTCGAATCACAAAGCCTTGTTGCCTTGATCAGTCAAGTGGTCGTGTTTTTGTCGATCATTATTTGACGAGGATAATTTTTCATTTTAAATATTTTTTTCAACTCTTAGTCCCATAACCCACTGTTCCAGTTCAACCCCTCCGCTTTTTGTTTCCTCCGGTCAATCTATTTTTCCTTCTACCTCCTTTGGCCCTCAAGCCTTTCATCAGTCTCTCCCCACTTGTCTTGACTAACCTCCTAACCCACCTCTTAGGGCCTACCCAACCTGCTTCCAATTCTTTTGCGCCTCTACCGCCACTCCATCCTAATCAATTCACTGTGTCCAAACCTGACTCCTCTCCCGACCAAATTCCTTCCACGACAAACCCGCAAATCCTTTCTACATCTCTATCCAGCTCCTCCGCTTCTATTTCTTCTCTTCCCATTCATTCTATGCATACTGGTACCAAATCTAGAATTTCTAAACCCAGAATTTTTTTAATCTTTCTCACTCTTTTCACAAAGAGACATCGATTTGCTACTTCAAGGCCATTCTTGACCCATGTTGGAAAATGGTTATGGCAGATGAATTTAATGGATTGATCACTAATCACACGTGGGATCTTGTATCACCTGATCCTTCTAAGAATTTAATTGGCTACAATTGGGTTTTTAAGATTAAGGAAAAATGCGATGGAACTATCGAATGCTTCAAAGCTCGCCTCATTGCACCATGATTTAAGCAACAAGATGGACTGGACTATGACAAGACTTTAGCCCGGTCGTTAAACCCAATGCAATTCAAGTTGTTCTTTCTATTGTGATTTCATTGGTATAAGCCACACGTCAACTTCTTGTTAAGAATGCTTTCTTACATGGTATCCTTAGTGAGAAAGTTTACGTGCACCAACCTCCCAGTTTCTCTCATATTGAGTTCCCGAATCACATGTACTGTCTCCAGAAAGCCATTTATGGTTTAAAGCAAGCTTCACGTGCATGGTTTCTTCACTTCAGCAATTTTTTATTATCTTTGGGCTTCATTGCAAGCACAACTAACCTATCGTTATTTTTTTTTTTTGGTAAGGACTAACCTATCGTTATTCGTCTATGCTTCCTCTCGGAATCGTTTGTATATGATGATACTCCTCATTTATTACAATTTCTAATTACTTGACTCACATTGAAATTTGCTATGAAGGATCTTGGACCACTTCACTCTTTCCTTGGCATTCAAGCTAATCACCACTCTAACAATACTCTTTGACTCAAGCTAAGTATGTTGATGGCCTTTAGCGCAAGTTTGACCTTGTTAAGGTTAAGCCTGTATGTACTCCTTTGTTATCTACTAACCATGGTGTGCTTCTCGCTTCTCTGACATTGTATCGACGGATGGTTGGTGCTCTAAGGGATATGTCCATGACTAGACCTGATATTAGTTTTGTTGTGAACTTGGTTAGCCAATTCATGCATCAACCCAAATTACTTCATCTCCCGGCGGTCAAATTTATATATCAGTATTTAGCATCCACATGCACCCATAGATTTCTCATTGAGCGGTGTTCTTTCACTTCATTGATTGCTTATGCAGATGCAGACTGGGTTAGGTGTTTCGATACTTGACATTCCACCCCTAGTTTTGTATTTTTCTAGGTGCCAATCTTGTTTCATGGAGTGCAAAGAAACAACCCACCCTAACCCGTTCCAGTACAGAGGCTGAGTATCGTGTTGTTGCTCACTGTATTACTAAGACTATTTGGAATCGTCATTTACTTTGTGAGCTCGAAGTCCCTCTTTTTAATACTCTTACCATTTATTGTGACAACATCTCTGTCATATATCTTACTCTCAACCCCATGTTTCATGCTCTGGCCAAACATATTGAGTTGGCTTTTCACTTTTTTTGAGAGCAATATACATGTTCGTTATGTGCCTATAGTAAATTAGCTGACAAACATCTACACCAAGGGACTATTAAGTCCACGTCACCTGCTATTGAGATACAATCTTTCAGTTGTTACACCTGCTTTGGATTGATGGGAAGTATTAATGTATAATTTATATGTATTATAGGTCTTTCTTTAAATATGTTTCTATCTGTATCCTAATTATAATTGGTCACTCATATAAATATATATAATGCCCCAAATGAGATTGAGTCACCATAAATATTTTATCGTTATTTTCTCTCTTACTCTAAATATCAACAATAAAAAAGTATCAAAACCTTCTCGAATTGGGAGGGTTGGTGGAACCGTAATTGGTGTGCTACGTTGGGCGCCTTAGATTGAGCACTGAAGAACCGAGTGGGACGACGAAGATGAGCTCCAACATCACATCATAACCAAAGAAGAATGCAAATTTATCAAAATGCATTAGCTTTAACGACAATAGAAAAGAGGGTTCCACTTTCGTATGGAAGCCACGATGCCAACACGATCGATATTAATATTTCTTATCATCACATGAACCTCCGCATGCGCAATGCTTTTCATTTTTCTCATTCGCAAGAAAAAGAAAAATGATGAATTTGTACTCTTCAGTCGTATAATCAACTCGGTACCCATTGTCCTATGATGATTCCAATATGCGTGTGTGCGTGCTTCTTTTGTCTTGTCTTGTCTCCCTGCCCTTTTATTTTTTTTATTTTTTTTATTTTCTATTTCTTCTATGCACATTAGTTCATAAGCCAGCACTGGCTGTAGCTGGGGCATGACAGTGCACACAAACCAAACCACGAATTCGCTTGTCGACCGGCCAAAGTTTTTTGTCAACGAAATGAAGTTCTCTACACGTCATTCCAATCTCCAAATTCTGGTCAACTCCATCTTACACGTCAGTTGATAAATTTCACCTTTGGACAAATAAAGAGGGGTGGGTGGGTGGGGGTGGGTTGGGTGGGTGTGGTGTTGCAGGGGCGGGCGTGGGTGCGGCGGTCCCACGATTTTATGGTTGAATCGAGCCAAACTCGAATTTGAATAGCTCGAGCACCAAGTCGAGACCAGCTCGAACTTGTGAACTACCATGATCCAAGTGATTTGTCAGCCCAACAAAGCAATCATGTTTTTTGCAATTAATTGGTTGGCAAGCATAGCAAACATACATAATCCCACAAGGTGTTTAATTTTCTCGTGTGTTGCAAACTCTATATGTAGTTTCTATTAGAGTTGGCGAATACTTCGAGAACTCTTGTTTTTCATACCGGATACGCCCACATGAGCTTAAGAAAACCGAAGTATGATCCAAAGATATGTGACCTCTGTGCACGAAATGCGGGGACTCAGGTGCAGCGCCCTCGACACGGGGGTCCCATTGACCGGATAGCAGGTAGGGGTTCTGCTCCCCAGTGAGCAGACGGCGGCCTCGCTCGCCGGTGAGTGGGCAAGGGGTTGGGGGCAGTGCCCCCGAAATAATATCGGATTTGCTGACCCGTTTGTTGTGGGATTAAAGGAATTTGGATAGGCTTGGGCTTTAGGCCCATTTTAAGTCATATATATTGTACTCGTATGAGAGATTATTATAATGAAAGGCTATGGTTGAAAACCTAAATATTATAGTGAAATTCCTTTGCAGAACATAACCCTATTCTGGGATGAATGTGTTTAAACTTGTGTGTCAATCTTTTCTATTATCTGTGTGATTATTTTGATTCAATTTCGGATATAACCCCATCAGTTTCATGCTAGAGATTGAGCACAATATGAGCTCAAGCTATCGTCTCCAGCGAGCTGTCCACACTTGCATCATGAAATAACTAATTAACCATTTAATGTATTTAATGACGCACATCGAAATAACAATCATTCTTTGTTATAAATTTTATCCACTGCCGGTAAATGAAACTCCAATTCCAGATTGAATTAAGTCGAACAATAATAATTGAAGTTATCTTAAAACAAAAATGTAGCTCAAGATACAATCTTCTAGACTATATAGTAAAATGGCCAGCGACTTTTTTTTCTTTTTTATAAAGAAAAAAATTTACACCGTTTAAAAAAGTGGTGTACGTGTGCAGCATTGTTGGTGAAGTGCGACGCCTGGGTGGTGAAGTGTTCGTATAAGTGCTGGGTACTCAAAGATTATTACCATGGGGCATATTTCTTGACATTATTACCGATACAAGTGTAAGCATGAATAATGCTGGGTTCTCAAAATTTCATTCGCAAAATCAAGATGCTAAGTCATATTTGTTGAGGTTGATGTCTTGTATTTTGTTATCCAAAAGATTATGAAGCGGTTTCGAAAGGCTCCCTGACGACTAGACAGCACGGGAGTCCCACTCCCCAATGGGCGGGGGTCTAGGGGTGCCGCCCAGGCAGGGGTCGCGAGAGTAGCGCCCCCGAGCCGCCAGAGGCATTTTATGTTTAATCATATAAGGATTTATATGAGAAAGCTAAATATTTTAGGCTATGTGGGCAATTTCGTAATTTGTACTATGTAGGGTTTCGCTATATAGATTTAGGGCGAAACGAGTCTCTAGAATAGAGGCAGGAGGTGAGAAAGAGTGGCTGTACACTTTTCTATGTTATTAATGAAACAGATCTCTTCTCCCCATGAATGTAGGTAGGTGGAACATCTCCCCTGCTGAACCACGTAAATTCTTGTGTTGTGCGAATTTTCATTACTTTCTCGCATCGTTAATAGGATCGAATTCAGATATTCGACAATATGGACCATTGAGTACAGATGTGTGGCTCTAGTACCACTTACTGGATGAAGAAGTGTGGTGGTGGTATTACAAGAAAATTGTGATAGGCAACTAGAAATACGCTTATACCAAAACACGGCACGAGTATAACTCTTAACTAATAATTTGTTGCAGACCATATGTGAATAGCAAAAGACCGCACCTCACCATGACAATTTATTTTCTCACACCGCACACAAAACACTCAGAGAAAACTAGCTCACACTGGGAATCTCGCTGGCTTTCAGGAGAAGCTCCCGCTTTGGCTTTGTGGGTTGCACTCGAATGCTTCACTAAATGCCTTACTTGTTATAGGCTAACATCTACTACTCAAACGGTGACCAAACACTGCTCCTCCTACGGCTCCACAAGCAATATGTGCAGATGAAATTCTTGAACAAAAGTTGAAGACCAACTCTCACTTTTCTTCTCCAAGGTTCTGATGGCAAATAGTAACCATTAATGGCCTTTATCCCTTTAGGTTACCATTCGTGTTCTTCAACATGGACGGTATGCTCATTATTTTGTCAAGGAGCATCGAATGTTGAATTTCAAGCATGGACTCCATACTTGATTATTGTAGAGTATATCAAGTATGGCTCATCTGTTTAAGAGCCCATTTGCAGTCTATCGCATCATTTAATACATCGATTCATAGATCGGTATTAGTTAAACTATACAGCAATATTATCCTCAAACTGTAATATACATAGTTAGGTGAGGACTTTAAACTGTAAAGCGGACACTAAAGGCACATGTTTTGTCGGGAACCGGGAGATGGGAGTGGGTTCATCAAACCCTAAGAATGTCATTCGAGGGATGTCAAATACTAACGAGATCCTGAAATATCTAGCTGAGTTTAGGCTTTTCAGTGACTCATCAAAAGTGTCGCGACCGACTTCTGATTTTTTTATCTTAAAAAGGGGATCTCGCCTAGTACGCGTTAAGTTTAGGAATGGGACTTAACTTAGACTCTCCCAAGCCCATACTATATTGCGACTTAGAGTTTAAGTTTTTAAACTGCAAGTGATTTTTATCTAGAAGTCGTCATTAATCGGTTTGAGGAGAGTCGATTAGAAACAGAATCACCCTACTCCTATGAACCAAAGATTAAATGAGTTCAGGGACTTAGCTACACTAGTTGGGTGACTAGTGCCATTTCGATATCTTTTTACCTTGTTCATTCTGGAAAATGTTTTATCGGGCAGTTTAGATTGATTTTAGGACCTTTCTCCTAACATGTGAAGTGATCAAACGAGTGCATTATTATTAACGATTAGCAGTCAAATTAGATATGTAGCATAGAGTTCTAACCTTAACTAAGGCGACAACATTTAAAACACGACAATTTATGCAATAATATCATAATTAAAAACATGCATAATAATAGTACAACAGTATGTAAAAAATAATATGCAAAATACTATCGTATAGCCTTATAGCTTATCCGATTTAAACATGATTATTAATCAAATAATTCACATAATTTAGAAAAATAATGAAAAATACTAATTTCTAAACTATTTCCCTAATTTTAAAAGAAAAATAAAAAGATTTTTTTATTTTTTTAAAAATATATTTAATTAAAAATAATAAAATTTTAATATAATAATAAACCGAGTCGGATAGGCAAACCCAGGTCGGATTGGTGAACCCAAGTCGAGTCAAATTCTACCTGGGTCAACGAATCCAACCCAAAGCGCTGACCCGAGTTGGGAATTAGGTCGAGGACGTTGGTCGAGCGAGATTTGGCCTCTTGTCAGCCGACCCAAATTGGCTTCAGTCTACAACCACCACTAGGGACCACCATCGAGCCTCCTTAGCCACCTAGCTCGCCTTTTGGTTCCCCCTGCTTGCCGATCGGCGACCAAAAACCATTTAGCCTCTCTAAGGCATTCTATCCGACACTTGATGTTCATGGTAGAAAACAAGGGATTTAGGCTCTGTTCGTTTAACGAAAAATATTGTGTTTTTGGAAAATGTTTTCCCTGAAGTCATTTTCCGGGAAAATTTTTTCCCGGAACATAATTTTCCGGTGTTCGACAACCAATATGAAAAAGTTTCAGAAAATATTTTTTGCTGGCGGTGGCAGTGGCGACTGGCGATAGAGGAACGGTGGGCGGCGACAGACGAGCGGCGGCCGGCGACCGAGGCCGACGACCGACGAGCGGCGGCCGGCGGCGGCGGCCGACAGCAGCAATGGACGAGCAACGGGTGGCAACTGACGAGCGGTGGCGACGACCGACGAGCGGCGGCCGGCGGCGGTCGGCGGCCAACAACCGGAGGGGGGAATGAAGAGTTTGATGGAAAATGGTTTCCGCTTTTCAAAAGCGAAAATCAATTTTCTCAAAACAATAAAGGATTTGGAGGAGGGGAAACATTTTCCGCCCCCGAACACCGGAAAGCACAGAAAATATTTTCTGGAAAAATATTTTTCCTGAAATGAATGAAGCCTTAGACTTGTTCCGAGCTTTCGGTTGGTTTCGATGGCCATAGCTCGTCTCCAACGATGAATGTGGATCGGAAATAAGAATGGTATTGCCCGAGATTTGCGCTATATGGCCGATACGAGTCCTAGCCGACCAACAAGTAAAAACAGGGGAAAACAGAGCCCCGGGAGAGCTTACCGGTTGGGGCTGCTTTGGATTGGTCACACGGTTGGCTTGCTGGCGACGGCTAGGCTAGCTTGCTTCTCTTCAGAACTTGCAAAAACCAAAACTCTCCCTCGTGGTCTCAATTTCTCTTCGAATCTCTTGTAATCTCTCGATCTCTCCTTTTACTCTGTTTTGGCCAACCCCTCTCTCTCCTCTCTCTTCGTCTTTTATGGTGGGTAGCGACCACCTGCTCCACCACAAAAGTCCTCTTCATTAAGTGCTCTACACCGGCCTACCCGCTTTACGAATTTGGTAGCCGTGGTTGCGCGATCGAGCGGGTACTCTGCGTTGTCCAGTGGTGGTCGGCTCGGGGTAGGGGAGAAGGAGGAGAGAGGCAGAGAAGCTTGGCTAGTGGAGAGGAAAGAGAGCGAGCTGGGTAGGCCCAGCTCATGCGGAGGAAAAGGAAAAGAAAGGGAAGCGGGCCGGCTCCACACATGGGTGAAAAGGAAAGGGCCGGGTCGACCCAGCCTGACTCGAATTTTTTTCTAATTAATTCTTTAAAAAAGTTAAGAGAGGAAAAGGAAAAATATATTTTAATAATGCAAAATGCACTTATGTCTATATGCAATACAATTGAAACAATTTAATTATTTTTGGTTTAGGAATTAAGGACATTAATTCCTAAATTTTGTATAATTAATTTTTAGCAATTAAAAATATGTCAACATCTACCCTTCTTTGAAGGCGAGCTCGTAGAGGTTGAGTTTGCATAGGTTGTTTTTAAAGATAAAATGGCACATGATTTTGACCCATAACTATTTTTTTTATCACAAAAAACCCAAAACTGATACACTTGTGACAAATTTATCCCGAAATATTTTTTTGACCACCAAAAATCCCAAACTAGTACACTTGTAATAATTTTACCCCGAACTATTTCTTTGACCACCAAAAATCTCATGCTGGTACACCTGTGACAATTTTACTCCCGAATTAATTTTTTGACCACTAAAAACTTCAAACTGCTACATTTATGACAAATTTACCCTCTATTAGTGTCCGTTAAATTATATTAATATCACAAAAAATCACAAATTGGTAAACTTGTGACAAACAGAGGGCTAAAACCCAAAACCGGTACACATGTCAATTACCACATGTCATTAAACTTAGCAATTTGATAGTAAAATTTAACGGAAACTAACGGAGGGTAAATTTATCATAGGTGTACTAGTTTGAGATTTTTTGTAGCAAAAAAATTAGTTCAGTGGTAAAATTGTCACAGGTATACTAGTATGAGGTTTTTGATGATAAAAAAAATAGTTCAGGGTAAAATTATCACAGGTGTACAAGTTTAGGGTTTTTTGTAACCAAAAAAATAGTTTGGGGTAATTTGTCACATGTGTACCAGTTGGGGTTTTTCGTGGTATTAACCCTAGTTGATATTGTATGTCTATGACCCGAACCTATCTTCGGTCACCTTGATATGGGAAATTACTTGTTCAGGACCCTAACCTATCTTCGGTCATCTCAACGGGATTTTGTTTGTCTAGAATCTAAACCTATCTTTAGTTGCCTTGACAAGGTTTTGCTTTGTTAAAGTACCTACATCTTGTTAGAGGTACCTGAAAAGGCTTGGTGTGAACAGAGGGAGTCAATCCTATATTCAGGGAGTACCATAATAATCATAGATACTTGGTGAACAAAGGAGGTTAATCGAATATTCGGGGGTACCATAACAATCATAGGTACCTAGTGAATAGAGGGTCGGTCCAATGTTTGATTGGTGAACAGAGGGTCAGTCCAATATCCGATTAGTGAACAATGAGTCGGTCTAATGTTCGAGGGGTACCATAATAATCGTAGGTACCTGGTGAATAGAGGGTTGATCCAATGTTCGGTTGAAGAATAGAGAGTAGATCCAATGTTCGGGGTACCATAACAATTATAGATATCTGGTGAACAGAGGGTCGGTCCAATGTTTAAGGGTATCATAACAATTGTATGTACCTGAATTTTTGGAAACAGGCATGGGTATAAAATACTTGCCTGAGCATGTTCCAACCTCTTAAGGGCGTGTCTCCTAATGTTTTTACCTGAAGGTTTGATGCTTTGCCTAGTGGGTTCTCCCTAGCAGGTCTTGAAGAGACTCAAATAATAAATACCTGAGGGTTTTCACCCAAGGATTTGATGGTTTGCTTGGTAGGTCCTCGCCAGCAGGTCTTGAAAAAACTCATATAATGAGCACCTGAGGGTCCTCGCCTGAGGATTTGATAGTTTGTCTAGTGGTCCTCATCGGTAGGTCTTAAACGGGACTCTAGAATGCAAAAGTGTGCCATGTCAACTTCACTAGGGAAACAAGTGTATCGGTTTGGTATCTGAACTTCTTTTTTGGTTACTCTGCTGGAGAATAAGAAGGGACTTTGAGTCATTAAAGGACATCAGGTCAATGAGGGGACTTCGGCTACGGAAACACATTGTCTCGATCTTGTTGAGGGGACTTTAAGTTGCGGAAGCAATGTCCATGAAAAGGGGGACTACAGGCTATCGGGGCAAGCCTTGTTGTCCATGAAAAGGGGACTCCAAGTTGCCGGGGCATGCCTTGTTCGTTTTGCTGGGGAGAACATTTAAGAGTTTTTAGGACATCTTTGGAGACACTCCAAAGGTCAGGCACTCTTTGAGTCTCTGAGGACATTTTATTTATCAAAGACGATTAGCACAAATATGCATGCATTCATCAAGGATACAGACAAACTAAGCTATTCCAGAATATGCATTTTGAAAGCTCATGTATGATGATTTTGCCATGTTTGCATCACCAAATATCCACTGAGGGTAATTATCAATTGAGACAAGTTTCGCTTGCAACGTTAACTTCTTAAAATGCCAAACGAGGGATTTTCAGTCGGAAAGGACTTTCCACTTGCTCTCATTGAATAGGGTTGTTTGGTCTCAACCATTAATGCGAGAATATTGAAAACACTCAATGAGACCGTCGTCATTTCAACAAGGGTTTAAGTTTTCTCGTAAGTGGTACGATCTTATCAATTTGTGACGTCTTTCTTAGGATCGTAATGCAGGCTTGGTCAATGGCTTATCAAAGGAGACTTTTTGAGTCAAGGCCATGAAAAAAAGTACTTCACAATCATCTCTGGGTTTACAAGTCAAGAACTCTGCAAAATGAGACAGAAGTAGTCTTTCTCGCACTTTCTCGAGCGATGTTCATAAACATTTGAAATTCTACGTTAATTCAAGCACCCTAGTCAAAAGAGACTTTATGAAGGGCGTAACATAGGCTCGGTTCACAGGTTAAGAAACGAAATGATCATTAGACTCAAAAATGTGTGTATAGGGGGTGAAAGTTGGCGATTATCTTGGTATTGTCATCAGTCTTCTTCTCCATCGTCAGAATCCTCTTGGAAAATTCCCCAGGGTGATTTGGTGCTTTGGCTTCTTGTACTTTTGTCCAACAATTACAAATTTGCTTAGAGATACAAATTCCTTAATTTACGGTCAGAATTCATTTTTTCAATTTTGTCTATGGGTATTAGTCTTGCTTTTACCAGACACATTGCTTTTTTTCACGCCCTTAATTTTCATTAATTGATTTCATTATTTTTTTTCTATTCTTTTGGGAGCAGTTAGGAACTAACCTAGACAAGTTTGAACAAAACAATATTATTAAGCTCTTGGAGGCTTCAACTTCATTTGACTCTCTGGAACATGATGTTCGAACTGTGATGACCTTTACCTTGCCCTAGTGTGGAGAACGACCACCAACTGGGTTCATACGAAATGAAATCGCCGACTCAATTGGGTTAGCAAATGATATAAGTGTATGTTATAGAAGAAAAACTGTTCTTCATCATCCTAGGACACTTAAATTATTGCGAGAGTTTAATTGTAATGATAACACTCAAAGATTGATGCAAGTGAGAACAAGAAAATTTCCATTCATTTTTCTTACCTTGCGATGTTGACTCTCCTCTCGTTGCTCAAATGTGGGGTGGTTCTTGATAAAAGTAATTTAAAGCGAACCTCCAAGTGTATGGGCTCCACATGGTTAAGCAAAGGATCGCCGATAGTGTACGAGGCAAAGAAATGAACTGCTTCTCGTCATTTTGGTTATCGTACCTTGTGCGAGAAATCCCTTTAACTTATAAACATGGAATTTTTTCACTCGTCTTGCTAGGGATTAGTTCATGGGGATGTATATGGACTAAGAATTGCTTTTTGTCATCCTAACACATCTGGTTCAGCATACTTGAGTAGTTCGACACCATTCGTCGAATTATTAAAATTTTCACATAGAGCTGGTGAATTAAACAAGTAAAAATTACCATGCCAAAAATCCATTTCCAAAAGACATGCAATGCATTTGGAGGAGGATTAAGCATCTATTTGCTTTAAATTGCTTCCACTTTCTTTGTTTCTTTCTATTCTTATGAAAAGAGTTTTAGGGAAAAAGATACTTACCTATGCTATAGCAATGGTCAGGCAAACCTACAATGCAATAAGAGATCATGTTAATGAACGGTTCTTTGAGGGATAGGAATTGGAAACGACACAACAGTACCCTTCGTGTCTCCCTTTACTTGAGTTTAAGCTGGCAATTTCACAGTACCCTTCGTGTCTCCCTTTACTTGATTTTAAGCTGGCAATTTCTTAAGCTTTCTTGAATGTCAACAATTTCTATTGAGAATAGCATGAGCTCATGTTAGTAATAAGATGACCGACGATAAATTGAGAACAATACAAATTATTCTTTTTCCATTTTGCCTTCAAAGTTAGTAAAGTCTTTTCTTTCAAAACTCCTATCATGGTTGGCCTTGAAGTTTGAATGAAATTCTCTATAATTAAGGGTGCTCCCAACTAGACGGTCCTATTCTTGGTACATGCAATGTCAATGCGGTCCCGACATGTTGAAGAGCTTCTTAGGAACTCTCTAATTCCTAACTGCATAGGGCATGTGCAATTGCTTGCATAGAGATGTTCACAGCAAAGCTAATTTCTACTTTAAATGTCTTTGACGGATATGGGCATGACTGCCATTGAGGCTTCCATGGTTGTCAGGATTGGACTCGACGCCATTTTGTCATATGCAAAGTCCTTTCTAGTTAAACTTACTACTAGAGGTACCCTTATTAATAACTTTTCTACAAATTCCCTTGTTATCAATGGGGATATAAAAGTTATTTTAAGGGTAATACTTCTTCACGGCATCAGACTTGACTGGGTTGGAGAGTAGACGTACATCCATCTCGGTCAGAATCAAACCCCTTATGAGGAGTGCATTTTTCACGATATAAGGATTCTTGTAGTTTGGAGCGAACATACCTCTAAGCTCGAGGAATAGTGGTAGTGCCTTTCTCAGGACAAGATCGCCTACTTCGAAGTGTCTTGGACGTACCTTTCGATTAAATGACCTCACTATCCTATGTTGATAGCATTGATCACGATAAAGAACCTTTAGCCGTTTTTCATTGATCATATTCAACTGCTCCAGTCTTTACTGCTTCTGCTCTATATCAGACAGTTTTACTTGAGACAAAACTCGCAACGAGGGGAATTCTACCTCAATAGGGAGGACTACTTCTATGTCGTACACCAAGGAAAAAGGATTTGCCCTAGTAGTGGTCCGAATTGATGTTCGATATGCCATCAACTTGAAAAGCAATCTTTCATGCCAATCTCGGTAGCTCTCAGCAATTTTGGTTAAGATCTTCTTGATGTTTTTGTTGGCCGCCTCGACAGTTTGGAGATAGTAAGGAGACGAATTTAGATGACAGATCTTGAATTCATTGAATAAATCGTTAACAAATTCATCTCGTTATCTATAACAATGGCTTCGGGGACGCCATAGCGGGCGATTATGTCGCGTGTGATGAATTTCACTACATTCCAAGCGGTGACATTGGTATATGATATGGTTTTGATCCACTTGGAGAAATAATCAATCGCAACCAAGATGAACCGACGCCCATTTGATGCCTTCGGAATAATCGGACCGATCACATCGATGCCCAACGTTGAAAATGGCCATAGCTGAGACAACTTATGTAATTCTGTTGGAGGAACATTTCTCCTATCTTCGTAGATCTGACAACGATGACAATTTCGAATGTGTCGAATGCAATCGTTTTCTAGGGGAAGCTAGTAATAACCCAATCTTGTTATTTTCCTGGCCAACGTATGTTCATTCATGTATGGATCACATACTTCTTCATGCAATTCTTGCATAATTTGGGTTACTTTAGTCATGTCAATGCTTCTCAATAGAATAGAATCAGAGGACCTCTTGTATAGGTCCCTACCGCTAATGAAAAGCGTTATCGTCATCTTCATTAGGTACCTCCTATCTATAGGGATACTCCCTTAAGGGAACTGCTGCTCCTTGATGTAATTAATGATATTGTAATATTATGGTTTACCATCGGGTTCCTCGATCATAGTTATGCAATAGGCTGGTCTGATCAGGACTTTGATCTTCAGAGGTTCTATTTACAATCCATTGGTGACTTGGAACATATATGATAGTGTGGCCAATGTATCGGCAAATTGGTTATGAGATCTAGGTAGGTAGTCAAATGAGATCTCGTTGAATTCTGTAACTAATACTTTCAGATAGTCATGATAGGGTACTAACTTAGCATTCTCAGTTTTCCATTCGCCTACAGTATGGAGAATGATTGGGGCAGAATCACCAAACACTTTTAGTTTGGTGATTTGCATGTCTATGGCTGCTTGCAAATCGAGAATACACGCTTCATAATAGGCTATATTGTTGGCACAGAGAAATACCAATTTTGCGGCTATAGAATAATGCTGTCCATCTAGAGATATCAGGACTGCCCCTGTGTTAGAGTCAGACAAGTTTACTGCTCCATCGAAGAACATGGTCCATGTATATTCTTCTGCTGATGAAATGCGATCGTCCAGGAGATCATGTTCATGTGTTTCCCTAGGGCATTTAACTAGTATATCAACGATCACTTGGCCTTTTACTAATTTCTACAACGATGTTTGCTACCCAATTTCTTCAAATATCAGTAGGATCGTCACTGGAATTGTTAGAATCATTATTGTCGGCTTCTACGGCATTTGGCTGGACCGTATTAACTCTCTCGCAAGTCGTGAGATTACGTATCATCATATTTTATAGGTGATGGTCACTCTTCCTTTGGTGACCTACATCGCTCCTCATTTGCGGAAAGGAGATGAAACATGTTATTCCTAATTTCAATTGGACTCAACTTAGGAACGGTAAACACCCTTTCACGGTGAATTTGATGACTTGGTCCTCGTGTGCTTTCTTGGCTAAGTGTTGCCTAAACCAAATGCACTTTGCATTTAGTCGAATGATTTTGATGCATGTTGCCCCTCCACACTTGTGCTAAACCTTTCGTCCTATACAACAGAAAAGGACATGTCATTTTCATGCTAAAGTGGATGAACTTTTGGAATGAAATACATCCTTTTTGCTAGATTAGGGAATTCCGTCATTCCATGCCCCTTGGTTCACTTTCCAAATTAAGTGCACTATATACATTAAGAAAGAAACATATTAGTTGTTTGCACAGATTTGAGCTAAGACAAGAAATGAGATACATCCTTTTAGTATTCCACTATGTTTTGTTCGAGAAGTCTCAACATTTGTGTTCTATTCGGCTCGCTAGCACGTCAGAATCTAGTATATTCCTCAGTTCGTCATCTACAAAAGAAAAGGGATAGAGTGTCATTTCTAAAATTTGTTAATGAATACGACATACATTTTTCCTTTAGAAGGGGTAATCTCTTCTTGGTTTGCCCTCGACTTTCTCATATGAAATGATGTTCCACTTATCATGGAGTCAAGGAATGCTCAACACTTTCTGTGATTCTCCAGGGTTGATATTTCACACTAGTAGTAATGAGATTTGCCCCACATTTCATTTTGAAGGTTGGATGATCTTCGCTCGGACTGCCAATATAGGATTGGTCGGTCCACGATCATTACCAAGGGCTGATGTGCTCTTCAGTTTGTGTCATTCCCAAATGCCCCTTTGTAATAACAAATCAAAAGGCAGGTATGCTCTGAGACACGAAGTGAGTGAATTAGAAAAACAAAACAAGGCTATGAGCATATACATCTTTCTTTAGTCCTTTTTGAAAAATGATAAAATGTTCCTTTTATTTTCAAAAGTTTAAAAATGAGGAAGCACGAGGAAGATCGGGCCTCAAAACACTTTCCTTTACATGGCTGGATATCGTCAATGGGTCAGTTTGGAATACTACCTCATGCCCTTCAGACATTATTTATTTATAACAAGTGGATTTACAATCTTAAGGAAGAGAGAGTTCAAGAAGACATTTCTTCCAGCAGAAATGAAGACAAAAAACAAAATACTAGAATGACCCATTTTTCAGGGATTCAAGCAAAAAAAGTGATAGGAGTTATACTCAGACAGGTTTGCACCCATTCTCTCTACCGGTCTGGAATGAAAAAGATTTCTTGTTCAGCAAACTTTAGATGCGGCCCTGAAGAGTGTAGCACTCATCAGTTGAATGCCCTACCTCATCAATATGATAGTTACACTTCTTAGACGGATCATAATTGGAGGAGTTCTTAGGATTAGGACGTGTCGGCTCGGTATAGAGTAAGCCCTTTTTTTGGAGAATTGTCAGCACCCGAGATAGGGATCCAGGGAGTGGAGTGAACAGTTTTTTGTTACTTCGCCTTTGGGGTAGCTGGCTACTTGAGGTCGATTACTGCCCACTGCTCATCTAAATTGTCAGGGGAGGACGAGCGGTCTAGATGTATGTGAAATCCACATCTGCCAGAAGCTCATTCTCTTTTTTCATGTTGAGTCTATTGCTTATGGAGGCAGGGTCAGTAAACTGCCCTTCATGCAATCCCATCTCGATGCATTTGCCTATTGGAACTAGCCGGTTAAGTGACTCAGTAGTGGCATCAACTAGGCGGTGTATGTATTCATATGGAAGAGATTTAATGAATAGCTTCATTTGTTCATGGTCAGGAAGTTCTGGGGGGGGAGCAAATTGCTCCATCTAGTGGCATATTTTTTGAATGATTCAATCTTCTTTTTCTCAGCGCGTTCAAGGTCATCACGAGAAAATGTGACGTTGAGGTTGAATTGGTTTCGCTTAGCAAATGCATAAGCGACATCATTCTAAGATTTGAAGGCATCTACATCTTTTGATACATACCATGTCAAAATTGACTTTGTCAAGCTTGCTTGAAAGGTTTGGATCATGAGGGCTTCATTATTGACACACTGGGACATATTGGGTCATTCGCACATGATACATGTGCAAGAGGTGCTTAAGGCATGAGGTGCCATTATATTTCTCGAATTTTGATATCTTAAGTTTTTCTAGCACCTTGACCCTTTTATACATAGACAGGTCAAGTGAGATAGAATGTTGCGGGCCCTAAAACTATTTCAACATCTCGTCGACCTTCGCAAGGCGTTTATCGTGTTCTATCATTGGTGCACTTACAAGTTCAGCCTTCCTGATGGCAAGTGGAAGTGGGTCATCCTCTAGCATGGGCATCTTGCTGTCACTAGCGGTAGCTTGATCATTGCCAGCAGACGATTGCGGTAACATCTGTCGCGACCTACCTCTCGAGGGCCAAACTCGATGAAGCGGGTTTAAAGGTAAGTGTTCATGAAATGGTCCATATAGCACATCATAAAAGATAGCTTTACCGAAGCATCAACCATTTTATCATCCATACGGTCCACATAACACATCATAAAAAATGGCTTACCAAAGCGTCAATCTTTTAGTCATCCATAAGGTCCGTTTGACACATCATAAAAGACGACTTACTAAAGCATTAATCTTTTGGTCATCCATATGGTCTATTGGTCATAAATGTGGATTTTTCCTAAATCCATACCTCGCATGACGGCAGATTGATTTTATTTTTTTTAGGAGTCGCCACTAGCCTAGGTCGAGGGTCAGCTAAAATACCCAACCTAAACGTGGGAATTTCGTTTTGGTTTTTACGAAAACCAGAGATCATGAGTTTGGAGACTAGCTTACGTTAATATTTCTATTAACGCCATTTCGGTACTACTAAACTTATCATGTTTGTTATCTAAATTGTCATGCATTTAGTTTTTACCATTTTCATGTTAAAGTCTTAGTCCACTAGGTGATCATGCATCTTGTTTTTGTATTTTCATTTAAGATTCTAAACTAATCCTATCTTAGTCTAGAAAAGAAAGAAACAATCAATTATATTTTCATTTAAGATTCTAATTCTAAGTGCGAGAAAATAAAACCCGCAACTTGTCGGGTGTTTATTACAGCGCAAATTGAAAGCCCGAGATATGATCGGGGACGAATGAATTGAATACAAATTGAAACCGAATCTGACATTGGTCTATCGCCACCATCAAGTGAATATAAATTGAGACCGGATTGGACATCGGTCTATCGCCTTGGTCTTTTATAATTTTGGATTATCCCCTCCATGGACTGCCTCTCGGGTGTCGGCGTTTACATTCACAACATACTTTCATGACAAACAATATACAAAGGAATAACCAAAGAAAAGTAATAGTGCAAACAATTCACTAATCAAGCACGGGCCTCGAGATCGACCTTTGTTTTTCATGCATTTCGATTCACCACCTACCTAATCATCTAATCATCTAACATTATTTGATTAATAGTTAACGATAATGAGCTACCATTTGTATTCACAAAACGGTATCTCATATCAATTAACTCTTAAAGTCGGCTTCTAAATTACCATAATGGGCTACCCGCCGAACATGCATTGGGCCTATCATCCATCTAACAAACGTATGCATATCAATGAGTAAAACATGCATTCAAGCCCATTGGCCTTATTTCTCAACCAATAAAGCAATGAGAACTAGGCTTCATAAGAAGACCACTGATTCAATTATTATCTAATTCAGATCACTTCTGTTCAGATGTGATTAACTAATCTAATAATGTCCAAATGAAGTGATTCAGGTGTTATTAGAAAGATTATGTCATGAGGATCAAAAGTTAAGAAGACCATTTTTTCTAAATCCTCACCGATTTTCACAAAACAGACAATTTCACTCTCAGTGACAGACTAGACTTAGTTCTGTTAGGGATTTCAAAATAATTGCGGAAAAAATAACAAACCTTATCAAAACCATGTGAAAATTTTTATACAGTTAGGATTCTCTGTGTGTGACAATGTTCATGTCTTGTGTTTTTGCTAAAAAGTCCTCCAAATTTTTATAAAATTCGGTTTTCACAAAGGACTCACCTGCAAATCGAATTTTAACCTGAGAAGACCTTATATGAAATTTTTAACAAATTGACCTCTAAAAATTGTTATTAGGCCCTCAAAATTTCCAGTCAACATAATGAGACCCCAAGAAACAACTTTGTAGTTTTGAATTTTCACAAAGTAGGACTCTAACTTTATCAAATTCGGAGAAACATCTTTTGGATTCCAAAGGAAAGAAAATTAGATATAAACACAAATATTGATTATATAATAAAAATTCATTTTGAAAATCCAAATGAATTCTGATTTGATGAAATTAGTATCATTGAAAAGATCTCAATCTTAGTGTAAACTTTTGTGAAGAAAACTTTTTCATATTTTGAACACATGAATTTATAAAAATTGAAGAACACATGAAGATCAGTTTGAAACTATTCTATCACTAGATCTATGCATATATGGCGTTGCAAATCGTACAATCCTAACATGCTTGGAATTTTATGAAAATTTTATGATGAATAGATTAAGATGTGTTCTACGACTTTCATGAAGAAATTTTTTTCAAAAAACGATCGTAAAAAATCATAAAAATCACAGAACAGCACAACGTCAATTAAGAAATCATCAGAACAGACTTGAACATCACATTCCACATTCTAATCCTAACTTCTGAAAGAGTTTTGACCCAGCAAACTAAGTCTGATTGAGGCATACAATATATCAAATCGAAACTTGAGACGTGTTTTAGGACTCTCTAGTTTGTCACTTCGCAAAATTTTGACATTAACGAGCTGAAATCAGCATCTCAAACATGCAGGTTTGTCTATACACGAATTTACATAATAACATTCAAGTTCACTTACCTTGTTTAATGATGCTTTGATGCACAATTGAGCAATCCGGTCTCCGTTTTCAGATCAAGAGCAGCACGGAGAAGTCTCAGAAAGCTCGACAAACCTATGAGAATTGAGTGCATAAGCTATAGTGAGAACCGACTCGATTTCGTGTTAATGAACTAATAATGAAAAATCAAGTAGAAAGAAACGATCCGGTGGCTGTTCAGCAGGAAGCTGGCCACCACAGCCACGTGAAGACACCAAGGAAGGTTGTTGGAGGTTCGAGATCGCCGGAGGGACTGCCGGCTAACCTATTCAGCCGCTTGAACCGGCTGATTCAATCACCGGCGACTATGTCAATGATGTTGCCGTGGAGGAGATCACACCGGACAGAGCAATTCTGGCCACCAACAAGGACAGCTAGTCTTGCAATCAGGCTTGTTCTGCCGTGGAGGACAGCGGTGAGGCAACAACTCACCGAAAAACGATCGGTGGGAGGTGGAAAGGCCAGTGGCCGAGAGAGAGAGAGCAAGAGGGAGAGAGATACGTGAGCTAGAGAGAGAGAGAATTCAGATTTGAAAATGTAAGAGTTTTTTTTAATTTTGGAGGGAAAAAAAACCTATATGCTCCCATCAACTTTGAATCCTAGCCCTTAGCTTGATTTAATGGCCTATAATGCATTATTAATTATTAAGAATATTCCTTAAGGGTTAAGGATTGGTGACATGATATTATGGATGGACATGATCAATTCTAAATGAATGACCTTGACTAATTTGCTTACCCCTTAAGTAATTTGATTAATCCTTAATGAAGGGCATTTTAGTAATTTCACTTAGGGGTAATTTCGTAATTTTTATTTAAGGGTATTTTTGTCATTTTAGGCTCAAAGGGACGTGGCCAACCTTGGTTGGTCGGAATAGATCGCCGACCACCGGATTTTTTATTGGAAAATGGCCGGTCCGATCGGACCGGTTCAATTCGGGTCAAACCGGGTTGAACAGGTTGGACCGATTTGACCCGAGTTTAATTAGGTTGAACCGGTTCAATCCTTGGCTCAATTTGTTCCAATTTTGTACAATTTGATTCCTATCATGATTAAATGATCCAATTAATATTGAATTTGATTAAATTGGATCAAACCAATTTGAAACTTATGCACAAATTGATCCAATTTAACTTGTTTAGCTCAATTGTTCTTGAATTTGAGTTAATTGCATGGCCAAGCTAACTAACGAATTTAATTGAAGTCCAATTAGCTAAATTGAGTCTCAATTCATCAAATTAAATATTAGTTTAGAGTGGGTCAAGTTGAACTGTACTAATTAAACTAATTACTCTTAGATTTCTCAATCATTAGATCACTAAGTTGATCAAATTGGTTCAAATTCATATGAATCTTCCAAATTTGATTTCGAATTTGAATTTCATATAAGAAATTAAACTTATTCGTGTCTCAATTGCGCAAATCATGAAAAATTAATCAAAATCACTGATTAGAGCCTAAATTGGGGATTTTTGCATTTGGCTTGAAATCACAAAATTGGTTCCAAAATTGTATATAATATGACCACTAGATCAAATGTCATGAAGAAAACTAATCTAAAAAATGACTAGAAATGAAGTAATTTCATTTTTGGCTGATTTGAACCAAATTCCGCAAATTCGGAAAAAGTTGATTTTAATCCGATTTTTGTAAAATTTCAAGTGCCAAAGTCAAATTGAATGTAAAATAAAATGATTTTTGCATTTTTCAATTTTTTTGGTCAAAGGTTTGACGAAAAGTCAAACCCTAGTTGACTTTTTACTAGGATTTTGATTTTATGATTAAATCTTTGAATTTTTCTGGAGTTTCCACTTCTAAAGTGAAATTAAACTCGAAATGAATCTTTTTATACGAAAAGCCCTAATTTGACCTGGGGTTGATTTTTGGTCAAAAGGTTGATCAAAAAATTAAATCGAAAGTCAATTGTTTAACTTTTTGGGTTTTTATATGAAATGAATAGAAAATTATTTACAGAAGTTAGGCTAACAAACAGAATTAAAAAATGACACTTTTTGTTCAAGAAATGGGTTCCGTCGCGATCGAAAACCATGATATCAAATTTTTTGCTTTTAATAATGTGTTGGCTAAAAATTAGGCGTTAACAACATCATCTCAATTAATGCAGGCATAGGAGTGAGTTTGCCATGGATGGACTCCACTTGTTTCGTGAGATTTTCAATTGCATTAAAAACCATATTCATTTAGCTTTCCATATTATTGAGACAGTTCAACACGTTTTCTTCGACCATTTTTACCTGTCGGATATGTATAATACATAACTACCTGTCAAGAAGTAGCAATGAATGAGTATAAAACTTCATAAAGGATCAGTCCATGACTTAGTCTAACCCTATATTTTCATTCCTTGTTTAGTCAAATACTTTTCTTTTCTTGCAAAAATAAAAGACGCAAAAAAATTTTCTTATACATTATTTTTTTACAACGACAATCTTGGGGTTTGAACCCCAGTCACTCCAGACCGCTCATTCCTTGGGTATTACCAGGCTAAGGCCATGGCAGTATTAATGGGGCGCGCCCTTTTATTTATGCATAAGTTTTCTCCCCCTTTTTTTTGAAAACGACAAGGAATCGGAGGGAAAAAAATGATTTATAATGTGCTTATAAAAAAAAATAAGGCCGTGAATTGGAAGGAAATATTCCGAAAATGTTTTAGTGATTATTTCTTCAAACACAACCACAGTATTAAATCTACAACGAACCTAGTGTAATCATGGACCTACCGGGACATACAAAAATAAATAAATTACAAAGTGCAGAAATAGAAAACGTACTTTACCAGGAACCATGACAATCACAAAGACATGCACATGAAAATTGAGTCTCGATTTCTATCTAGATGGCTTTAACAAAGTGAAGCTACAAGGATGTTTGATCGCCGCAGTCTCGCGTTGATATCAAGTCCTTCTAACCTCGGCTCAGTCGAAAGGAATGCCTTATAGTCACGTAGATAGTAGCTAAAGATAGGCACTTTACGACATTTAGAAATAATTTTTGGGGAAAAGAAAGACAACATCTATATCGCAAGCTCGCGTTCGAAGTTGTATCTTTCTTAATACCATCCTAAAATGCCTTGTTATAACCCAAGTCCGGCGGCATGGTTGTGTGTGCAACAGTATAGTGCTAAATCATTAAAGCATACACAATATTTCATAAACAATTATTACTTCAAATGTTTAGGGAATGAACCCTCACTACCAAACTCCGAACCTACAAAACAAGGGATTAACAAAAACTATGCCCCTTATAACTCTTAACTGCAAGAACATTTAACACCTCACAAGTCAGGGATGTACCTGGAATCCTTGCTACCAAACAGAAATGTTTTTGAATAGGATAAAATTTATGGCCTAAGTCCACTTAAAAAAGGTCCCAAACGGAGTCGTCAGTCTATTGAACCGACCTTAAGTTTTTTTATCGTAAAAAGGAGGGTCTCACCTGATACGCGCTAAACTAGGTCTATGACTTAACTTGGGCTCTCCCAAGCTCATAGCATATCGCAACTTAAAATTTAGGTTTTTAACTTGCAAGTAATTTTTATCTAGGAGTCGCCACTAATCAGTTTGGTATTGGTTAATTAGAAACCGAAGTAAGGTGACGGGAGAATCACCCTGCTCTTATGAACCAGAGATTAAATGAGTTCAAGGGCTTAGTTATACTAGTTGGATAACTAGTGCCATTTTGATACCTTTTTACTTTATTTATTCCAGAAAATATTTCATGAGTTAGCTTGGATTGATTTTAGGACATTTTTTCTATTATGTGAGGTGATCAAGTAAGTGCATAATCATTAATGATTAGCAGTCAAACTAGATATGCAACCTAGAGTTCTTACCCTAACTAAGGCGACAATATTTAAAACATGACAATTTATGCAATTATATCATAATTAGAAACATGCATAATAATAATACAACAATATGTAAAAAATAAAATGCAGAATATTACCGTATAGCCCTATAGGCTTATCCGATTTAAACATGATCATTAATTAAATAATTCATATAATTTAGAAAAATATTGAAAACTACTAATTTCTAAACTATTTCCTAATTTTAAAAGAAAAATAAAAAAAGGTTTTTTATTAATGTTTTATAAAAAATATTTTTAATTAAAAATAATATAATATTAATATAACAATAAATTGGGTCTAGTCAGTAGACCCGGGTCTAGTCAAATCCAACCCGGGTAAACGGATCGACCCAAAGCGTTGACCCAGGTTGGATCTATGAATCCGAATCGGTCAGACCCAAGTCATTGACCTCGGTTATGAATCGAGTTGGGTCAATCCTCGTGCGCAAAAGCATGTGGGGACGCCAGCCGAGTAGGATTTGACTTCTTGTCGACCGACCCAGACCGACTCCGATTTATAACCACCTTTAGGAACCACCATTGAGCCTCCTCATCCACCTAGCTTGCCGTCTGGCTCCCCCTGCTCGCTGGCCAGTGACCAAAAACCAGTCGGCCTCTTTAAGGCATTCCATCGAGCACTTGGCATTCATGGTGAAAAATAGGAGATTTAGACCTGTTCCAAGCTTCCGGTTGGTTTTGACGGCCATGGCTTATCTCCAACAGTGAGTATGGATCAGAAGTCAGAAAAGTATGGGCCAGTATTCGCGCCATATGGCCAGCGCAAGTTCCGGCCGACCGACGAGTGAAAACAGGAGAAAATAGAGCCTCAGGAGAGCTTATTGATCGGGCTACTTCTAAGGGGTCGCCGATCGGCTTACTGGTGACAATGAGGCTGGCTAGCTTCTCTTCAAAAACCAAAATTTCGTGGTCTCAATTTCTCTTCGAATCTCTCCCAATCTCTTAGTCTCTCCTTATATTCTATTATGGCTGACCCCTCTCTCTCCTCTCTCTTCGCCTTTTATTATGGCCGACGGCCACCTACTCAACCACGAAAGTCCTCTTCATTAAGTGCTCTGCACTAGCCTATTCGCTCCACAACTTCGATGGCCATGGTTGCATGGTCGAGCGGGTAATACATGTTATCCAGTGGCGATTGGCTCGGGCCAGGGGAGAAGGAGGAAAGAGGGAGAGAGGCTGGGCTGATGGGGGGAAAGAGAGTGAGCTGGGCCGAGCCTAGCTCGCACAGAGGAAAAGGGAAAGAAAGGGAAGCGGGCTAGGCCCGTGCAGGGGAAAAAGGAAAGGGCCAGGTCGACCCAGCCCTGACTCAGATTTTTTTTTAATTAAATTTTTTAAAAAAAATATAAGAGAGGAAAAGAAAAATATATTCTGACATTGCAAAATGCACCTCGGTCTATATGCAATGTAATTGAAACTAGATAATTTTTTTTTTAGGAATTAAGAACATTACCTCCTAAATTTTGTGTAATTAATTTTGGGCAATTAAAAATAGGTGTCAACAAAAAGTTTTCTTAATTACTTCATATCTGATTTCTGCAATTAGATTCCAATACGTCATGGATTAGCGAATAATGGTGGAATGAAGCCACTTTTGCATGCATGAAAAGATACTCCGGGATCTTCACTAAGTGACGGAGACCACAAAAAGAAAAAAAAAAGTGAACACAATTGTGATTAGGAGGTATCTTTAGCTTAATTACATGTCCTTAATCCGACATGCTCAAATCCGTTTCGCATTGGCTCTTTTCCCTCTCTTTTCCTATGTATCTAGCATAAACCTTGTGGGAAAGTAGTGACTAATATCTTGCTAGTGTCATGCTACTTGTTACTAATCCGTGAATTCTTTTTAGGATGATAAATTATGAGAACTGCTTGATGCTTTGAACAAGACCTACAGCGTGATAACTAGTCTTCACCCATGAGATCTTTTGTCAAAACATGCCTTACACAGGAAAATTACCAAAACAGTCATAAATTTATTGCAATTGTGTCAATTCATTCCTAAACTTTTTTTTATATCAATTCAATTTTAAATCTTTTGTATTTGTACCAATTCAGTTCATTCAACCAAAATTTGGCCCGCTAGTGTTTTTTTTTTTTTTTTGGTAAGGTAAGAGTTTGTATTACTTTTTTAAATCACCAAGTACAAGAAAACACAGAAGAGTCAACCCTCACCCCCACCTATACAAGAAGACTTGGCCCGCTAGCGTTGACGTGGTAATTTTTAAATATTTTTTTGAATTTTTTTTCTCTTTCGTTTTGTTCTATCTTCTTCCCTGGCTAGTCACTACTATACCGGCCAGAGGCTGAGGCCGGCAAATTCAACCTCGCCGACCACTGGCGAGGTCATGCCTTGCCCAACGACGGTGAGGCCTCGCTAGATCTGGACAACCTCACCTTCGCTAGGCGAGGACAAGCTCGCCTAGCCATGGTGAGGGCGAGCCTTGTCGTCGATGGGCGAGGTTGAGCCTCACCATGGTTGGGCGAACTCAACCTTGCCCACCGATGACGAAGGTGAACCTCACCATGGCCAAGCAATAGGGAGGCCACCAAGATCTGACCAGACCTCACCATGGCTGGGTGAGCTTGACCTTGCTCAGCAACAGCAAGGCCGCCCAAATCTAGCAAGACCTTGTCGTCGTTTGGCAAGGTCAAGCTCGCCCACCAATGGTGAGGCTCACCCTCGCTAGTGCCGGGGAGGTTGAACTCTCCAGCGTTAGCCCTTGGTTGGTTCGGCGACTAGCAAGGGAAGAAGATGGGAAAAAAAATTAAAATAAAATAAGATAAAATAACTATTTAAAAATTACCACGTTAGCATTAGCCGATGTCCATGTCAACTCCGGCTAGCCAAAATTGGCCGATTGAACTGAATTGACACAAATACAAAAGTTTTATGGCTAAATTGGCACAATTAAAATAGGTTTAGTACTGTTTTGATAATTTTCCCTGCCCTTCACCCCACTTGTAAAGATGTTGATTTCTATTTACTAGGGACAGGGCAGGAGCTCTGCATAAAATAGCATACAAAAATTCTTTATTAAATGAATGATTTTCCTTATATTATAATTCAGAGTCCCGGCTATTTGAATGACCATGAAACGCATAAAGTAAGATTAGAATCTCAAATTGGATGATTGCGGGCTGAGTGAGTAGGGAACTCTACACCGGATATTTATTGGAATGGGGTTAAACTTTGTGGGTAAAATTAGATTCGAATGGATTATAGAAATGGGTGTCACTTTCGTGACCAAAATCAAATGTGGACGACACATTCCCATATGTTTGTAGCTCATCAACTGGAGGCAGAGAAAAGCATGATGTGGAGAAAAACATAAGATTTACTATGTGCACATTACTTTTGAAATATAAGATTTTCGAAGTATCGAGTGTTTGATCAAGGATCTGGTCTACAGTGTAAAAACAGTCGTGCATGTTCCAAGGTTCTTTGTTGTTTTCCATTGATACCAAGATTGCAAAGGCTTTATACGATTGATAAAATAGCTAACTCTACGTGATGGCATGAAGATGGCCGGACCATAAAAAATGGTTCACTCATGCACCTTGTAGATGCTCTAGCTTGGCATCACTTGGACTCTGCTATATCTGGATTTCTATATGGCCTGTTGTTTGAATAGCATATAATCTTCCGGCGTGGATTTGCAGGAAACAGCCATATTGTATGACGTCACTACTTATTTCAGGTCCTTCATCTCCTGGTTTATAAGATTGATGAGTATGTTCAGTCTCTAAGAGGAGAGCTGAAGGAATTGTGGATCAATGGACTGGACACATATGACGCATCTCAGTGTCAAACTTTTAAACTGAGTGCAGTTCTTTTGTGGACCATCAACGACTTTCCCTGCATATTCCATTGATTAAGGCCCCGAACTGCTCCAAATGGACATCAAGCAACCATTCCCTCGTAACGTTGCATTTTCCTTTAAACCCTCACAAATAATAAGCTCCATCTTAAAATTGAGGTGGTAAAGCGGATGAGTTCATATTCCCCAAAATAGAAAAGAGGAAACCCATGTTTAACATTCGACTCTAGTTTGGAAACTTGCTTTCTGAAATATGGGTGACTCGATATATGTAACGAAGGAAACAAAATGAAATTGATTCTCACCTAAAGCAATATTGAGGACAAGACAGCATCAAACATTAACGACAAGTATTGATATCCTCAACCTTTGAAACAAGTAGATGGACTTATTTCACTTCTTAAGATGATTCTGCACCAAACAATTAGCACCCTAGCTACTGTTCCATTTTCATATATGAATAGAACATAGTCAATCGCGATGTAATCAATATTGAAAAGCGTATATATGTATTAGTTGCAGATGTAATTGATGGCAATGAGCGCAATTGGCCACCTGCTAGATTCGATGATCTAGTGGCCATTCAAGCAGCTCCATGTGGCTCTACATCTCCTCATTCGTCGACTGAAAAGGTAGTATGTACAAGATTCACGAGTGGCACTTTTTGCGAGATTCAAATTGGCATTAGTATAAATATTACGAACAATACAGAATTGTAAAGAAATGAAATTACAATAACAGAATTGGAATCGATACAAATGGATACCGAGACCTGTGTTAGACACAGTTTCCTTAAAATAGATTCGTTCCCTCCAGCACGCGTATGAGGTTTCATGAACGTCTGTCTCCTAGGATACAACATTTGACAACTAAGAAGAAATCGGCACTTCAAAGCTTTCGGCGAACTTGAACAAACTAGAACTGAACACTATCGAAAAACAGTGCAACAATGCAGAGAATTGAAAATGAGAGGAACGGGAATAATTCGATCATTTTTTTTAAAAGGTAGAATGGGAACGCATCTATTTACAAGGTAAGGAGGAGTGTTTTGGGAATAATAACGGCTGATTAAATTTGCCGTTATAAAATTAATACACATCGGGAATAACGGCTGATTAAATATGCCGTATTAAAATTAATTCCATAGTAGCTTTGCCGTTATAAAATTAATTCTGTAATAACACAATTTAACGTCATTAACTTGTTATTAATCAGATGTTACAAATTAAATTTTGTAACAACTCGAGTTGAAAAAAATCCGAAGGCAAAATTGGGCTCGTTGCAAGGCCCACTTTTCAGCCTTGCAATCATGTACACGGAATGTGTGCTCGCGCCTAAGTTTTAGCTCGTCAGGCGTTGGATTTGCACCCCTCCTGTGCCTGTGCACGAGGCATAGCGTTTGTGCTATGATAGTTATCACTTCAAGTGAATGTAACTGTGTATAAAACACTCAATAGCCTTCTTTTTTTTTCCAATGTGGGACTAGAGTCTTTCCACTTCCCACTTCCAATTCAAAAGTGTTCTTTGAACATCAATTTCTCATTCATTCACCTATCAATTTATCCCATATTTCCAACAATCCCCGACATGAATGACAATTGTTTTAGTTTTGACTCTGTGATAGTGTTCAACAATTGAAACCTGCATAGGATAGGTAGGTGTTACCCTTTGAAACTTCCATTGTGAAAATATATTTACTTTACTAGTTTTCCAGTAGACATGATGTCCTTGAACTGTTCAGCTTTCTTATGTAAATGAACCATACACCTTACACAAGAATCATCTAAATGTTTGTTCAATTCTTATAGTTATGTTCGTTTTGGCCATGAACATCAACCTAGTTCCGCAAGAGTTTCTAAAGAATTTAGCCCTTAAATAATTCTCATTTGAAGCGGCCCCACTTCTCTCTCACATAGGTGATTACTTAATTTTTGAGTAATTTGTTTACTTAACTTAAGAATTATTAAAGCAAAATTGCTATCCTTTTCTTTACAATATTACTGATATTTTATATAAGAATGGTTTTAGGGATAATCCCCACAATGACATCACTAAGTTTATATAATTAGGTTGTCCCTTTAAATTTAGATCTTGGGATTTCCAATCAACTAGGTTGAGTTTTCTTTATACCAACTTATTCTTTTATGGGCTTCGGTCCCATTCCTCTTGTTGATTTCTCAACTAACTCTTTGTTTAACCCTTTGGTTAGCGAATCTACAATATTATCCCTTGACTTTACGTAGTCAATAGAGATAATTCATGTTGAGAGTAGTTGTCTAATGGTATTACGTCTACAACGTATATGTCTAGACCTACCATTATACATACTACTCTGTGCTCTTCCAATCGCAGATTGACTATCATAATATATACTTATTAGTGGCACAGGTTTTTGCCATTTTGAAATATCCTCTAAGAAATAGTGTAACCATTTAGCCTCTTCACCACATTTATCTAAAGTTATAAATTCATATTCCATTGTAGATCTGGCTATAACAATTTATTTATAGGATTTCCAAGATACGGCTGTTCTTGTTAGTGTGAATACATATCAACTAGTAGATTTTGAGTCTTTTATATCAGATATCAAGTTCGTATCACTATATCATTCTAGAACAATTGGATATCTAGTATAATGCAGGCCATAATTCTGAGTATATCGTAAGTACCTAAATACTCTCATTGTTGTTTTCCAATTGTCAGCACTCGGATTGCTCGTATACTTACTCAATTTACTAATCATATAGGCAATGTCTGGTCTAGTACAACTCATTAAGTATATTAGACTTCTAACAACTCTAGAGTACTCTACTTGAGAAATACCATCTCCTCTATTCTTGGACAGATGAAGACCTAATGGTGTTCTAGCAATACCAAAATCATTCATGTTGAATTTTTCAAGAATCTTGTCCACATAGTATGACTGGTTTAAAATAAGACCTTATGATATTCTTGTGATTTTAATTCTTAAAATCATATCAATAGGTCCTATATCGTTCATGTCAAATCTTAAATTCAACATATATTTGGTAGATTTGATCATTTTATCATCACTACCAACAATTAGTATGTCATATTTGTAAAGACACAAAATGACATAGCCATTTGTTGTCTCTTTAATGTAGACACATTTATCACATTCATTGATCTTAAATCCATTGGTAATCATTGCATAATCAAACTTTTCATGCGATTGCTTTGGTGCTTTTTTTAGGCCATACAATGATTTCACCAATTTACAGACTTTCCTTTCTTGTCATGGAACTATAAAACCCTTAGGTTATTCCATGTAGATTTCTTCATCCAAATCATCATTTAAGAAAGCGGTTTTTACATCCATTTGATATGCTTCTAGATTTCATAATGCTGCAATTGCAAGTATCATCCTAATGGAGGTTATTCTCGTCACAAGAGAATAAGTATCAAAGTAATCCAAGTCTTCTTGTTGTTTATATCCTTTGATCACAAGTCTGACTTTATACTTATCAATGAAGCCATCTGCCTTCATTTCTTTTTAAAAATCCATTTGGACTTTAAAGGCTTACAACTGGGAGGAAGATTTACTAGCTCCCAAGTATGATTCTGCAAAATAGAATTTATTTCACTTTTTATTGCTTCTTTCTATAGAGGTCTCTTAGAAGAATTCACAGCTTCTACATAATTTAATGATTCCTTTTCTAACAAATAAGTTAGAAAAGCATTTCCAAAAGATTTTTCCACTCTTGCTCTTTTGCTACGTCTCAATTCTAGTTCATGATCTGAGTCATGAATTTCATGAGCCGAACCATGACTTTCTTCATTCATAGTTTCATTCTTTCGTTTAGATGAACTTGATCCATTATTGGATTTACAAGGAAATACATTTTCAAAGAATGATGCATTCCTAGATTCCATGATCGTATTCTTGTCTATATCTGGAATTTTAGATTCATGTACAAAAAATCGATATACATTATTGCTATGTGCATAGCCTATAAAGATATAATCCACTATTTTAGGGACTATCTTTGTCCTCTTTGGTATTAGAACCGCCACTTATGCAAGACACCCCCACACTCATAAGTGTTTGTAGGATGGTCTCCTACCTTTCCATAACTCATAAGGGGTTTTATCCTTTTTCTTTCGAGGTACCTTATCTAAAAGGTAATTGTTGGACAATATAGCTTCTCTCCACATATTTTGAGGCAAACTTGAATTTAGTAATATCGCGTTCATCATTTCTTTCAATGTGCGATTTTTATATTCAGCAACATCATTTGATTGAGAAGAGTAAGGCGCACTTATTTTATGTATAATTCCGTGTTGTACACAGAATTCACCAATTGATACTTCATACTCGCCACCTCTATCACTTCTCAATCTTTTAATTTTCTTATTAAGTTGATTTTCAACTTCATTCTTATAGAGAATAAATTTCTCTAAGGTTTCATCTTTGCTTTTAAGCAAATACACATAGCAGTATTTAATATTATCATCGATAAAGGTAATAAAATATTTATTGCCACCTCTCGTTTGTATGAATTTGAAATCGCAAACATCACTATGAATTAATTCAAGGGGTTCGGTGTTTCTTTTAATTGTTTGAAATGATGATCTCGTTAATTTTGCATCAACACAAAATTCATATTTATGTTTTGAATCAATTTGGAATGAAGGTATATGTCCCAAGTTAATTAATCTATGCAAGGTATCATAATTAACATGTCCTAGTCTACCATGCCATAAATTGGAAGACTCAAGCAAATAAATGGAAAACTTATTATCTTTATTGATAATTGTCATTACATTGAGCTTAAAAAGCCCATTAGATACATATCTCTTCCCCCACATACATTCCAGATTTAGATAAAATGACTTTATCTGACTTGAACACCATACGAAATCCATGCTTGTTCAATGGAGACCTGGAGACCAGCTTCTTACCAATTTCTGGCACATATAGGACATTGTTCAAAGTCAGCTCTTTTCCAAATGTCATCTTCGGTAGTACCTTCCCTTGGCCTTTGACAGCATAAGAGGCAGAGCTTTCCATAAAAACCTATTCCCCATTAATTGGTTCAAGATTTATGAATATGTATTTATTAGAGCATATGTGCCTAGTGGCACTAGTGTCAATCCACCATTCCTTCGGATTGGACCCAACTAAGTTTACTTCATATCTCATTGCAGAAAGGTTCATGTTTGACACGTCTTGAGCGATGTCACTTACTATATTTGTCTCATAATTCTTCTTCTTCAGAAATCTGCAATCCACAGATCTATGCCCCATTTTGCCACAGTTGAAGCATTTTCCTTGAAACTTGTTCTTGGAAACTCTTCCTTTTGGTCCCAACTTTGGCTTGGCAATCTTCTTATTCTTGTGGCCTTGCCTAAGCTCCACAACATTTGCCTTAGTTGTAGTAGGATTGAACCCTTTGCGTTCAGATCCTCTATTGTCTTCTTTGATTTGAAGTCTAACAATCAGCTCTTCCAGGTTCATTTCCTTTCGCTTATGCTTGAGATAGTTTTTTAAATCCTTCCACCCAGGAGGTAGCTTTTCAATAATAGCAACCACTTGGAAGGTTTCACTCAAGTTCACTCATGCAGCCTGAATTTCATGCAAGATCACTTGAATTTCTTGCACTTGACTTATCACAGTCTTAAAATCCACCATTTTATAATCAATGAATCGATCGACAACAAATTTCTTTGCTCCGGCATGCTCTGTTTTATATTTTCGGTCCAGGGCTTCTCATAACTCCTTTGATGTCTTGATTGCACAATAGACATTGTACAATGAGTCATGTAAACCATTCATGACATAGTTTCTACACAATAAGTTAGAGTGCTTCCAGGCTTCAACAATGTTGAAGGCTTGCCTATCCGTCTCTCCATTGGATAACTTAGGAGCTTCCTCATTCAAGAATCTTGCAAGATTCAAAGTTGTTAAATAAAACAACATCTTTTGTTGCCACCTTTTAAAGTTCGATACGTTGAACTTTTCAGGTTTCTCACCATGGTGGACAGAAACCGCAGAAGGAACAGAGGATGAGCCAGGTAGTTGGATAGCTGAGGCATAGGCAGAGTCTTTGGCGATGTTATCAGTAGCCACGTCCACAACTTCGTTTCCAGTAGCCATTTGAATTAAGCACAGAACGAATCGAATCAAATATGTTTTAAGATTTTTGCGAAATTCAAATTGGCATTAGTATAAATATTACAAACAATACAGAATTGTAAAGAAATGAAATTACAATAACAGAATTAGAATCGATACAAATGAATACCGAGGCCTGTGTTGGACACAGTTTCCTTAAAACAAATTCGTTCCCTCCAACACGCATATGAGGTTTCGTGAACGTCTATCTCTCAAGATACAATGGTTGACAGCTAAGAAGAAATCGGCATTTCAAAGCTTTCGGTGAACTTGAACAAACTGGAATCGAACACTATCGAAAAATAGTGCAAAAATGCAGAGAATAGAAAAGGAGAGGAATGAGAATAATTCGATGATTTTTTTTTTAAAAATAGAATGGCAAGGCATCTATTTACAAGGTAAGGGGGAGCGTTTCGGGAATAATAATATTTGATTGAATCGGCCATTATAAAATTAAAACGCATTGGGAATAACGACTGATTAAATATGCCGTTATAAAATTAATTCTGTAACAGCTTTGCCATTATAAAATTAATTCTGTAACAGCTTTGCCATTATAAAATTAATTCTGTAACAACACAATTTAACGCCATTAACCTGCTATTAATCAGACGTTACAAATTAAAATTTGTAACAACTCGAGTTGAAAATAAATCCGAAGGCAAAATTGGGCTAATCGCGAGGCCCACTTTTCGCCTTGCAATCGTATACATGGGACATACGCTTGTGGCCAAGTTTCAACTTGTTGGGCGTCAGATTTGCACCCTCCTGTGCCTGCACGCGAGGCATAGTGCTTATGCTATGATAGTTACCACTTCAAGTGAATGTAACTGTATATAAAGCACTCCATAACTTTCTTTATTTTCCAATGTAGGACTAATGTTTTTCCACTTCCTACTTCCAACTCAAGGGTATTCTTTGAGTATCAATTTCTCATTCATTCACCTATCAATTTATCCCATATTTCCAACAACACTTTCACCTATAAGGATTTATGGAAGCTGTTTGCAGGCTCATTTGGTTATGGTATTATCTTTTCGGTTAGAGTGTTTTTTGCTACTTTCCTCGAAGCAGTTGTAAGCAAGTTCTAGAATCCATTTGAAATGAAGGTGATTTGCAGGAGATGGAAGATAAATGTGAGAGGAATGGACGCAATACTCAATTTTGAAAGAAAATTCAGAAGTGTTTGATATTTTCTAACAATTCAAGAACTTAATTGAAAAGGAAAGTGACTATGTTATCATGGCCTTGAGGACTGATTGTGGAGGAGAATTCACTTCAGTCATATTCAACAAATTCTGTGAGGATTATGTTATTCGACGTTTCTTGATAGCTCCATATTCTCCTTAACAAAATGGTGTGGCTGAAAAAAAAAAAAAAAAAAAAAAAAACCATTCTTGACATGATTCGAAGCATGTTGAAAAAGGAAAATTTTGTCCAAGGAGCTTTATGGTGAAGCTGTTATGTGTGCAATCTATCTAAAAATTAGATGTCCCACATATAGACTTGAAGGCATAATTCCACAAAAAGCATGGAGCGGGAGAACACCTAGTATTTAGCATTTGAGAATTTTTCAGAAGCATGGCCTATGCTCATGTGCCAAAGCAGAAAAGATCGAAGTTGGAAGATAAGAGCAAAAAGCTCATTTTTATCGAATATGACTCCTCATCCAAAGCCTATAGCTTATTTGATCCTCACACTTTAAAATTATACAAAAGCAGAGATGTCAAGTTCGATGAAGAAGGCATATGGGAAGACAATCCAAAAGATGAAGTGAATGTTCGTGGTGATTCCAGCCAAATGGAGTTAAAGGATCACTCTTCATATTCTTCTCCAATATCTTTGTCAAGTCCATAACCGCCAACTTCTTCAAATGGTGTTAATGAACCATTAGTACAGTTGCTCATGGCTTGCACTACTATCAATCTCACTTCTTTTAGCTTCAAGCCTATTTAGACGATGTTTTTGGTAGAGATATTAATGATCAAAAAAGCACTACAGGCTTTGTATTTATCTTGTGTGACCCTACTTTCACGTGGTCATCAAAGAAGCAACCTAGCATTATTCTTTCAACAAGTGAAGCCGAATATATAGCGGCATCTTCATGCGTTTGTCATGCAATATGGTTGAGAAGACTACTCAAAAAAATTAATATGGAGCAAAAGAAAGCAACAAAGATTTTTGTTGACAATATTACTGCTATTACTTTGGCGAAATATCCAGTTTTTCATACACGAAGTAAACATATTGATATTCAATATCACTTCATTCGAGAACAAGTGAAAGAGAAGGACATTGAAGTGTCACATGTGAAGACGAGAGATCAAGTGGTGGATATTTTTACTAAGCCTCTCAAGATCGATGCATCTCAAAAGTTCAAGAGTTTGTTTGGAATGATTGATGGAAGAGAATTTGGTTTAAGGGGGTGTGTTAGTAATTAAATAAATTCATTAGATATGTTGAAGTTGCCTAGTATGCGGAGAGGTTAACGATTCAATCAACAAGTTGTCAATTTCAAGGTTGTTGATTTACAAGTTCGATGTCGATGTCTATTTGGCTTCAAGACTGATGCATGAACTAAGAAGAATCTTTATTGTAGTGTTTATTTCAAGAGTTTGTTTGTGTTTCCATGTCTAATTAATATTTTTGTAAATTCCCGGGAACCTATTTCCTTGGAATGCTAGATATATTTATGAGTTATTTAAGAGAAAGATTTATGTAACAAGTTTATTTAAAGACAAATCTTGTAATCGTTTCTAATAATGTGAGATAAGGCGAAACAAGGTGAAATATATAAATAAAGCCTATTCGTCTCCTTCTCTTCCTTGAGTTGTGCAAGTTGTGAGTATTTCACCTTCAAATTTTCCCATCATCGATATCCTTCACTACATGTCCAGATGCTGAAAAGTTTGAGATCCCCCTCATAAATTTGTGGACTATGCCGGCCTGTGTTCTCATTGGGCTCATGCAATTTCACACCCTATGGACAAAGGTCTCGTACCTCTCCCAGGTAAAATAAGGATTGCTATCAGTAGAGTTCTTAGAGTTTAATGTTCAAAGAGTTTCTTATGCTTAATATAAATTAACGCTAAAAATGCATGCTCCACAACCCCAACATACAAAATACGAGACGTTTTCAAAGATTTAGTTTTTGTTTCTTACACATGCAGGTGAATCCTATCTAAACAATGGCCATTGAAAGACGTCCATCGATTGAATCACTGGCATGAAGACCATGCTGCTAAGCGACATGCCCAGCTGCGGCTGCTGCATCACTGACCCTGACCACACTTTTTTTCCAACTGCATCACGGGAGTGGTCGACGGAGCTCATAAAGCCACAGCCACCGTCATTCGCAATTTTGAAGCGCTCGAGCCCCACGTTTTTAAGTGCCCTGTCCTCGTTGGTCCCTGTACTTTGAGCGGTGTGCCCACTCCATCTACCATTCAACTAGATTCCCGGAAGCGACCAGTCGTATGTCGTGAAGAACATTGAACGCAGTCCGTGGGAAGAGGACAAACGCCCTAATAGTCATGTCCCTAGATTTTAGATGTGGATGGATAGGACAATCGCCCTGATACCAACGGAACAGGGCGCTGATACCACTGTTGACTTTCTTTCTATTTATCATATGGAGTTTGGATAATTAAGGTTAATCGTCTAGTTCGGTCGAAAGATTGGTACAATTTGAGCGAATAGTTAAGTAAAGTGATTGTACAGGATTTGGTGGATAACTACTGGCGCATTAAGACCCATATCTATAGGCCTCTTCAACCAACCTTGCTACAAGACCATGGGCAGAAATTTTGCCAACTCATCAAGTTCTACAGTTATCTTGTATTGCGCGGATATTTATGCATGCTAGACTATTCCAAAAGAAAAAGAAATATCTATGCGTGGTAGAGTCTTCTAAAAATTGGATTGACTTTTCAAGAGTACAACTAATCACTAGACCATCGATTATCTTTTTACCCAATTTTCCCATTTATATAGGAAGAAAGGCATTAATGGTCCCTAAATTTGGGTCAAATATGCAATTTAATCCATGAACTTTTAATTCGTTCAATATGATCTATGGATAATTGGTACATATTCAATTCAGTCTAGGGACTATATGAAAATATTCAATATTAACCCTGAATATGAATTAATTGAAGGATAACATTAGATATTTTTGCATAATTTAGGGACTAGATTGAATATTTATCAAAAGTTTAGGGCCAACATTAAACAAATTAAAAGTTCAGGGACCACATTGCATATTGGGCTAAAGTTCAAGAGCAACATTGAACAAATCAGACGTTTAGAGACCACATTGCACATTTAGCTAAAGTTCATTGACCATTTGTATAATTTTCCCTTTAATATAAAAATGGAAATAGAAGGACACGGGATCATTAACAAATCAAAGATTTGAATGTTTTCAAAACAATTGTATCAATGTTTTCTTCTTGTGTTTTTATTATAGGCAATGAAGTAATATTTGCAGTTATTTGCCAAAAATCATTACAGAAGTAATGCTTCGGAAAAAAAATTTGCCTGAAGTCATAGTAAAAGCAACGTTTCGAAACTAGAGTTGCCGTAGAATTTCCGAAAGCAACGCATACCACAAATGTCGTTGAAGCTGTGAGAAATTACAACTAGTGTAAGCTAGTGTTATGCCATACTTAAGGCTAGGTTCTCGGTTGTGTTGCCTCATGACCGCGTCTGAGGCAACATTTCGGCTCCCAGTTGCCCTAGGCGGTCTCTTAGGCAATACAACGAAATATTTTGCAGTTGCAACAGCAATGTACCCTAAGATCGTTGTGGTTGTTGTCAATGTTGTCTGATTTGCTTATAAATAAATAAAAAGATTCATCACTGGGCAAACGACGTATGGAGCAAATACCCTATGAATGTTAGGTGTGACCCGAGACATGCATGAAACTCATTGATTGACTAACCCAAATTGCGAGTGCATGTTGTTATTGAGAGGCAGTGTCCCCATATATGTGCCATCTATTTTCATGCGGCGGATTCACTCTTGTGAGGGAGATCTAATTCCAGAAAGAGAAAAAAGATGACACAAATGGGTTCAATGGATGATCATCTGTTCGAGTCGTCAGGGCCAGGAAAACTGCATGCCATCTGTGTTCCGATGCCAGCGCAAAGCCACATAGGCGCAATGCTGAATTTGCAAAACTTCTCCATCATAAGGGCTTCAACATCACCTTTGTCAACACCGAGTTCAACCACGCACAGTTACTCAAAGCGAGAGCCGGAGGTCCTAATGTTGACGCGGAGGGGGACCTTTCAAGAGGTGATCGTTTTCACTTCTTGACTATCCCCGATGGGCTTCCGCCTTCGGATGCCGATGCCACGCAAGACCGGATCTCGATGTGTGACTCGGCGAGGAAGTAGATGGTCGCTCCTTTCTCTGACCTTGTATCCAATCTTCTTCGTCACGCTTCCCATACTTCAGAGGCAACTAGTACTGCTAGTGTTCCTCCAATTTCTTGCGTCGTAGCGGATGCTTTAATGTCATTCGCTACATGTCCTGGTGCTGAAAAGTTAGAGATCCCCCTCATAAATTTGTGGACTATCCCGGCCTGTGTTCTCACGGCGCTCATGCAATTTCGCACCCTCATGGACAAAGGTCTTGTACCCCTCCCAGGTAAAATAAGGATTGCTATGAATAGAATTCTTAGAGTTCATTGTACAGAGTTTCTTATGTTTATTAATCCACTAAAATTAACGTTAAATATGGATGCTTCACAACCCCAACATACAAATAACGAGATGTGTTCAAAGATTAAGTATTTGTTTCTTACACATGCAGATGAATCCTATCTAAGCAATGGCTATTTGGACACCTCCATCAATTGGATCCCTGGCATGAAGAACATGAGGCTACGCGACATGCCCAGCTGCTGCCGCATCACCGACCCTGACGATACCATATTCAACTTTATCATGGAAGCGGGCAAGAGAGCTCATAAAGCCACAGCCACCGTCGTTCACATTTTTGAAGCGCTCGAGCCACGCGTGTTGAGTGCCCTGTCCTCGTAATCCCTCGACCTTACGCGGTGGGCCCACTCCATCTATTGCTCAACCAGATCCCCGGAAACGACCAGTCGGACGTTGTGAAGAATATTAAATGCAATCTTTGGAAAGAGCACAGCGAATGCATCCAATGGCTGGACTCGAAGAGACGCAGATCGGTGATTTACGTCAGCTTTGGGAGTGTAGTATGTGTGACGCACCAGCAGTTGGTAGAGTTTGCGATGGGACTGGCCAATAGCGAACAATGCTTCTTGTAGGTCATAAGGCCAGACCTGGTGATGAATGCAAGTGGAATTGATCTTCCTGGTGAGTTTCTCGAAGAAATTAGGAGAGAGAGGGGTCTCCTCTCGGGTTGGTGCCCGCAAGAGAAGGTACTGAACCACCCTTCGATTGGAGGGTTTTTGACTCGCTGCGGGTGGAACTCGACCATCGAGAGCTTGACAGCCGGAGTGCCGATGCTCTGTTGGCCATGTCAAGACGACCAACAGACAATACGTAAGTAAGTTTGTGACGAGTGGGAGGCTGGGTTGGAGATCGGGAGTGCTGTGAAGAGAGAGGAAGTGGAGAGGCATGTGAGGGAGTTGATGGTGGAAGGAGAGACGGGGAAGAAGATGAAGAAGAGGGCCGAGGAGTGGAAGGAACTTGCAGTGCAGGCGGTCGGTCCACACGGGTCCTCCATTAATTTGGACATGTTGGTCGAGGATATCTTGTCCAAAAATAATTAGTTGGTTCTATAGAGTTGTACACCTAATCAATTGCATGTCGCCTGTGTTCTATGGTCACGATGTTGAAGATGATTTTGGAGTTGATAAGAAAGCTCAATTAGAAAAAAATGGAAAAGAACTATGTGATATCTTCTTCGTACCATGAATATTTCGATTATTTACTCTATAATGAAGTGGTACATCTACTGATGTTTGTGGTAATATGTGTTGTCAAGGCATGTTTGGAAAGAAATCAACAATTTTGATTGTAATTTGGTACTATGATGAAGGAGGCAACTCTAATAGGGATATAGCAGCAGTGGTTTGGAATGATTCGTCTCATTCCTTGCATGAACTTGAAGATCTGTGTACAAATATCTTCAACCCAGCTAAATTAGTCTAGCTCATGTACCTATGTAATTGTTTTACCAAACCCAACTGGACTAAGGAAATGAGATCTCAAGATTCTTTTGACCGTACTAGTTTACGAATTTCTCCTATCAAATATATCTTTAAATAGATAGTTGGAAAAATCTCTACCTACTTATGATCCTATGGTATTCGGCTTTGACATTTGAGGTTGAGTAGATTTTGTTTCATGCAAAGCCAGCCACTTTCAATACTGCGATACAAGTAGGGTTTTCTTGTTTTTTTCCTTTTTTGATGGTAAAGAATTAATTTACCGTAACAAAGGAAGTTGGACCAATCATGTTATATTTAGTAACTACAAAGACTACACCTGCATTGCACCTAAATGGAGGAGCTTTCGTCAGACTTCTCATGTGCAACCCAAAAATTGTCGAGTAGAAGTTATGTGTGCCTTCAGAAGTTTATCTTATGTATTTCATCTTTAGATAAAGAACGAAACTCTACACAGGAAACAAATGTATCGTACGTGTGAAGTTGAGTCTTGTAGATCCCCTCTTCTTCTTTTCTCTTTGACTTCTCTGTATGTGTGCTGGACGTGTGTTGGTGTTTTTTTCTTTTTAAGGGCCCCTCTCTTGTCTTTTCTCTCTCTTTGGACCGTCGCCTCCTCTCCATTCTCTCTCCATACAGAACTCACTATTGTAGCCGTTAATTCCATGAAGCTCCCTTAAAAATTGCTAGGTTAGGGCTACACTTTCTAATTTCAAATCTTAAAGTGACACACCCTATCCCCATAAAAGATCATCTTCTCTTATCAATTCTAATTGTGATAATATCAAACCAATTTTCTTAATTATCTCGTGAAATCCAATATTTTCCAACTTGGCATTTTCCAATGAAAATTTCAACTCTTCCAATGTTCATGGGCTTGGCCAAATTTCCTCTCACCGCAGGTTTAGTCCAACTAGATTAATTAAGCTCAAAACCCTCCATTTAAGTCAATCCGCTGCCGATCCAATTAATATGCAAACTATACGGGCTTGATTAACTACTAATACAAATGCTCCTAAAATCTATATGCATTTTAACTAATATTTTTGTTTAGAGTCGAGATCAATCCCTAATTTTTCCAATGCAAAAAATACTTAAATGAATCTCCAAAATTTAGATATCAACAACTGGTCCAAATCAATGGACACTAGTCCACGGCTAGTCCCTTCTGTTTGAATTCATTGTATTTCTCTTTGCAAGAGTATGTTAGGCTAGAGTCACATCAATAACTTCAAGCCATATTGCCTTTTATGTCAAGTTGCATAACGGGAATACCTCCACAATTAATGTGATGAACCCAAGTACACCATAGGGATGACAATAGATGGTTGATAAGGCTCCAGAGCATGCAGCCCAACAATACCGTATTCAAAAGTTTCAAATCGAGCAACCTAGTCTGCAATCTTTTTTGGTGAGCACAGTACTTTCCATGCAACTTTTCAATCTCATAAAAACTGCCTAATCTTCTTTTCAATCTTATAGATAGTTTGCTTCGGGTGGAGAAATATTTGCATACAGTAAGTGCAAATGGAAAAAAAGTATCGATTTGGCTAATTGAAGTCATCCTGCATAGCTAATATGATTCGTGCCTCATCCATCTATTTTCAAGAAGATCTTTTCCATTAGATCCTTGCAATCCACGTGTGTGAGCCTTTGCTTAACAAGTGGAACACCGAGGTATCATATGGGGAGGATGCCCATGGAGAAAGGCCTGTGATCCTATATAAGGATTTTTTTCATCCTCGAACAACCCAGAGAAAAGGACATGGCATTTATCTAAGTTAAACCTAACTCCTATAAGAGCCGCAAAATCATCAAGTGCATCAACAAGGCAAAGACGGAGTTTACATCCCCAAGAGCAAATAAGAACAAGTCATCGGCAATGCATAAATGAGTAATCCTTTGTGATTTGCAACACCAATAGAACTTAAAAGATGAGGTAGCAATTTTTCCCGTGTTAATTCTATTAAGGATTTCCATAACCAAAAAAAAGAGGTACGGAGAAAGGAGGCTACCTTGCCGTAGCCCATTTTGCGCTAGCAAAAAACCCAACTTGTCGCGACCTACCCTAGAGTGTATCACCTAGGGGTTTGGCTAATGGATTGTTAAGCCTAAACCTAGCTCGGCCTCTCCCAAGTTCATACCAATTCGCGACTTAATATTTGAGTTTTTAACATGCAAGATCATCTTAATTCAGAGTCGCCACTAATCTATTTTTGGTGGGTCGATTAGAAACCCAAGTAAAGTATCGAGAATTTTACTTTACTCCTACAAACCAAAAACTATGGATTCGGAAACTTGGTTACACTAGATTAACTTAACACCCTTTCAGTACATTTTCTCTTTTATTTTTCAAAAATATTTTAACGAGTAGCTTGAATTGATGTTAACTTATCCATTAGCATGTAAAAGATGATCATGCAGGTGCGCAATCAATGAAATTAACACTTAGATAACAAAACAAGCAAATTGCAAAAAAGTATAGAAATTGGTCATGCCAAAACAATCAAATATTTTTGGAGTTTTCTTTTATTTTGAAATGAAGTCTAATTTACATGACATGCGATTTCCTAACATGTAAACTATATGACATGTGTGACATTCCGAAATTTGCCCATTTGGGATTTATGAAATGAATGATTTTATTAATATACTTGTAATTGATTCTTGCTCGGAACTGATCATTCATAGGATACTAACCTATAGAGAAAGGCTAATTATGGATCTAAATTTGTACAACTAGAGAAATTCGATCATGAATCGATTTTCGACCATAGAATCGTCGAAGTGATATTTTGAGCTAATAAGGGCCAATCTTAGGATAGTTATAGGCTGATCCGTCACTATCATACTAGTGGATCACGGGTGATTCCGTTTGACTACGAAATGAATTGACAAACGATCAAGAACCTATACCGAACGATCGCGCCCATCGGAACTAGCGATTGATCCTCACGATTTCGTTGACAACAGAGGTCATCACGACCTGAATGAACTTGCACGTGACTTGATTTAGTATTAGTCACGGGTCGATTCTGCGAATTTCCCCAAAAGCCGCCCGTTAGTCTAAGATACGCACAAGTTACATTATATAGAATTTAATTATTAATTAGAGACTGAATTAGGTATCGGAAAATTAGGAAGTCATGACAAGACATTAGGACAACATTGCGGTTGAAACATGCAGCTTTGGATTTTCACGAATCCTTAAGAAAAATTCAATTCTGGCAAAAAAATGAAAAAGTGACCATTTTACCCTTGAGAATTTACAAAGGGCAAGCTTTAATGGGCAAGGGCATTTTGGTCATTTTGCCCTAAATTTTGAGTTGGATAATTTTGCTCTTGGAATTTTATGAAATTCCCAAATTGCGCTTGGATATTTTGGAAAAGATTCGATCTAGGCCGTCGATTTCAAGATAAGATCGAATCTTGACTGTCGAATGAAAAGTAGAGAGGAGGACAATTTGGTCATTTGGCAAAAAGGGGGTCAAAATTGGATTTAAAAGTCAAGACCCATTCTCTCTCCTCATTCTCTCCTCTCTCTCTATTTCGGCCCCCCCTCCACCGTGAGCTCTCCCCCGTTGATCGCCCCCTTGGCCGCTACCGTGCCGAGCCGCACCGCCACGCCACTGCCCATCCCACCACCGATCCGCCACCCCACCCTCACGCCGTGCCACCGCCGTCCCCCTCTCCCTCTCGGTTCCCCTTTCCGTGGCTGAGAACCACCACAAGCCACCGCCACTCGCCAATTGTCGCCACCGCTCACCGCTGCACCAATCGCCGCCGCAAGCCATTGTGAAACCGCTACTTTCCACTCTATCCACAATAGTCTAGAGCTCGTTAAGTTCAATCTAAACCCTCGCCTAGTATATCGAGCAATTTCAGACCCGTTTAGGCGCATATTGGTATAAATTAGGGGCTGAATTGAATTGCGGGCCTTAGGATTGAAACAGGAAAGTTTTGGTGGAATTTTAGAGGCCGATCGATAGCTGTGAATTTCTGTTTGGTGTGTTGTGATGTGCTATTTGGCATGTGGTTTAAACTGTTAGGTGCGGCTCGGAATTTCATGAAAGTGTTGTGAAGGGCCGAGAATGAGATATTACAATTTTGAGTGTGAAAAATGTCAAATTGTGTGTTGGTCGTGTGTTCGTGATGTGATTGAGTTGTGATGAGGAAATTGGGTGCAATTGGGTGCACGGATTTAATGCTCAAATTGTGTGCAAGTGTGAGAATGGGATCGGGCTGAAGCATTATAAGCTCAGGTTGCGATCATGTAGGCCTGTCACATTTGACGCTGGCTGAGGAATGAGAAAGTGGGAAATGAGATCGATCCGAGGCATGATCAGCTCAGGTGAGACCGGGATCAGATCGAGACATTATAAGCTTGGGTCTTGATCATGTAGGCCTTTTGCATTTGGTGAAGGCTAAAGAAAGTGTGAGAATAGGATCGGATCGAGACATTTCAAACTTGGGTCACAATCACGTAGGCCTGTCGCATTTGGCGCAGGTTGAGGAAAGAAAGTGGAAATGAGATCGGGCCTGAGGCGTATTTACGCAGGTCGCGATAGGAAAGTGAAAGCTTGAGGTGTGTTTACTAGAGCTAAGAAAGTGATTGAGCAAGTGTTGGTACGATGAGGTAAGAGTGAATAAAACTGATGTGATGGGGTGTGATCGAGTGTGAAATGTGGGTCGGAATTGTGGTGTGATTGACGTGTGTATTGGCCTATGAATGTGTGTGAAAAGTACGTGCTGTTTGAAATGTGTGTGAGAATTGAACATTGTGATTGTGGACTAATGTACAAGCTGCTTGTGCACAAAAGTCTAGGTTAATGTGATTGTTTGGTTGGTGTTTGTGTGGATTGTTTGATTGTATGTCTGGATGCGTCTGGAAATATGTGGTGGCCTAGGTAGAGGTTTAGGTTGCAACTTATTGAGAAGTGTCTCATGGTTGTTTTAACCAAACCATTTCAGAGCCACCGCTTGAGCCATGAATCTCCCGCCGTTACCGCTGCAACATTTTGGAATCTCCATGCACACCGATCACAAAGTAGTAGAATATCCAGTGAACGAGAATCACACTTGGATTAAGCACACCTCTGTAGTTTTGGTAGACATAGGGCTACCCCTCTAACAAGCTCATACTTATACCGCGTTGATCTTCAGAGACGGGATGGACGAGTTTGGTTCCGTCCGCGGTTTTGACATTCCGTTTGATGGCGTAGGTGATTGGAATCCAGCAGCTATACCCCCTCATGATGGGGAATTGACTAGTGCGGAGGTTAATATAACCCATTCCGGATATCATCCTGCATCGGGTTCTTCAATGGCCAATCTAGACCCAGCACCGGAAGAGTTCCAAGCTGGATTTGATTCGATGGATATAGACCTAGTAGGGATACCTGAGATAGGACCAGAGGAGGAGTACGGTGAGAATTCTGGTGAGGAGCCAGTGGAGGAAGAGCTAGTGGATGAGCCGAAAGATGAGCCCACAGAGGAGCCAGAGGAGGACAGAGAGGATTTAGACGAGGATGAATATGCTGAGGATTAGCCCGAGTCAGGTAACAAGGACAATCCGATCAAGATTGGGCTTGATTCAGAGTCGTTAGATGAACAGGATGATGAAGAGGATGTAGATGAGGATGAGGGTGACAGTGAGTCCGAGTGGACGCCCTCCAAAGGGCGTAGAGGTTAGTTTCGAGGTTGGGATAAGATTTTTGGAGTATCCCATTTTTGGTATAAGCTTACCTAGGCTGTTGATCTTTTTTTTTTGTATATCGATGGTTGATAGTTGATGGTTCAGTATGCATATGTTTGCTGTTTGGTAAGTAAATAGCGGTGTGGTATAGTTGGATATGTAAATGGATATTGTACATATTTATATCAGGGCAAGGTAAAGTGTTGGTGGAGTTGGCAAGTTAATTCTTCCCGGTGTTCTCTAATTTTATTGTCCAGATTTTTAACAATGGTTTCCGCCGCAAAAATTACTCTGATGGGAACGTTGGGTCGGCGACATATTCCTGGGACATCGCGCATATTCGACCGAGGTTCGAGATGGTGCGTACTCAATGGATTTGGGGCGTGACAACATGCATATGATATTTTGGTATTTTTATTAAAATTTGGAATTAATAAATACCCTAATTGAACTATCTAAAAAAAGTAGTTATCTAATCTAGTTTTGGGATTAATTCGAACTAATCCTATCCCGTCTTAGAAAACTATTTTTAAACATGCAAGCATTATCTAAAATCCCATCCACTAAGGAAAATCACATCTAAAACCTATTCTAATATATTCTAGAATATACCCTAATACTATTTAAATAAGCAATGTCATCTAACAATCTTCTTAAGCCCAGCAAGGAATCTTTTTATTTTTTTATTTTTTGTTTTTTTAAAAAGCAAGTTATCTAAACCAAAGATAAAGATTTACCTATTCCACACATGTGATCCAAGCAAATTTCAAATTAAAGATTACGATAATCTAAAAAAAATAACCCATCGTCTCACAGGTTAAATTAGATCGTCTCACAGGTTAAATTAGAGATTATTGCAATCTTTAGGCACAATAGTTATCCAACATTGAGTTAAAATAATTTTAAAAAATGATCTGATATCTTTATGGATCAAATTAGTAATTAAATCAACTCATATCGACAACACCCTAATTGGATAATGCCTAGGATCTTAACAAAATCAATCAGTGATTAGAAATTAAATATTCAAATCAAATCGGATAAAGATTATTACCTAATTGTGACGCGTGTAATCTTATCGAAATCGTATCGGATCATGACTTGCGGATGAGGCTCGGAGGATGATTGGCGGTATGTAGTGCTCGTTAGTGCTCGATGACGGGGCTACTCATGGTGTGGGGTGCTCGATTGAGGATCACAAGCAACTCGCCGGCATCACAGCTTAGGATGCTCCCGGTGGATGACTTACGGCCGACGAGGAGTGTTCTATTCCTTGGCAGATGATGGTTCGGATGCTCAGCCGGCTATGGTGACTGATCATGGCGTTCCGCCAAGGGACAACAGTTCGTACCGCTCCGACAAACCTGCAAAAACATAGACGAGACTCCTTGGCTCGATGGAGGGTCGATGGCTGCAAGAGGAGGACACGATGATCCAGCAATATCACGCGTCGTTGGGCTCGACCAGGCTAGAGGAAATCGGCACAAGGTCAGCAGGATATGAAGCCAGGGGTCTAGATTCTTTGAGAACTCGCTGGAATCACCCCTGGACGCTCGAAGGCTCGGTTCTCGTTTGAGAGAGCAATAGCAAATCAGCAAGAAGCAGAACAGTAGTTGTTAATAAAGGGAACCACCGCATGCCCGCAAAAGGAAGAGGCCTTTTGGTTGAATTTCTCCACTCAAGATCACCTGGCTATGGCTTTCTTTGAATCAAACTTCTTGACCTTAGTTGGCAGGATTTAATCAAAAGGCCACAAAATCTACCTCTTGGTCTCAAGGCCTTCAACCTTCAACTTGGATAAGTCTTCAACTTGAACACAGCAATGGATCTCGTCGGTGTCGCTAGGATTTGGGCTAGACCATCGAGAGTGCGAGGGAGTGAGCCAAAGGCGCTGCGATTCGCAGCGTGAAAGTCCAGCACCAAGGGACACGAACGGCCGGAGGGACTTCCTTCTTTTTACCTTTCTTTTCTCTCAATGTGTCGTGTATTTCAATTCTGTGGTCGTGTGTTCTACTCCGTGGCCTCCCCAGACGTGAATGGACGTCCCTTTATATAGTATTAGGTCTAGATTAAAACTCACAATTTTTAATTCTAAAAGACACATTTTATTAATGTTGATACATAAATTTTGGTGATCCAGTCAGTCATTCGTTCATAAAAAATTAGGGATTGATCCCAGTCCCTAGACAAAACAAATTAGTTAAATTGCATATAGATTAGGAGCATTTAAATTAGTATTTAGGCTCGTATAGTTACATTTGCATCGGACTGGTGGCGGATGGATTTAACAAAATTTAATTGAACTAGAGTTAATGAACTCAAGTACGGAGGTTCTGAGCTCAATGGAATAAATTGGATCAAGACCGTGTGAATTAAGGATTCGACCCAATCTGTTATTCCCTAAAGGTCAAGATTGACATGTGCATTGCGTGTGTGATACATTGGATTAGAGGATGTTGAGACGATATCATGAAAATCTTTTGGTCACACAGTTATTTGAAAGAATGAATATAGAGAAAGAAGGAAAATTTGTTTCTTGTGGATTGCCTATAAAATTTGGTCAAGAAACAATTTGAAACCAGAGCGTTATCAAAGCAAGAATTAAGGAAAGAGGATTCACTTTGATACAAACTTACGAACAAAGAGATTAAAGAAGGAGAAAAAGGATTGGTCAGAAGATGTGGATTCTCGAGAAATAACAAAAGAAGGAAAGGAATAAAATATATATATTTCAATGCATGTACAATTGGAAGCCGCATCCCGTTCTTTCCTTGAGGACCCCATGTTGTTTTACATATAAAAAGGGAGCTTCAGAATTTGAGGACCCCATGTTGTTTTACATATAAAAAGGGGGCTTCAAAATTCACAGAGAGAGGAAAGAATACAGAGAATGAGAAGAGAGGCTTCATGGCTGAGCATCCCTCTACTGCCACGACTACCCCTCTCGGGTATGACCTTAGCCGCCCCACCATCACCGTCTCCTGCCCATCAAAGCCACCTACTCCTCGAGGACGACAAAGCAGTCACCGTGGAAGTCCATGCCGTACCGATGATGACCTGCTAATCCATGGCCGAGAGGGTAATGTACCATGAGTCCCTGTGCCAACGACGAAGCAAACACGCCTTGCATGAAGCCGTTGCAGCACTGCAACACCCTCGTAGCGTTCAAGCCTTCGCCACCAGCACCGCTCTCAGTTTTCATCCAATATAGGCATTTTTATTGGAGCCTTGTTTGGCGAACTCCTTGGTCAGCTACAAGTCCCAATTAAAGTTTAGCCTGCTTGGCAGTTTTCCTTGCAGTTTATTTGGTGAAGACAGCCACTCTTGCAGCAAATCCCACAGCCATGTGCTCTGGGAACAGAGGATTCCGAAAAAGAAAAAAAGAAAAGGAAAGTGGTCTCACCCCCAAGACACATCCACGTTCATTCACTATCGTGTTTGTTGGGACCTCGCAGCCGCTCCTTTACTGCCACGTTCACACGGATCAACCGAGAGCAATGCCATTGTAAGGCCCACCGCGAGCACCACACCATGAGCACCGCGTCCCATCCGCCATCTGTTGTCATCCGTGAAATATTTCGAATTAGGTAATATGTTATCTGATTAAATTTCAATACATTAAGTTGCCTAATTTGAATTTATTGTGATCTCAATAGTGTCGTGTCGATATTCTCATATCCATAAATATTTTTAAAATTCATGGATTAGGAATTATTTCATAATTTCATAACATATTATAATCGCCAATTCGATCTAATGCCCGAGATATAATTCGCAATTGAATGGAAAATCGCCAATTTGATCTCCCACCCAAGATATGATTTGCAATTACATTGAAAATTAGCCTATCTGATCCTTATGCCCGAGATGTGATTTGTCAATTTATTTTCCAAATTTGAATGGACATGTATGATATCTTGGGTGATTGGATGCTATCTTTAGTTTTGGTTTGAATCTTTGTTTTGATTTGATTTGAATCTCCCGAAAAGATTAGATAGGATCAAGGTAAATTTTTTTAAATAGATTGCATGCTTTTATAGGGTTTATCTAGTTAGGATAACATTCCAATTTAAATTAGGATTTGGCCTAGTTTAATTCCTAAAATGAATTGGATAATATCTTGCACTAGATAATAAATTTTCATTATTTTCTAATTCCGAATTTCATGAAAAAATACCAAAAATGAACATGTGCTTGCCATGCTAGAATAGTTGTGTATTAATTTTTGGCCCATCATTAGAAACTACATGTTTAGGTCATTTAATTAGGAATCACATTACATTCATTGCATATATTTTAATTTCCACTAAATAAGAGAAAATTCCAAAAAATGCATTGAGTGGAATTGCATGTTAATTAGAAATCATATTAAGGTTGTTGATGCCATTTTCTAACTAACATTGCAAATGCTTTCGTTGCTCCAAGGTAAGTATGTTCTTCCCGTCCTTGCGTTTTATTTTTTGCTTTGCTTTATTAAGTGTTATACTATCGGTTGCATACCCGCATAATCACCTCGTATGTTAGTGGATGTCTAAAATCAATCTAAGCTACCTACAAATATTTTTTTTGAAATAAAAAAGAAAAAGTGCGAAAATGGCATTAGAGTAATCTAGTGTAACCAAGTCCGCGAATCCATAATCTCCAGTTCGTAGGAGTAAAGTGATTCTCCCGATACTTTACTTGGTTTCTAATCAACCCACCAAAAAATAGCTTAGTAGCGACTCTTGATTGAAATGATTTGCATGTTAAGAATTTAAACCTTAAGTCGCGAATTGGTAAGGGCTTGAGAGGTCCCCAGTTAGGCTTAGATTTAATAATCCATTAGCCAAACCCCTAGGTGGTGCACCGTGGGATGTTAGGCCGCGACAATTGATGTGAGACTTTTATTTTCTCTTAAAATCCTGATAATATCAAACCAAATTGAACAATTATCCTTCAAGGTTTGAATAATAATCAAGATTAATTGCTCAATTATCCAATGGAAAAATTTCGGTTCTTATAATACTCATAGGTTGGGCCGAATTTTCTCACACCATGGACTTGGTTCAGTTAGCATAAATTAAGCTCAGAACCATTCACTCGAGTCCATCTGCCATCAATTCGAAAAATGTGCAAACTATATGGACCTAATTAACTATCAATGAAATGCTCCTAATATCTTTATGCAATTTAACTAATTTTTTGTCTAGGGACCGGGATCAATCCCTAATTTTTTATGCAATAAACAACTAACTGGATCGCCAAAATTTAGGTGTCAACACAACCTGTTCATTGTTGAAGTTGATTGAGAACCTTGGGGTAATAATGCATTGATTTATCAAATCAATCCAATACTTAGAGGTATTAAAAGCTTTCGGAATCCCGACAACAGCATCCCATTTTACCATATCATAAGTTTTCATGAGATCAATGTTTGTAACTCATAAATTAAAGGTGGATAAAGATTTGGTACGCAGAAAAATATAAGATTTTCGATGTGTATATTACTTTGAAATAGGCTCAAGTAGTAAGAGACATTACAGACTTGCAAAAGTTTGCTCCTTCACATGTATACGATGATAACAGATGGAAGGAACTTCATGAGGAGCTTCAGAATTTTGCAAGATTTTGCTCCTTCGATGTAGATGTATGGACGGCTTGGCCTCAACCAGGCATGCGTGAATGGATCAAGAAGCTGTAGGAGGTACGAGTGTGCAGGTGCTGTTAAATGTTAGGGCGTCGTCAGCTTTGGACAGCAACACCAAGCAGTGGGCTTGGTGATGGAACCGGACGTGCACCAGTCCCTCCACCACGTGAATGCTCGACCTCAATCTCACCCCAACCCTCAGAGCCAGGCCTCCCTTGCTTCCGTCCAGCATGTCTTGCATGCTCCTCCCTGCCCCGTACATCGCTTTGTTCCTCGTCCCCACGTACATCCCGAACGATGTCGTCCCACTACTCCCGGCGTATAACTCCCCACCCTGCAAAGTTTAATGACATTAGCGACACGCATGTTTCAACTAAAATCGACTTGTGTTGAAGAAAGGCAAGGGACGCTCACATGACGAGCGATGGCGAGAGGTAGTCGACCAAAGTAGAGGTGAATGAGAGGTGGTTGAACGCGAAGGCCGAAGAGCTTCGACTTGTTGTCTACCCAAAGTCGCATCGATACGTTGCAGCTCAAGATCTTTGTGGACACTCCCGTGCCGTCCACTCCCTCTGCCAATATGAAATTTGGGATCCCTTCCACCTGCTTCTCGAATGCTATCCACATCTTACTTTCATTTTTTTATAGAGATATATAACTTTACATGTTGTTCTATTATCTCCATGAATCTAGGAACTGTTAGTCATGGAATGAATTGATCTTGCCAAAGAACGCTTCCATTTGATCTCTTATTTTTAGGCCACCACTGATTCTACCTTCCTCGTACGGAAGAATCCTTCTTTGGAAAGTCGTGACCCCGCCAAAAGCCTTAATCTTAGTTATTCCAAACGTACAAGTTCTTATTTTTTATAAGCAGGCTAGCATAGTAGTCGTCGGTCCACCATGAGAATAACGATCCATTCTGAGCCACAAATTCTCAAAAGAATAAACGCCACCATAATTGGTAATTATTTGTGATTTATTATTTTGCGGCTCAGAACAGACGGTTAGCATCCCATAGACAGAGGGCTGTACAAGTGAAGGATGGAGGCCCCCCCACTAACGCTAATCTAGTGTTACTGTTATCAAAGGGACCGGATCAGCTTAATTGAAAAATGGTGAAGTGGCCAATCCGGTTTGTAATCCTTCCAAAATTACCCGGTTGCTCAAACGTTCAGCTCTTAAATACACAAATCGTAAACAACAACCATGCGCATATTAGCTAATAGTTTAAGCACACGATAATCCATATTTCATTAAAAAAAAAAAAACCAAGCGTGGCATGATAAGCTACAAGGTTTCACGAGAAGAAGCATGCGTGAATCGAATCGCTTATTGTGAGAATACTGCTAAACATAGGAGTATTAATTAAATTACCTTGACGGAAACATCGGGGTTTGGGGGTTTGGTGGCTAAATAGAAAACGAGCAATGCCATTCCCAAGCTCACCATCATCCTCCAACTTATCTGCAACAAAATCCAAGCATTGGATGAGGGATTATAACCGAAGGACAAGTATCTCCACCACTCCACTTTCTCTTGGTAATACACTTGCTCATCAGCATCCTCCTTATCATCACCACCACCACCCATGTCCCCATCAAACGCAACAAGACGCTTCTCGGTATTGTCGGAAATGACGGGGTCGGGATTGCTCCCGTTTTGGGGCAATAAGGCCAAGGAGTTATTGGATGCACGGGAGGAGTGGCGAGAGAGGGTGTATGTGGAGATGGCTCGTTGGGCAGGATGGTGGAGGAAGGATGTGGACGGTGGTTCGAGGTTGCTGTAGGCGTGAGAGACGGTGGAAGGGCTTTGCACGTAGTATGCACTCTCGTACATAGGGAAGGGAAACAACCCTTCTGCCTCTTCCATGTCCATCTCTCTCTGCTGCTTCAACTTTAGAGCGCCCTGTATTTAAACTGGACTAGTGTCCCCACTTCGTTTTCTTGGCCACGAGATTGGCTCCAATTGCTGACTTTTCTTAGAGTGATACTAAAGAAATTGTACAATGTTAGTGCTAGGATCACGGGGGAGTATGCTATCATATCAATTGATCGTGAACATTGCAACATGATTCACCGCATTTCGAAACTTAATCGGCGTTTTCCTAATAAAAAGGCTGGCCACAATATGATTGGCCATAATATTCTCACAAATGATTTGGTAGTGAAGATAATAATTCCTGCTTCCCCTGTCGAAATCAATAAAATGATTACGGGGTTAAAGTTGAGGATGGAAAAATTCGAAAAGTATTTTTGATAACGGTGTGTAGCCTTTGTGCAATAACTTTATGCTCCCCAATTCTCGAGCTTATGGACACCCGTACCCTAAATTAAAGCCCGCAAATTTAGGGTTTACCTCGAGCTCTGTTCCCACCTAAAGCGACTAGCCTTTGCTTTACACCGAATCGCCTTTGTTCTTTTTTAGTCCACAACCAGAGAGACATGATAGCCTTGTAATCACGCCTTACCAAAACTGTTTCTTTTTTCATCGTGTTCCTTTTACGACATTGGAATAAACTAGCTGGGGTTGTCAATCAAAGAGAGGGCAAGCGAATCTTGATCCGAGGTGAGATTATCTTTGGATACACTTTTACATTCATTCGTTTACGGCAAGGCCACATTCTATTTATAATAATGAAGTCTCTACCTGTAAGATCATTTTAGGGTGTGTTTTTTTCGCGTAAAGTTTCAAAATAAAGGAAAATTCTTTTTGTAGAATCATTGTCAATCAAAAATTGCTAGTTTTCCACTGCTTAATCATTTTCAACAAACCAAACGCGTGAAAAGTCCCAAAACCTAATTCGTGGGAAGCTCTTTCGTTGAAACAAACAACACCCTTAATAGGATTACATTGCCTTTCTCTTGAGATGATAGATAAACGCACACCATTTGTCTAACCTTTGCATTTCACTAAAGGAAGCTTTTCTAATCTCGGTGAGCCACGTATATACTTCGTATTGGAGAAGGCCTTGTCAAATGGTACTGAGTTCTTGAGAAAAATCTTCTAGCACGTGTCTGTGCAAATTGATCAAAGTTGGAGTGAAAGTGGTCGTGTAGTGTCTATGAATCTATGACTAGTAAATGATGGTTGGCCATGGCCAGCCAATGTTTTGCCCGAGAAGCTTCTTCCACAATATAAAATGCTCCCAAGACAAAAGCACTTGATGCAGTTTGGTACCCGAAAGAGAAAGGGGAGTTCAATGTTTTAAAAATGGAGAAAGAGGAGAAGCGTTAGATGCAAATTTTGTAATCTTGCTTGCTCAAGAAGAGATGAAACATAGGAGTCGAGAGTTCCACATGCGGTCATGATGAGACGCAGGTATCTCAGAAATATTGCAGTGAAAAAATAATTTTTTTTGGCTTTTACACCAAAGCATTGTGAATTGCACTATTCACATCATTGCTTTCTATTTCCCTCTCGCCTCATAATATAGTAATCTAGTCTGTCCCCTCGGCTAGATAAAAGAAAATAAAAGTATGCATCTCCAGGCTCCAGCCTCCCAGTAGATGCGATTAAAGCTCCATTTATTTCGCGAAAAATATAATATTTTTAAAAAATATTTTTTGAGAAATTATTTTTTAAAGAAAATGGCATTAATCTCAGTATTTGACTGAATTCTGAAAATTATTTTCCATCATCTAGAAAGGAAAACTTTTTTTTTTCTCTTTTCTTAAAGATCCAGGCACTATTCATTTGATTTAAGGGTTGCGCATCATATATCATCAAATTTTAAATAAAATTTTGGTAATATAAATACTTTTGTAGATTGTAAACAGATTATTTATTTCTCTTTTATGAGTTTCTACCGGCATTTTATTCCTTTGGTTGAAATTAGCATCATGATAGAAAAAACATTTGTATACTTTTTATATGTTTTGTGGTACAAGCTAAATTAGGTTTCGTTGATTTATTTCTCTTTTTTAGGTTTCACAGTGGACCTCAATTACACTTATCATGGGCTTTTTAACCTGATTTGAGCCCAACTATTTACTTACGATTTTTCCAGTTAACAACTCGACTATTGCAAGCCACGCCAACTCAGTTGACGCAAGAAATCTTAGATAGCCCCACTACCCTACAATTCTAGGTCATCGACCAACCTTGATTGGTGAAATTTCTCGCCGCCTTTCTCTGTTTTTGGAATTGTTGATAGGTATGGCTATGGATTGCGTGGCTGGTTGTTTCAGGTGGTGTCTATGGAGGTGGAGGGTTGGCTTTCATGTGGTGGTAGAGGTTCGCGACCTTCTATCCTGGTTGGTGGTGGCTATGGGTTGGGAACTATGGTTAGTGGTGGCCGTTTTTACGGGTGGTGGATTGTAGCAAAGAAAGATGGCTGCGACTATCACACCCCGAAATCTACCAAGATGGGAGATGACACGGCCGTCCTTCCATCTAAAGAACGTAGTCTCAAATCATCCAAAAGTCCCAATGACATCACATTCGTTCTATTGGCTGTTAAACAAAGAACCTAAAAGATTGGGAAAAAAAGAGGGGTGAGTAACGACAGCTCAGTAAGCAATACGTATCTCTTTTAAGCAGATCGAACAATCACTATGCATGGATACACAAAGTCATACCAGAATTTTAAGAGTCAAACTCAAGATATAAAATACATATCGAGTCACATAAGAATTATTTCATTTCAACAAGTTTTATACAATTCAGAAAATACTCATTTAAATCATCATAAACATCAATAGTCAAGTCCATTGATCAATCTCTATTAAAAACCACATCAATGGTCAGTTCCATTGACTAATATCAAATCACGCATCAATGGTCTATTCCATTAATGAATCTCATCAAAAGCACATGCCGATGGTCCATTCCATTAGCCAATCTCATATCACATCACATCGATGGTTCATTCCATCGACTAATCTATTGCTCAATATCTAACTATGGTCACGACATAAAGCCTTGTGACAAGGCTACCAAGATTCCCCCCTTGGCAAGGTCTCCACTTACAAAACCGGTAGCTTAGTCCAGAAGGATATTCTAAATCCGATATGCATACCCAAAGCCCCTCAATGGGCTCACAGCGATATTAAGTATCAAACAATCATCATCCAATATCAGAAATCCAATCCAGAATATGTTTCACAAACCAAACAAATAACTTTCTCGCAACATAGCTCAACCTCCAGAAATACGTTTCAGCATTTCTTGAATCATTTCCAAAGTCATTTCACAAACTAGTTCGTAACGAAATATACATATGTATCCTTTCATAATACATTTCCAAAACTATTCTCAAATCATTTTACGATAATTGATATAAGTCATTTTCAGAAATGCTTTACCATGTCATTTTCAAATAATCAACTGGGTAATAAATGCCCGATCTGAGTTTTTATGCAATAACAATGCTATTTAACTCATAACATATCTGATTCAAATTGCTTTTGAAATATGAGTTTACAAATTCAAAGAAGAGATAGCACCACTCACCTGAAATGCCCCAAAACCAAATAGCGTGGCTAAACATCTCAATTATCTCGTAATCCTATCAATTGAACGAGAATCGATATCAAAACCAAGTAAGATACTGAGATAATTACTAAACTGCTAAATGACGCTTAAAAGCTAACAAGACAACTCAAAGACACCCACAAATTGCTCATCCAAAGCCATTATCCAAATCGTCCACAACGCGGAACTTGAGCGCAAAACTTAATTGCGTCATAACTTTCTCTATCGAACTCCAATCCTAGCAAACTTATAATCAAAAGAAAGCCCATTCCAAGTATTACAAAAGCCCCAACTTGGCCGTCCCAAAATGGAGCCAAAAACCGATGAAAATCGGTCTAAAGCCCGCTGGTCGCGCACTGTTCACCTTGTGCGGCCAATTTCAAAAAATTATATTGGGCAAACCGTAGGTCCAAATCAAGATCCGTAAAATCTCACGGCTCCACGACATTCTAAACTATTAATTTTATATATATACGCAGCTTAACGACTTAAAAATCGGATTTCGCCGCATAAATCTCTTATAATTTCGAATTTCAAGCCCTAAATCCGAAACTACTCCGATGAAATGAACGAGGGACATGAGTTCTTACCGAGCGTTGCGTTATGAAGTTGGATAAGCTAAACGAGGTTGGCGCGGCATAAAACCCTCCTTTTCCTTCTTCTTCTTCTTCCTTCTCTCTTCCTCTCTTTCTTTCTTTTCCTTTCTCCCTTTTTCGTTTCTACCAAGGGAGCTCTCGGCTAAATAAGCTGAAGTTCCACTGTAGCTGCTTTTTCTGCTTTTTGACTTGTTGACTTTTTGACTTTTTTTTTTCAAATATTACATTCTCCCTTCCTTAAAAGAAATTTCGTCCTCGAAATTTGAACTTACCTTAACCATCAAACAAATACAAATGTTTGTGTCTTTCCTCCTCCTCAGACTCTCAAGTAGCCTCCCTTATGCAATTTTGCCATTGGATCTTAATGTATGTCATCAATAAACTCATTTGCTTCTTTAAGCTTACCAAGTTATTCCGAAGGTCCACCACGCTTTCCTTGTGCCTCTAATCAAAATCAGTTTTGCTTTCTTTTCTATTTCAAGTTTATCATTACCCCTAGAATTATTCGATCATAAAAAGTAGCTCGTATTTCATTCACATAAGCATCAGAAAATAGAAATCAGTTTTACCATGCTTGCAAAACCTTTAGGACTTATGACGTGCAATACATGCAAAACCTCATACTAGATTTCCTTTTCATAAGAGGAAAGTCTTCTCAGCATGACTCAGAGAAAGAATTAGTTCTCGAAGACCTTGTATAGGTCATTCTTTTTCTTTTCTATCTACCATCGTATCATTAATTGTCAACTGATAGAATTTCTATCTTGACCATACTCCCAATGACCAGCATACAGATAATTGCTCGGATATAGGTATGACACTAGCCCATTAGCATGAACTGCTAACCTAGTTCCATGCCTTTGTCTTTCATTCTAGGCAAGGGATGCATTATTTCCTCAAAATTTCAAATTCAGGCATATACTGAAGCCAAAGTGTTCCATGAGGCATTATCACTTTGATCCATAAGTTCTAACAAAGCCTTTGTCTCATCAATGCTTCCGCATTTACCATAGGCATTCAAAAAGGGATTCAGAAAGACAATATCCAACCTATAATCATACACTAGTGCACAACAATGCATAATCTCCAAATCTCCAACAAGCACCTACAATCCTATCACCAAGCTGCACTCGACTTCTCCGTAATGTATATCATTCAACATATTAAACAATGCATCCACGTCATTTGTCTTCCCATAATATCCAATTATGGCAGTCGAAGGAATAGCGTTCCTCTTAAGCATTAACTTAAACACCTTGCCAGACTACGCACTTGCCCCATAACTTCGCTTAAAATATAATCAAGAAAAGGAAATATAAGCATCCAAGTAAATGTATGAACAATTAGGCACTAGGATCCCAAGCTTTACACTTTCTTGTAAAAAGATGGTAAGACTGGTATACCAAAAGCTTTACCATCAAGATCAGTTTCTTCGTCAGGATAATCCAACTCTTATTATTGCACAAAAACTTTCAAATACTTTTCATGTCCTTACTATCATCTCGAGAAGAAATTATTGATAACACTATTTCAAACTTTGCCCATCACCAATCACTATACCAACTTCATTGAATTCTTTCTTGATAATGATAAGCAAGGTGTGCTTGTTCAAAGGCATAGACCGCGTCATTACTTGAATCCTTAAAATGATTTCCTTATTTTGTTCCATGGATTTGCTATGAAAATTTGGTCTAACTATAGCCATACCATCCTCTGTAAGAATGCCACATTCTCTAGTTACAGCTATAGCAATAAGAACAGTGTTCCCAATTACCATACGGATAGTAATGACAGCTGCTAAATAAGTTTCAACTGCCTCTTTGACTCCAAGGCGTACATAATCTTAATTTCCAATGATTGTGATCGCGGTATACCCGCACTCGGAAATACACCTTTAAATGACAAACAAGGTATCCTTAGTGCTTCACTTGCAAAACCATTATTAACATTTGTTATATTTTTAACCTGTTCTGCAAACATGGAAGCAAAATTTCTTTCAATCAACAATCTTGTCACATTCTAAGAATAATTTCCAATGTACCTTTGTATACAATCCTTGCCCCGCCAACTAGTCGAGCCACTAGCAGGGACATTTTCTCCTTTCCTGAACTGAAAGGCTCTACCTTTAGGGTCTTATTCTTCTGGCAATGAGCCGTAAAATCACCACTCAAAAACAATACAAACTCTAAAAGTGTTGATTCCTTTAGTATTTCCAAAATTGATTGCTTACCATCTTTATCCTTGCCAACTTTGGAATTTGTATTTAGAATCATTGCCTGTAAATAGATGGCCAAAACTTCTTCGCATGTTTCTTATTTCAAGATATCTTTACCCTTAACTCTTTTCATAACTGTAGCCTTATCAGTTAACCATATCTTATCAACAACCATGTGGCTTGTGTTAATGTTCCAATCCTATTAGTGTGCATGCAACTAACAGAACCCATTATTTCGTAGGCTGAGAGGCGTCCCACAAATGCTGTCATTCATTAGCTTTTTCATAAGACTTAATGTTACTGCCAAAGGCAATTCATTCGATATAGTTACCACCATTATAGTAATCGCGATATCAAAATAATCAACAAGTGACAAAGCATCTGTAGAAGACCAACTAGTGAATTCATGCTTTAATGTTTTATCCACCAAGAATCATACCATCAGCACCATAAAGGTGAGTACCGTAAAACCCAAACCAATCTTACCAATAATTGTGGCGACCCATTCTGCTTCACTTGTAGAGGTGTCTCATTATCTCTACCCTCACCCAATGTTTCCATCAACTTTCCCTACTCAGTCCTCACACCAACCATTATCACTAACATTTTCCCAACTCATCTTGCACTTTAGTTCCATAAAGAAGAAGAGGTTTCTCCTTATAAACACTGACTGGCTCGCTCTCACTTGACAAGCTTGACTCATTAATTAGAAGGATGTATCCCGCTATAAAAGACCATATGTTTGAACTATGTCCCAATGGATATATGAACAACATTATCAACAATTAGGTGACAAATGGACACATTTCCTCTTTTCCCATCATTTGTAACCTAAACAAATATTTTATTTTCCTCTTGATCCAAATCTCTGAGTTGCAAGGACTGCTTATAGTCGCAAATTGCTATTACCATGACCATCAAGAATATACTAAGTAATATTCCGAGTCCATCATACATTTCCTTTGGCCATCCCTCTATACCTATCCCATCACCTATAGAAACCACTACACCAACCATAAAAATAGCAAGTGTTAAATCTTGCACGGCTTTGCAGACAACAGTTAGAAATGATCTTACAGGTTTCTCCGTGAATCTCTTTGCTTGACAAATATTGAAGATTTTAAGGATGGGTTTTCTATTCAGATGTCCTCATCAAGAGAAACCGAAACTTTACTTGTGTTCTCTTTAACTCTATCAAGAAGTTTCGAGCGCTTTATATCATGCCCTTGTATAATAGATGCGAGTTCTTCTAGTTCAATACCAAAGCCTGCTTCCCTAATTTCATCAAAGAGCTTGCATTCTAGCAGACCGCTAGGATCAATGAACGGTAAAGCTGCTTTCTGAACAAAAAGTGCAACTCATATCTTTTTGTTATACTAAAATTTCCCGTGTTCTCCAATAAGCAACTTCCTCATCAATCTAACCATTTGCCATGAAGAAAAACTTCAAATAATGTATCCAAGTGCTAGTAAGCAGTTCCTATACTCAATATTTTAACATCCACCAATTTTCAACCTTGCTCAATATTTGAGAAACTAACAAGCTTCTTAAATCCATATCCTTAAAAACTCGAAAGCCCAAGTGCATAACAACCAGTGCAAACTTCGAAGGAAGGAAGAATCCAAAGTTCCCTCCTTGAATTCGGTAGCAAAGTCACCAAACTTGAAGTCTTTCAATGATCTGGAAATGCCTCGTCTATGTGTTCCCTCCTCTCCTCGATTGGGCTTGCTCTAGGACACTATTTTCCTTCTTCTCAAAGTGACTTTCTGACTTCTTAACAACCTCAGCTCTACATTTACCCTCTCCAACTTTCATATGATCAAACTCCAACTTAGCAAGCTTTTTAGGGCTTCCACTATTTCCAACTGCGGGAGCCAATCCAAGTTTACCAGCTACCTTTGGTTCTAGTTCTCCTTCACTTGCATTACAAGACTAGCTTAATATTTCTACTTCTGTCGTTGAACTCAGCACATTGTCATGGTAACACCATCCCGTGTCACCTTCAATATACCAAAACTTTACTTAATCACCACATTATGACCATTCGAGCCATAGTGAATTTCATAGCATCCACAAGGTCTTACATACTCTTAAGCATCATGGCACACGCTTCAACCTCAAATTTGATATCTTTCGCAACATAGTCCTTATCTAGCTTGCTCTACTCCCTAAGAGTAAGACTTAGATCATAATGACTCTCTTTATCTCCTTATCAAAACTGCTCCTCGAGAATCTTAAGATACATTTCTGATATCAAAAGTAGTAACTCGCTTGCCTTTCTTATCTCTTATAAGGCGAAGCATATTTCTTTAAATAAGAACCAATGGTCACCTAGACCTTAAAAGAAACACACGCCCTAACGCACAACCTCACAACATCCCATAGACTATGTACCCCAAAAATCATATCTTAAGCTCTGATACCAATAAATGTCACACCCTGAAATCTACCAAGATGGGGGATGACACGGCCGTCCTTCCACCTGAAGAACGCAGCCTCAAATCACCGAAAAGTTCCCATGACATCACTCTCGTTCTATTGGTTGCTAAACAAAGAACCTAAAAGATTGGCAAAAAGAGGGGGGTAAGCAACGATAGCTCAGTAAGCAGTGCGTATCTCTTCTAAGTAGATCGAACAATCACTATGCATGAATACATAAAGTCATACCAGAATTTTAAAAGCCAAACTCAAGATATAAAATAAATATCGAGTCATATAAGAATTATTTCATTTCAACAAGTTTTATACAATTCAGAAAATACTCATTTAAATCATCATAAACATCAATAGTCAAGTCCATTGATCAATCTCTATTAAAAACCACGTCAATGGTCAGTTCCATTGACTAATCTCAAATCACGCATCAATGGTCTATTCCATTAATGAATCTCATCAAAAGCACATGCCGATGGTTCATTCCATTGGCCAATCTCATATCACATCACATCGATGGTCCATTCCATCGGCCAATCTATTGCTCAATATCTAACCATGGTCACGACATATAGTCTTATGACAAGGTTATCAAGATTCTCTCCTTAGCAAGGCCTCCACCTACAAAGCCAGTGGCTTAGCCCAGAAGGATATCCTAAACCCGGTATGCATACCCTAAAGCCCCTCAATGGGCTCACAACGATATTGAGCATCAAACAATCATCATCCAATATCAGAAATCCAATCCAGAATACGTTTCTTAAACCAAACAAACAACTTTCTCGCAGCACAGCTCAACCTCCAGAAATACATTTCAGCATTTCTTGAATCATTTCCAAAGTCATTTTACAAACTAGTTCGTAACGAAATATACATATGTATCATTTCACAATACATTTCCAAAACTATTCTCAAATCATTTCATGATAATTGATATAAGTCATTTTCAGAAATGCTTTACCATGCCATTTTCAAATAATTAACAGGGTAGTAAATGCCCGATTCGAGTTTTTATACAATAACAATGTTATTTAACTCATAACATATCTTATTCATATCGTTTTTGAAATATGAGTTTATAAATTCAAAGAAGAGATAGCACCACTTACCTAAAATGCCCCAAAACCAAATAACGTAGCTAAATGCCCCGATTATCTCGTAATCCTATCAATTGAACGAAAATCAATATAAAAACCAAGTAAGATACTGAGATAATTACTAAACTGCTAAACGACGCTTGAACGCTAACAAGATAACTCAAAGACGCCCACAGATTGCTCATCCAAAGCCATTATCCAAATCGTCTGCAACGTAGAACTTGGGCACAAAACTTAATCGCATCATAACTTTCTCCATCGAACTCCGATTCTAGCAAACTTATAGTCAAAAGAAAGCCCGTTCCGAGTATTACAAAAGCCCCAACTTGGCCGTCCCAAAATCGAGCCGAGAACCGATGAAATTCGGCCTAAAGCCCACTGGTCGCGCACTGTTCACCTTATGCGGCCAACTTCAAAAATTTATATTGGGCAAACCGTAGGCCCAAATCAAGATCCGTAAAATCCCACAGTTCCAAAATACCCTAAACTATCAATTTTATATATATACGCAGCTCAACGACTCAAAAATCGGATTTCGCCGCACAAATCTCTTATAATTCCGAATTTCAAGCCCTAAATCCGAAACTACTTCGATAGATCGAACGAGGGACATGAGTTCTTACCGAGCATTGCGATACGAAATCGGATAAGCTAAACGTGATTCGCATGGCATAAAATCCTCATTTTCCTTCTTCTTCTTCCTTCTCTCTTCCTCTCTTTCTTTCTTTTCCTTTCTCCCTTTTCTGTTTCTGCCGAGGGAGCTCTCGGCTAAATAAGCTGAAGTTCCACTGTAGCTACTTTTTTTGCTTTTTGACTTGTTGACTTTTTTATCTTTTTTTTTTTTCAGATATTACAGCGACAAACGGTGGTGGCGGCTGCAAAGATGGAGAATCCGGCGGTGGCATCAAAATGTTCCTAGTTTGCAGTCGACAGTGGTGGTGGGGTACAGCGAAGATGGTGCTGATGGTTGTGGTTTGACTACGTGTGAAGGATGGCGGTGCATGCTTACAGAGCTGAGAAGACATGTGAATGAAAACGATTTTCGCTTTTTAAAAAGACCGACTTTTTCCAACCTTGAGTCTGTCTTCAAGATGGAAAACATCTTACTTTTCGTCACCAAACACTAGAAAAAAATGAATTTATTTTCCTGGAAATCATTATCTTTCAAACAAACGGAGCTCAAGTCACCGCAGCTAGCGAGGGCTTCGGCGAGGTATGGATCAGTAAATCGACAGCGCCTCCCGAGATCGATCCAAAGGGAATTAATGTAGAGGCCCATCACGTCGTCTAGTTGGCTTGGTTGACTCATCAAAGGGTCCTACACCGACGGGCCGAGAGTGGTCGCTCAAACATCAAGCTCTTCTGAAGGGAGGGCATACCGAAAGGATCAACAGAAACGAAGCTCTCCCGATGCATGGCGTGTTTAAATGGATTGTCCACTGGGCTGTGCTCGTAATGTTCAACTCATAGCTATCGGTCCCCATCATTAATAAGTGCAAGATGAGATATTGCTTGATTATTACGAAACCCATCAGATGATCAACCGCAGAGTTTTGCTGCTACATATTAAACCTGAGTTGACGTATTGGGGTACATACTTTTCGGGGACACGTCTAAGGAATTGACTGTTTGTCGTGGACGAGCTCATGGCATTTACGTACTTGATGGATTATATCAATATCAGAAGCAGTGTCATTGACTCCGAGACACAGAGGAGAGAGAGATGGATGATGACAATGGAGAGAGCGTCTGTGGTGGAAGAATGAGTGGTTATGAGAAGGAGGAGGAGAAGAAGGAGAAGAGAGGACACGCAGTATGTCTCCCAAGCCCAGCTCAAAGCCACATAAGCGTGATGCTGAAACTAGCTAAGCTCCTCCACCAACGTGCAGGCTTTCGCATCACCTTCGTCAACACCGAGTTCAACCATGCACGCTTGCTCAGGTCTCACCCTTCTTTCTTCTCCACGAGTCTTGATGATTTTCAATTCGTGACCATCCCAGATGGCCTGCCACCTCCCTCCGATGCGACCCAGGATGTGCCCGAGCTCTGCGAAGCCACTCGGACATTCATGCCTCTTCCGTTCTCTCGCCTCATCGCCACTCTCCTTGAAACATCATCAGATGAGTCCAGAGGCGTTTCTTGCATCCTCTGTGACGGTTTCATGTCGTTCACCGCCACTCCTGCGGCTCGGCAGTTTAACATCCGTCTCCTCTTCTTTTGGCCCGTCTCTGCTTCTTCATTCTTGGCCACAAAACATTATCGCGCCATCGAGGAAAAGCTGCGTCCTCCGGCACCCCCTAAAGGTGAGTGACTCTCGTATTTCAAGTTGTACATACTCACTCTTGTATGTGACATGGATTTGCGGTATACTAGCACAAAACCTTGTTGGATGTTCAAGTATATAAGTTTCACCTGCTTAAATACACCAATTTATACCATGGATGATCAATTCCCGGTCTAGTCTGATTCCAAGGTGGAACCGAGAACTAGACCGGGAGGATCAGTTCCTAAAATTGGGAACCGTGGACTTGACCACCGGTCCGGTCCAGTCCAATGGAACCGGTCATTTAGGGTTTAGTTCATATTTCACTACTTTTTGTTAATGAATTTACTTCAATTAAGTTTACTTAGGATTTGGTTCATATTTTACTAACTTTTCTAAAGAAAGAAAATATATATGTAATCAGTCCGGTTCGGTTCGGTTCCCCCTTAGAATTGGGAACCGGACCGCCCAGACACCAATTCCACTTTTAGGAACCGGGAACTGGACCGATACTCCCAGAAACCGAACCAAACTGGCCGGTTTGGTCTGCTCCAGATGGTTTTCAGTTTGAGCGGTTTATTTTGCACACCCCTAATTTATACAACATATCATCACTTGAGAAACTATACTTGTTTGAATAAGGTTGAATATACTAAAAGCCGATTTAAGTATAGCTGTATGACTGGTCATATATATTCTACAATTACCATACTTAAACTAAATGAGGTAACTTATTAAAAACTGCTACAAGCTGCTGATGCAGCTAGGAGGTTTTTTCAAGGATTCCTACGAGCATATTGTTAGGCATACCCAAAGGTGTTGTTGGGACCATGCTTTGCATGATTTTCTATGGATTAATTACCGGTCTGTAGGCCGGTTAATTTTTTATTTTTTACCAAACCATCTTCATCGTCATTGATCCTCACAAATAGTTATTTTTTAGTTAACTGTAAGTCACTAAGTGGTTTACTAGAGAACTAAGATGTCCCGTTCAAAAATTGAAATAGCCATTGACATTTTCCCATGACTTAAGTAGTTTGAAGTCTAGAGAAGTCTTACTGTCTAGTATAGCAATAATTACATCGCGATATTTTAAAAGTTAAAAGTTTACATCATCCAATATTTAATTTAATAATTAATTGGTCTACTCAATAACGATTAATATACTTAAAAACTTTTAATAATTACCAACCATTTTGATGTATCACTTCCATAGTTGACACCTACCCCAAATTGATTTTTTCTTCTTTCCTTTATTCTTAGACCATGTCATTTGATGTATCACTTCCACCTTATAAAGTAGCAAAATTAATAAAAGTAAAACTATTTGGTCAAAAAGAAATCATAAAGTGGAACATGAGGCTCCATATTTAGTTCCTTTTTGGTCGCTGTAGAAGGTTGCTTCTTTTCAAAATAGGCAAAACCGACAGAATCAAGAACACGAGAATCCCAAGGTTCCATTTTTTTTTCATTTTAAAATACATAAGTTAATAAAATATAAGTTATATCTCCTCATTATAATAAAAGATTAATTATGAGATAAAGAACCATATTCTCCTGAGTCACTAAGTGGTTTACTAGAGAACTGGTATATCCCATTTAAGATTGGAATAGCCTTTGATATATCCCCATGAATTAGGTATTTTAAAGTTAAGAGAAGACTTGCCCTTTTTGTATAGCAATAGTAACATCTATCATTCCATATTTTAAAAGGTTACAGTTTATATCATCCCAGATGTTTGATTAGATCAGTAATGATTAGTTTACTTATGCTTTTAATAATCGTCAATCGAGTCTCTTCTTCAATTTGTTTTCTTTGTTTGGACCTGCATCAAAAGTGGAAGCTAATCCCGTTAATACAGATATAGTTTGATTGCTTATCACATTTACTCAAAGTATGGCCATATTATTAGAAAATGCTTGAGAGTATAGCAAGATTATTTTTGGATGATTTTTACTACTTCTATGTATAATCCTAAGAACTATATAAGTATTTTGGTGCATATAGTAGAAGTCCATTGAGAAGTTGACAAATGGCCCTCTCATTGCGTGACACGTCTTCTACCTTTCATAAAGCTTAGAAGGAACAGCAATCCCAAAATTAGAAATAATATACCTTAGTTCATCATGAAGTCAAGACAAAAAATTGGGAGAGTTTCTTGCAAGAGTAATATTCCCATAACACCTGAAAATTACCAAAAATGTCCTAATCCTATTGAAATTGTGCCAACTTAATCTTAAACAATTTTATTTTTTGTCAATTCAATTCTAAACTTATTGCATTTATGCCAATTCATTTCATCCAGTCAATGTTGGCAGGTCAGTATTAACGTGGACATCAAGTGGCCTACGCTAACGTGGCAATTTTAAATCATTTTTTTCAAATGTTTTATTTCTTTTTCTCTTTCTTTTTCGTTTTTTTTCTTCTTCTTTTTCTTTTTTTTTATTTTGATGGTGACTGCATTCTTTTATTAAGTCGTGTTTTGATTTTAGTCAATATTTTCCAAATCACTAAATTCAATTTGATTGGACGTACCTTAAAATCAAACAATATGATCGAATGCAAACGCCCTTAATCGAGACATGAAATGTATTTAATTATTCTCGTGGAATGTGCTAATGGAAAAATTACACCCTGACTTGTTCTTTCATCGATTCTCTATGGAAGCATTCGGACATATGGTACCATATATCTTATATTATATGAGCAGACAAGGTTAGACAAAGTTATATTTTGATGTGACAAATGGCAGTGCAGGGAAATATATATTACTTGATCTAGAGAGGAGTATCGAGATTTCAAACTTAGAGCTCAATTACTTAATCCTCAATTACAATTGCAATCGCAACAACATCTGAAGAAGGTCTATACAGTTTACAAAATGAAAAAGGAAAGTAAAGTATTCGATGTCAGATATCTTGTCAAATTAAATGAATTTATGTATATTATGTCAAACTAAATAAGGCCATACTGAATATATCACATTTCAATGTTTCCTCGAAGAATTTAGTGCGTCAAATCACGCTTTGTATCCTATCTTTTTCAAACGATGGTATCTATGTTTTTATTAAAATATGAAAAATTTATGTGAGGCAGTCATAAGTAAAGCTTTGTGTACCGCATAAAAGAAATATATCGTTTATGCACGCAGACGCCAGCTCTTCTGAAGCAAATGCTTTCTTGGATACGGTCATTGACTGGATTCCGGGCATGGAGTGCATGAGGGTGCGTGATCTGCTAAACTCCTTCGGCACCAAGGATGGTGACGATGATTTCCTGCTTAACTTTGTCCTGGACGTGGTTCAGAATACTACTGATCTAAATCCCACTCCTCCCATGATCTTCCATTCCTTCGAAGCCCTGGAGAGAGATGCTCTCGACGCGCTCTCGTCCATTTCCACTCACATCTACGCTATCGGCCCACTCCATCTCCTCCTCAATCAAGTAGTACATGTTGATGATCGGACTCATGGGCTGAAGCAAATCAGGGGCAACTTGTGGAAGGAGAACGCAGAGTGCCTTGAGTGGCTCAATTCCAAGGAACCCAAATCAGTAATGTACCTGAATTTCGGGAGCATAGCATTCTTGACCCAAGAACAGCTGGGGGAGTTCGCTATGGGACTTGCCAGTAGTAAGCAACCGTTTCTGTGGATAATTAGGCCGGACCTTGTGAACCAAGGAGACACTACTAGTGCGAATGCTATTCTTCCTCGTGAGTTTCTTGAAGAAACCAAAGGGAGAGGTTTGATCTCAGGATGGTGCCCACAAGAGGAAGTGCTCAACCACCCTTCGATCGGAGGGTACTTGACTCACTGCGGATGGAACTCGATAATGGAGAGCCTGTCACCCGGAGTGCCCATGCTGTGTTGGCCATGCTTTCTGGACCAGAAGGGCAACTACAGGTATGTATGCAGTGAGTGGGAGACGGGTCTGGAGATTGGAAGTGATGTGAAGAGAGATGATGAGGAGAGGTTGGTCAGAAAGCTGATGACTGACGATGGAGATGATGATGAGACGGGGAAGAAGTTGAAGAAGAGGGCCATGGAGTGGAAGAAGACGGCACATGAGGCTGCTCCTGGCTCTGCCGCTTTGGATTTCAACAAGCTGCTGAATTACCTTAATTCTACCCAAAATTAATTATGAATACTGTAGTATGCGGAGAATTTAGATGGGCTCAGGCCTCAATTTAAGGGTGTACTAATTTAATTTCCTTCTAAATGATAATCCTTGAGGACAATTTGCATGGCTTTGACATCGTAGTTATTGAACCAAGATATATATTTGATTCAAAATCTTAAATTTCTGAATTATGAATCGAATAGTAAGGTTCGATGAAGTATCCAAAATTAGTTCATTTGTGCCTTTAGCATTTATTACGTGAACAATATTGCAAAACATGATATTTGAGTAAGATCAGTGAACCATGAAAATTTAAACTCAACTATGAGCGCGTGTGAATAAGAAGTTGTAATTTCGTATTGTCTTATAAACAGTGGAATTAGACTTGAAATATAAGTCGCAATTATTATACGCCCTTTCTTTTATTATTACTTTGTAAAGTTTAAATTTTTACTTTCAATTATTCTATAACCATCAAATTATAGCATGTTTCATAAAATAAAACAGAATTTACATCATTGGACAAATTTACATACAAAAAGCTAAATCGCTTGAATCTGTAAATACATATCGAATTGTAGATTCACTAGTGAAACAGTATATTCGTTTACTATTCAAGGGACTATTGATTCACCTAACAGCTAGATATGGAATAGGTTCCTAATCGAATCAATTGTACTATACGTGTAAAAAAATTTGATTATAATAATTATGTTTGGCACCCTCTTTTGCAGGAGTGTCCAAAAGAATTGAGAACTGCCCAAACCACCTAGGACCGCCCAGAATCAGACTGGAACTAGTGGTTCTTAAAGGAACCGATCATATTCCCAATTCCAATTTTCAGGAACTGTTGGATACAAGTTTGGTTCCCGGTTCTAGATATGGAACTGCCCACCCGGACTGGACCGACAATAAAATAATAATATATAATATAATATAACAAATTTATTTAATTTTTAATTAAAAAAGAAAAAGAAAAACCACAAATCCCTAAACTAAACCTAACTCACTTGATGCTCACAGTATCACACTGAGCCAAAAAACACATTTTTTTTCGATTTTCTCACTCTCACTCTCACTCTCACTCTCTCTGTCACGCCTCGAACCCCATCAAGCATGCGACATCTCTCTCCTCGGTCGAAAATGCGCAACGTCCTAGGAATACGTCCTCGACCCAACGATCCTATCAGAGTTGATTCGCGGCGGAAACCATTATTAAAAATCCAGACAATAAATTTGGAGACTACCAGGAATAACTAGATCGCCGAACTGCCAAACACATATACATAATACACTTCCAAAGATTTACAATATTTACTATAATTTACAGGCACACCGAACCAGAAACTACTAACTTCCAAAACACAAAAAAATCAGTACCCTAGGTCAGCACTATCTAAAAATGGAACACTCTCAAACTATCACCTTGCTCCGAGAACTAGTCCCTATGCCCTTTGGAGGGCGTTCACTCAGACTCACTGTCACCCTCATCTTCATCTGCATCCCCTTCCTCCTCCTGCTCATCTGACGACTCTGAATCCGACCCAATCTCGATCGGATTGTCCTCGTCACCTGACTTGGGCTGATCCTCAACCTGCTCCTCCTCCTCAGAATCCTCTCTGTCCTCCTTTGGCTCCTCTGCGGGCTCATCCTCCGGCTCATCCACCGGTTCATCCTCAGCTGATTCCACATCGGGATTCTCATCGTACTCCTCCTCGGGTCCTACCTCAGGTATCCCGGCTAGGTTTATATCCATCGAATCAAACCCCGTCACGCGCCGACTCTACAAATGCTTTCCCAACCTCACCTTCATGAGTCAAACAGAGCGACATCCCAGGAATACGTCGCCGACTCAACTTTTTCACGTCAGAGTTAAATGCGGCGGAAACAAATAATTAAACCCTAACAAATAAATTGGAGAACACCGGAATTAAACTAACACACATAACCGCCATCACTTAAACATTACAATACCAAATATTTACATTATCCATTTATATGCACATTGTACCCTTCCACAATCAACTTGGTCTATCAAGCAAACTCACAACTCATTCCATCCACCATAGTCATACATCTAAAAAGGGGTAGACACCCAACTGTCCCAAAAATGGTACCCCTGGTCAATAACTCCTAGCCTCCTAATTAGCCCCGACAACCTCGCGACGGCGTCCATTCAGAATCCGACTCATTGTCACTCGAATATGATTCCTCATGGATCGTCTCTTCCACTGAGGACTCCAACTCCACTCCGATCTCTATCGGATGATTTATGTCACCCGACTCCCCAGAGATCTCATCCGGCTCCTCGTCGACTGGTTCTTCGTTTGGCCCGATCTCTGGCACAAAGAAGGGGTTGTAGTCGTACTCAGGTATGTTCTCCTCACCATCCTCAACCTCTGCCTCTGGCATGTCCTCACTTGGCTCCTTACCTCGATCCTCGTCATACTCCTCCTCCGGCTCACCCTCCGGTATCTCATCTAAGTCTATATCCATAGGGTCAAATCCTACCTAGGACCCTTCCGAATTTGGGTCTAAGTCATTCGACGACGAACCCGGCGCTGCTGGAACAGGGTGGTGTCCGGACTGAGCTATATTAAGCTCTGTGCTCGTCAATTCCCCATCAGGCGGGGGAACAGCTGCTGGATCCCAATCCCTAACTTCATCAAAGGGGACATCGAAATCGGTAATAGGACCAAACTCATCAGGCCTATCTCTAAACGTCCAAATTGTGTAGGTGTAAGCCTGCCAAGGGAGATGTCCTACGTCTACCCATATTGTCGAGGTATGCTTGATCCAAGTGTATTGTTCATCCATAGGGTACTCCACAAAATTGTTATCCGTGTGCATAACTATACCAAAACACTCTGGCGGCGGCTGATTCATTACTCAGGCGAGTGATCTGAAATGGTTTGGTTTATACAACCATGACACACTTCTCAATAAGTTACAACCTAAACCCTACCTAGGCTACCACGTAACTCCAAACACGTAAAGACTCACAACCAATCAATCCACAAACACACACTCCTGGACTCACGGCACACACAAGAAACTTTCCATATATCAATTCTCGCGTCAATCGCACCACATATACAACCTACCCATCGTACTCACATTTACTCAAACACTTTCCTGGCCCGCATCAACACACCTCGGCCTACTCAATCACGCCCTGAGCATCACACGCCTCGGTCCAATCCCACATTCACACTTTCCTCAGCCCGTACCAAATGCGATAGGCCTACATGATCGAAACCCGAGCTTATAATGCCTCGGTCGGATCCCGTTCTCACCCGAGCCGATCGTGCCTCGGACAGATTTCATTCTCACTTTCTCAATCCTCATCTTGTGCCAAATGCAGCAGGCCTACGTGATCGCTGTCCGAACTTATAATACCTTAGCCTGATCCCAATCTCGCGTTTGCATTCAATGACATCAAATTCCATGCCCACACTTGCACCTTACACCCCACAACATCACAATCACATCACAACACACGATCACGCATAAAACAGCATTTTTCCACACTCAAACATTTTCAAATCAATTTCAGTCCTTCATGGGACTTTCACAAAATCCCGAGACGGACCTAATGGTACCAACCACACACCAAACAGCATTTCGTAGCACCTCACACGGCACATCACAGCCAGAAAATAGTCATTTTCCGCACCCAAAATCACAAAATCACACTTCCGGCTCTTCACGACACTTGCTTAAAATTTCAAGCCGGACCTAACGGTGCAAATCACACACCTAACAGCACCTCACAGCACATAGAACAACCAATCACAGCCATACTCAGCCTCTAAAATTTCTCCCAAAAATCCTCGAATTCAATCCTATGGCCCGCTCATCCATCTAACCCATAATTTCTACCGAAACGCGCCTAAACGAGTCCAAAAATACCTGATAAACTAGGCGAGGTTTAGATTGAATTTACCAAGCTCTAAACTAACATGGTTAGAGCGAAAGTGGCGGCAAAAATCAAAATCTAACGGCAGCTTGCGACGGCGGGAGAGCTCACGGCAGTGACGGCAGTGGCTTGGGTGACTCACGGCCAGAGAAAGAAAGATCGAGAGAGAGACGGCGGTGAGGGTGGTGAGGTGGCTTGGCAGTGGACGGCGGCCATGCGGCGCACGGCGACTGGCGGCGGTGCGGCGCACGGTGACTGGCGGTGGCATTTGGCGGGGGAAAGCTCATGTTGAGGGGAGAATTCGGGAGGAAGAGAGAGAGAGAGAGAGAGAGAGAGCCGTGAGGGGTGAGAAAGAGAGGGAGGAGAGAGAGAAAATATAGTCAAGCTTGGAAATCAAGTTTTGACCAAAATTGGCAATTTACCAAAATACCCCTCTCTAATCTTTTCATCCGACGGTCCAAATTCGATCTTATATTGAAATCAACGGCCCAGATCGAATCTTAACCAAAATATCCAAGGACAATCTTGAAATTTCTCAAAGAGTCAAAGGGCAAAATTATATTTTCCAAATTTGAGGGTAAAATGACTAAAATGCCATTTGTCCATAAAACTAGCCCTTTATAAATCTTTAGGGGTAAAATGGTCACTTTTTCTGTTTCTCACCGAAATCGAATTTTTCTGAAGGATTCGGGCTCACCCAAAATTACACGTTGCAACCGCAACGTCGTCCTAACGTTCTATCGTGACTTCCTAATTTTCCGATGCCCAATTTGGTTTTAATTTAATAATTGAATTCTATATAATGTAACTCGTGCATATCTTAGACTAACGGGCGGCTTTCCGGGAAATTCACGGAATCGACCCGTGACTGATACTAAATCGAGTCACGTACAATTTATTCAGACCGTAACGACTTCAGTTGTTAATAAAACACGAGGATCGATCACTAGTCCCGATGAGTACGATCATTCGGAATAGATTCTGGGTCGTTCGTCAATTCATTTCGGGGTCCAACGGAATCACCCGTAATCCACGTGTATGATAATAACGAATCGGCCCATCACTATCCTAGAATGGGCCTACACTGGCTCAAAATATCACCTCGACGATTTTATGATTGAAATTCAATTCGCGGTCAAATTCCTTTAGTCGTACGAATTTAAATCCCTAATTAGCCTTTCTCTAATGGTTAGTATTCCAAGAATGATCAGATCCGGGCGACACTAGCTACAAGTACATTAATAAATAATTCATTTCATAAATCCCCAAACGGGCGAAATTTCGGAATGTCACAAATCCAGCCTGGTATTCTTCTGGTATTGGGTCTGGTTCGGTCTCTGAAGAACCAGGTGCAGCCGGTGCAGGATGATGTCTGGACTAGGTTATACTAATCTCCGCACTAGTCAATTCCCCATCAAAATGGGGTATAGCTACCGGATCCCAATCACCTACACCATCAAACGGAACGTCAAAACCGCGAACAGGGACTAAACTTGTTCATCCCGTCTCTGAACATCCACGCGGTATAAGTGTGAGCCTGCCAAAGGGGTAGCCCTATGTTTACCCAAACTACAGAAATGTGCTTAACGCAGATGTGATTCTTGTCTACAGGATATTCTACCACTTCATGATCAGCGTACATAGAGATTCCAAAACACTGCGGCAGTAATGGTGAGAGATTCATGGCTCGGGCGGTGGCTCTGAAATGTTTTGGTTGAAACAATCATGAGACATTTCTCAATAAGTTACAACATAAACCCTACCTAGGCTATCACGTATTTCCTAACACATCCAGACACGAAATCAAACAATTCACACAAACGCCAACCAAACAATCACACCAACCTAAACTCTTGGGCACAAGCATCCTGCACATTAGTCTACAATCACAACGTTCAATTCTCACACACATTTCAAATAATACGTACTTTTTACACCCATTCACATGCCAAAACACGTCAATCACACTACAATTCTGACCCACATTTCACGCTCAATCACACTCCATCACATCAGTTTCATTCACCCCTATCTCGTCGTACCAGCACTTGCTCAATCACTTTCTCAGTCCGCGTAAACACGGTTCAGGCTTTTACTTTCTCATCACGACCTGCGTAAATACGTCTCAAGCCCGATCTCACTTCCACTTTCTTTTCTTAGACTACGCCAAATGCGACTGGCCTACGTGATCGTAACCCAAGCTTGAAATGCCTTAGCCCGATCCCATTCTCACACTTTCCTCAGCCCTCACCAAATGCAAAAAGCCTACATGATCAAGACTCGAGCTTAACACGCCTCGGTCTGATCCCGGTCTCACCCGAGCTGGTCGTGCCTCGGATCGATCTCATTTCCTAATTCCTCATTCCTCAGCCAATGCCAAATGTGATAGGCCTAAGTGATCGTGACTCGAGCTTATAATGCCTCAGCCCGATCCCATTCTCATGCTTACACATTCCATTCTCACACTTGCCCACACACTCGGGCATTAAATCCGTGCACACCATTGCACCCAATTTCCTCATCATAAATCAATCACATCACGAACACACAACCAAAACACAATTTGGCATTTTTCGCACTCAAAACTGTAATATCTCACTCCCAACCCTTCACGGCACTTTCATGAAATTCCGAGCCGAACCTAACGGTGCATATTACATGCCAAACAGCACATCACAACATATAGAACAGCACGTCACAGCCATCGATCGGCCTCTAAATTTCGCCAAAACTTTCTGATTTCAATCCTAAGACCCGATAATCAATTCTACCCCTAAAACAGTACCGATCCATGTCTAACTAGGTCCGAAATTACCCAATATACTAAATAAAGTTTAGATCGCGACTTACCGAAATCTAGACTAACGCGGCTAGAGCGGAAAGCGGCGGTAAGTCGGAGATTTAACGATGGCTCATGGTGGTGACAATCGGTGGTGATCGGGAGGGACGATCGGTGGTGATCGGGTGGTGGTGGCTTGGGCAGTGGCCGGCTAGCTTACGGCTGAGAGGGAGAGAGAAAACGGCGGCGTGGCGTGAGGCTCGGCGAAGCGGTGCGGCGGCAACGGGCGACATGGCATGGCAGCGACACGACACGGCGGTGATCGGCGGGAGAGAAGGTGATCGAGAGGGAGAGAGAGAGCCGAATGGGGAGAGAGAGAAGAGAGAGAATGAGGAGAGTGAATGGGTCTTGACTTTTAAACCATGTTTTGACCCATTTTTGCCAAATGACCAAATCGCCCTTCTCTCTACTTTTCATCCGACGGTCGAGATTTGATCTTATCTTGAAATTGACAGCCCAGATCGAATCTTTTCTAAAATAACCAAGGGCAATTTAGGAATTTCTCAAAAAGTCCAAGGGCAAAATTGTCTTTTCCAAAATTTAGGGCAAAATAACCAAAATGCCCTTACCACTTAACACTTGGCATTTATTAACCTCTAGGGGTAAAATGGTCATTTTCTCATCATTCGCCGAAATTGAATTTCTTTGAAGGATTCGGGAAAATGCAAAGCTGCACGTTCCAACCACAACGTCGTTCTAATGTCCTGTCGTGACTTCCTAATTTTTCGATACCCAATTCGATCTCTAATTAATAATTGAATTCTATATAATGTAACTTGTGCGTATCTTAGACTAACATATGACCTTTTGGGGAAATTCACAGAATCAACCCATGACTAATACTAAATCAAGTCACATGCAAGTTCGTTTAAGTCGTGACGACCTCTGTTGTCAATGAAATCGTGAGGATCGATCGCTAGTTCTAATGGGCATGATCGTTCAATATAGGTTTTTGATCGTTCGTCAATTCATTTCGTGGTCAAACGAAATCACTCGTGATCCACTAGTATGACAATGACGAATTGGCCCTTCACTATCCTAAGATCAACCTACATTGGCTCAAAATGTCACTTCGACAATTTTATGATCGAAAGTCAGTTCACGATTGAATCTCTCTAGTCGTACGAATTTAGATCCCTAATTAGCCTTTCGCTAATGGTTAGTATCTCAAGAATGATCAGTTCCGAGTAAGAATCAACTACAAGTATATTAATAAAATCACTCATTTCATAAATCCCAAATAGGCAAAATTTCGTAATATCACACTCTCACTCTTCTCGGTTGATGCTCATCTCATCGTCTCTTACTCTTTGTCTTCGTCTCTATCTCTCCATCTTAGTCATTGGCTGGCGGGACCAGTTTCATAGACCCACCCGGGAACCGGACCGAACTGGCGGTTCGGTTCCAATCTTTGGAAACCAGTCCCTAGTGGGCGATTCCCGATTTTAGGATGGAAACCGCCCACCCGGACCATGCTCACCCCTACTCTTTTGTAGACCTATTACTTAGTATGTTGCACCAAAAAAAAAAAAGGGTTATTGGATAATCTCAATAACCTCGTCAATTCTATGAATATTGTGATGGGTAAAATTAATCACAATCCAAAAACATCTAGAAAGTTGTATCTTTGCATGAGACTCAGTATGGAGGTTGTTCTTTTATATGAAATCGACATAATCTATTAATTAGGTTAAGCATATAGAATAACATCTAATTGAAGCTTAAACTTTGGCGAGAAAACTTGTAGTGTAGAGATTATAGATTTCAGCATTCTTTTTCACGAGAAAAATTTCATGATAGCATCCTCAATTTCTTGGCTTATGATGGGCCAAGGCCTTTTGTAGTATAAACTGTATTACTCATTTGGACCCGAAGCTTTGAAGTCAAAGACACCCTTGAGGACTCGGATATCTGCTCTTAGAAAGGCAGGTAATGTGATTAGATCATGAACATTTTCATGAAATAAAGATGCATACCTCTCCTATGGATACAAATGTGTCTGGAGTTGCCAAGAATGTGTTAAAAATAAGATATAGTTGTATCCCTAAGAACTCCTTATCAATAATGATAGTGCCATCATCAACTAAGAGATGATTAATCATGTTCTTTGCACTTCTCCGCATCATGGAGGTGAAGAAAATCTTATTATTGTTGTCACCCTTCTTGAACCAAAGATTTTTACATTTTCGTTTGAGCAAGACTTATTCATGTTTACTAAGAGCAAGAAGCTCTTCCAATTATGTCTTTTATCGGCCATAGTAACCGGATTGTAAAGGTCATGCGCTAGCTCCTGCTGAATTTTCTATAGACTATTCCAAGCTTCCTTGACCTTCAAATATAGATCACCAAATTGAGATTTATTTATGTGCTTGAGTTGCTCTTTCGGTGCTTAGAGCTTTTTCACCACTATAAACGTTTTGGATCCTCTAAAGTCCTATTTCCATCAAGGGAAGACCACTTATCGAAGCTTTTTGACCATCTTAAGTGACTTTCTTGAAAGGGCGCCGCGCACTGGACATCTTTGAGATATTGGATGAATAAGTATTGGCATTATCTATTAAACCACACAAGGATAATAGATAAGGAAGCCTTCAACCCCAAGTAGAGATTCCTTCAGCACTCACGCAAAGAGAAGTCTTCAAGGTACAGGGAAGTCTACAAGCCGTATAGTGGACTTTCCTAGTGACACATAAAAGTCAGCAAAAGGACACTACAAGTGCCATAAGTTGTGTACGGAGGACATTTTGGTGCCATAACTTTTTTTCGGAACACTTTGGTGCCAAGTCGGAGGAAAAGAGATTACTTAAGTTTCAATTTGGCCGGAAATCCGACATAGCATTTTTTTATTAATTTCTGATGCCGACATGGCTCGCTAGAGAATGATTCAGCATGGACAGTTAGTACTTTTTTATTTTAAATAATTTTTTTCTTTTTTTTCCTCTTCTTTCCATTTTCCTTTCTTTTTTTTTTCATTTCTCCCCTTGCCGACCAGTTACCAGTGGCCGGCCCAGCCACCGACGAAGCCCAAGAAGGGCTGGGCGAGAGCGACCTTGCCCATGGCCGGCGAGGGGCAATCTCACCAAATCTGGGCAAGGCGACCCTCGCCGGCGACTGATGAGGGCAACCCTCGTCTCGACGAGGGGCGGCCTCGTTTGTCGCCGACAAGGGTCGCCTCGCCCATGGCTAGCTAAGGGTGGCCTCACCAGATCTAGGCGAAGCAACCCTCGCCGGCGAAAGGCGAGGCCACCCCTCGCCCTCGCTGGCCATGGGCAAGGGTCGCCTCGCTAATCGCCGGTGAGGGTCGCCTCGCCAGATCTGGGCGAGGCAACCCTCGCCGGCGACAGGCAAGGCCGCCTCTTGCCCATGGCTGATAAGGGGCAACCTCGCCAGATCTGGGCAAGGCAACCCTCGCCGACCATGGGTGAGGGTCGCCTCGCCTATCATCGGCGAGGGTCACCTCGCCCATGGCCGGCGAGGGGTGGCCTCACCAAATTTGGGCGAGACGACCCTCACCAGTCGCCAGCAAGAGTCGCCTCACCTCGCCAGCCATGGGCAAGGGTCACCTCGCCCAGATCTAGCGAGGCCACCCCTCGCCAGCCATAGGCAAGGCCGCCCTCACATAGCCCATCCCAAGCTTTGCTGGTGATTGGGCCGGCCACCAGCAACAGGCCAGCAAGGGGAGAAAAGAAAGAAGAGGGAAAAAAAGAAAAAAAGGAAAAAAAAATTATTTAAAATAAAAAATGCTGACTGTACACACTAATTCATCTTCCGGCGAGCCACGTCGGCATTAGAAATTAATAAAAAAATGACACGTCGGATTTCCGACAAAATTGGCACTTAAGTTATCTATTTTCCTCCGACTTGGCACCAAAGTGATCCGAAAAAAAGTTATGACACCAAAGTGTTATCCGTACACAACTTATGACACTTCTGGTGTCCTTTTGTCCATAAAAGTCTTGACATGCGGTGGAATTGTGTTGTACGTTCTACATCTGACTTAGAGTTGTTTTATTTGTAAATAATGTGGGTTTGGGTGTAATCTAGATTTGAGAACACTCGAATGTGTGAGCAATTGTAACTCTGCAGTTCTCCGATTGATTAGTGGATCATTTGCGAATGACTCTCCCCGTAAAGTAAATGCCAACACACAGACCAAACCATACAAACACTCATTTTCTTTAAAGGATGCCGCTATGATCCTAGCTATAGAAAAGCAAGTCATGATGTTGTTAACATGTCTACTGGAATCATGGGATAAAATTTATCATATTCTATCTTTTATTATGACCACCAAACATAGCCTTAGGTTTTGAGCCCTCATTCAATGAATTTCACACTATTGCGAAAGTAAGCAATCAAACAATAAAATATACAAAACAAAAAAATAAATCATACATCAGATTTACGTGGTTCAGACATAATGACCTACATCCATATAGAGAACAACACCAAATTCTATTATAGATCAAGCGATACAACTGAAATTACAACCACACTCGAGTCACTCAAACACTATCGGTATTTCCTAAATCCCAATTACACCCAATAACTCAGATGGTGTTTAGCTCCATAATTCCTCACGAAAAATCCCTCAATTTCACAAAGGAATTATACACAAATTCTTACCACAAGATTTAATTGGCTTCAAACACTCGTGTAATTCACAGCAGAAACTCCAGTTTGGGAGGCCAGGTTCCGGAATGGTATGAGCTTCACTGCATATCACAATGATGGCCACGCCGGCCATGAGCATGTTGGTGAGCGCAAGCCCACCGGCAAATCCGATTAGAAGCACCTCAAGCGGCTGCACCATCGCCAATTCCCACGGGGCCTTCCCGGACTGAAAATCCATTTCTATTTCTATTTCTATTTAGAACTCGTGCAACTAACTTGTGTAGAAGTAAGAGCCGTTGTTAATTCCTATTCTTTGCTTATTCCTATTCTTTCCTTATATTGTTTCTATTGCTATCTCCTAATTATATTCATTGAAGATAAAAGCTCAAGAAATATTGATACAAGGGACGCTCTATTGCCATTAATGGAATCCGAAGTACAAAGTGAGACTAATAGTGTAATATTTGGTTTAAAAAAACAGTCAGCAACTCAAAAAGCAGAAAAGAAGCTACAATGGACACTTGGCCAAATTGAAAGGAGGCCGAGAGCTCCTTGGCCGAGACAGAAATGGAAAAGAAAGAAAGAAAAGAAGAAGAAGAAGAAAGAAGAGAAAGAGAGGGTTTGGTGCCACGGGGTCTTGCCAAACCGATTCGAGTTTGTAACGCAATGTACGGTAAGTGGTCACGCCTCTCGTTCGTCTAATCGGAGTATTTTCCGGGTTATGGCTCATATTTCGGAATTATGTGTTATTCGAGTGGTGAAATCCGATTTTTCAGTCGTTGAGCTACGTATATATATAGAAATGGTAGTTTAAGGTGTCATGGAGCTGTGAGATTTTATGGATCTTGATTTGGACTTACGGTTTGCCCAATATGAATTTTTGAAATTGGCCGCGCAAGGTGAACAATGCGAGATCAGCAGCTTTTAGGCCGATTTTTGTCGGTTTTCGACTCGATTTTGGGATGGCCAAATTGAGGTTCTTGTAGTGCTTTGAATGGGCTTTCTATTGACTATAAGCTGGCTTGAAATGGGGCTCGGTGGAGAAAGTTATGGCACAATCAAGTTTCGCACTCAAGCTCCACATTGCGAACGGTTTGGATAATCGCTTTGGATAAGCAATTTGTGGGCGCCTTTGAGTTGTCTTGTTAGCGTTTAAGCGACGTTTAGCCATTTCGTAATTACCGTAGTATTTTACTTGATTTTGACGTCGATTCTCGTTTAATTGTTAGAATTACGAGATCTTCAATTCAAGTGAGAGTCATTATTTGATTTTGGGGATTTCAGGTGAGTGGTACTTTCTCTTCTTTGAGTTTATAAACTCATGTTTTGAAAATGATAATGATTTGAGTATCGTATGAGTTATTAAAGCATGTTTGTTGCATAAAAGCCTGGATCGGGCAATTACTACCTTTTAATATTTGAGGATGGTTTAAGAATGGTTTTATGAGAGGTATTGTGAAATGATATATATGTGTCACTTTGTAAATTGGTTTATGGAATAAGTTCAAAGATAATTTGAGAAACGTTTGATGAAAAACGTTACAAAAGGTTATACTTATCGATTTATGAATCCGATTTATGAAATGATACGAGAAATGCTTTACGAAAAAGTATTTATATCGGATGAACTAAGTTACGAAAGTTTGTATGATTGGTTTGTGAAATGTATTGTGGATTATTGGATTTCTGATATTGGATGATGATTGTTTGATGCTCAATATCGTTGTAAGCCCAATGATGGGCTTTTGGGGGTATGCATAGGATATCCTTCTGAGCTAAGCCACCGGCTTTGTAGGTGGAGACCTTGCCAAGGGGGGAATCTTGGTTGCCTTGTCACAAGGCTTTGTGTCATGACCATGGTTTGATAATAAACAATAGATTGGTCGATGGAATGGGCCATCGATGTGTAATGTGATTTGAGATTGGCTAATAGAATGGACCATCGACATATGCTTTTGATGATATTCATTAATGGAATAGGCCATTGATGTGTGAATTGAGATTAGTCAATGGAATTGACCATTGACGTGATTTTAATAGAGATTGATCAATGGACTTGACCGTTGATGTTTATGATGATTTAAAATAAGTATTTTCTAAATTGTTTAAAGCTTTGATGAAATGAAATAACTCTTATGTGACTCGATATATATTTTATATCTTGAGTTTGACTTCTAGAATTTCTAATATGGCTTTATGTATACATGCATAGTGGTTGCTCGATCTGCTTAAAAAAGATACGTACTGCTTACTGAACTGTGGTTGCTCACTCCTTTCTTTCTCCAATCTTTTCAAGTTCTTTCGGTAGTAGCCAATAGAGCGAGAGCGATATCATGGGGAGTTTTGGGCGGTTTGAGGCTGCGTCCTTCGGATGAAAGAATAGCCATGTCATCTCCTATCTTGGTAGGTTTCGGGGTGTGACATCTTATGGTATAGAGCTTAGGATATGATTTTTGGGGTACATAGTCTATGGGACGTTGTGAGGTAGTGTGTTAGAACGCGTCAATCTTTTGTTAAGTACTAGGATGTATGATTCATTTTGAGTCCAAACGGTTATCGATCCTGATTCAGAGAAGCATACTGCACTTTGTAAAGTAGTGATTTCTTAGTTGCGAATCATGTGTTCAAGAAGTGTGTTTCGAATGGATGATAAAGAGTTGCATGGAAATATGGTGGAGTTGAATATACATGATTTCGATATTATTTCGGGTGATTGATTGGTTATCCTCACATTATATGATTACCTGGCTGATATAAAAGACATAAGAAAGAATGTTGTGAAGTTGGAAAGTATTGTTGTTATCAGATGTGTTTCTTGAGAATCTACCGGGTTTATCTACTGATAAATAAATTGATTTCTGTATCGAATGGATATTGGGTGCATCAGTTTCTTTAAGACACTGCATTGCATGACATTTTCTGAACTTGAAAAAGAAAAGGAGACGATGTGCCTAGAATTGTTTTCGAAACAAGATATGGCCATTAGGAATTTCTTATCATGCGTCTCGGATTAATGAATGTACCTTCTGCTTTCATGTTTTTGATGAACTGAGTATTCACAAAGTGTACAAATAGATCTATGGCGGTTTTCATCAAAGACATATCGATGTACTAGAAGAGCCTACAGAAAGACAAATAGCACTTGAGGATTTGAAGTAGTTAGTCAGTAGAATCACTCTACTAATGTTATGGAAGTGATAAATCATGATCATTGTTCTAATAATATGTGATCTCTAGATAGCAAGTTGGGATTTTGAGAATTACATCGTGACTGGTTGAGATAGATTATTATTTCTTGGTTAGAAAAGGAGAATTTATATTGGAAGTCCTAATATGTGTCGATATTTGGTATGATAAGAATTGATCTTAGAAGTTATAAGCCTGAATTAACATTTGAGACAGAGATTTACTTATGGTAAATAAGTGCGATCAGCTTGTGAACTTCTAAATAGCAAGTTATGATCTTATTCTAAAGAATTTTTGTGGAACTAGTGGAGGCTATCAATTTCAATTGCGGTTTTCGGTAAAATGGTAACAAGAGGTGAGTGCTTCAATCTTTGAATTAAGAAGTAGAAAAGAGGCAAAATATTTACATGCTTAATGAGTTGGAGAAGCACGGGGGGGTGTCGATTTTTATACTGATTTTAGATCAATTCAACGAAACCTTAGTTGGGAGTTTACTAGTTGTTGTCGTTGTGTCTTTTGCTTTGGCTTGGTTGGACGGTGAGGAAGGTGGAGAGATACAAATAACTGCAGTTGTAGAACCCCTTGTGATTTTCTTGATCTTGATTGTGAATGCCATTGTTGGAATTTGGCAAGAGAACAATGCAGAGAAAGCACTAGAAGCATGCTTTGCCTTGTAAGGGATAACAAAAGCAAGCGAGTTGTTGCCTTTGATGCCGAGAATGTATCCTAAGATTTTTGAGGAGCGGTTTTGACGATGAGATAAAGAGAGCTATTATGATCTAAATCCTAACTCGCAAGAAGCAGAACATGTTGGACAAGGAATTATACTATCAAAGATTTTAAATTTGGGATGAAGGCATGTTCTGTGATGTTTAAAGGTATATAAGACCTTGAATCTGCTATGAAGGTCACTTTGGGTTTAAGGAGTCATAATGTGATGACTGAGCAAAGCTTTGATGCTCTCAAGGTAACAAAAGACAGTGTTACTATGACAAGGGTGTTAGAGTTCAAGGACCAGTCCTAGCCTTGTAAAACAGATTGCAAATGCAACCAATGATTCACATGCACTACAATCCTCATATGAGCAATATTCACTTAGTGATGTAAGTCAATTGTAGCTGGATGAATGCAATAGACCTAAGATATGGCCTCACCAGTAGTTGGTGTAATGGTAACAAATTTAGAAAGCAGAGTACAGACATAAGAGAAGATTGCACGGGTTGGAACATTATCAACTAATGGTGAGAGGGAAATTGGTGAATTGATTGCTAAGGCCATGGAGAAATGTTGGCGTGGAGGGTGTTACTATAATCTCTTCTCAAGGTGTAAGTAACGGTAGGAAAAGTATTCAAAAGTTTTTTGTGCAATAAATAAGAATTGATTTGCACAAATCTTCAAGTGGATGATGTGATATTCTTGGACTATGTACGTAATAGAAGTGAATGGAATGTTGAAATGAGAATCAACAATGTGTAAAAATTCAAGTTGTGATATGTTTGATTATTTGGATATTTTACATATTATATTTCAAGTGATGGCAAATGCTAATGAACTTTATGGTACTGGAGAAAATTGTCGTAACGGTATTTTGTTAATTGATGATACTTTGGAGATATTAGAGACTATATAGGAATTGATAAAAAGAAGAAGAAGAGGTGTATGTGTCATGCCCCGAACCCCATCGAGCTTGCGACATCCCTCTCCTCGGTCGAATCAGTGCGATATCCCAGGAAACGTCGTCGACCCAAACGAACCCATCAGAGTTGATTCGCGGCAAAAGCAAATATATAACCCCAAACAATAAAATTGGAGACTACCAAGAAAAAATAGATCGCCAGACCACCAAGCATATATATTACACTTTCAAAGATTCACAATATTGTAGACACCTAAATTTTGGTGCATCATTTAGTGTTAATTGCATAGAAAATTAGGGATTAAATTTTAATCCCTGAACAAAAATATTAAAATTGCATAACATATAGTTTAGGTTCATTTAGATTAATTGCATTCCGCATCGGATTGGTGGTGACAAGCGAGCTTAAAATTCATCACGTGAATCGAGTTCGAGTATCGAACGAGACTCGGCTCACTCGGAAAGCATGAGTCGAAAATCACACGCAAAAGGGCTTGGTTGTTTTAATTTGAGCTTAAATTAGCCTATTATGCTTAATTAAAGAAAAGCCCAAATTAATTTAGCCCACTTAGAATTAAATTAAAGCTTAAACCTAAGCCTATTAGGACTAGAAAGCCCGGCTAATTGACCTAGGTTTACACTATAAATATATGTTTATGTCTCATAATCAATGAGGAGCTCTCATAATTTTCAGATCAAATTTTTTTAGAGAGATACACGAGTGAATCACTTGCGAGAAAGAGAGAGAGAGAGAGACCGGCGAAGCCACCACCACCGCCGTTTGCGCCCCTCTATTGCCGCGCTCACCACACCACCGCGCCGCTCCGCCGCACACCGCTGCCCGGAGAGCCGCCGGCACTGCTACGCATAACCGCACATCTTGAAGCTTCCACTCTCTCTGTTTCGCTCTCCGTGTTTGGTCTCTTCACGTCCATAAGCAGCAACACCTGCGGTCTCGCTCTCCGCAAGAGGAGATCAAGACTAAAGTCAGTCAAAATTTCTCCACCGCTCAGACCTTGAGGAGAACGAGACAAACCGAGGTGGAATTGGGAGCCTAAAAGAAAAGGCAAAAGGAGAAATCTTGGTGGCTGGAGAGGATTATTCATGGAGGCATCCACTTTTACATTATGAGAAAAGCATACGGGGAAGATTCTTCTCTCTGAGCAAATCAAGACTTACACTTATTTTTTCTCACTTTTGTTTATTCCTCACGATCTCTCACGGATGGTCTCATGAATTATCCATGTCACCACTTTGACTTCTTCTACATTTAGACACGCTCAACACGTATACATGCGGGATACACGATACAAAGGGCAGTGAAAGTTTTACTCTTGAAGTCTTCGAAGCCGAGTTCCCTCTCTGTCATCACAACGAGCTGCACGTGATCCACATCGAGCTCGACGCCAAGAGAAGCTGCTTGTGATCCACTGCTAGCCACCATCCGTCCCACCGCCGCTCATCCCAATTCGCAATCCCGATCCGCTGCAAATTCAAATTAGGAAAGAAATCTGCAAATCAGGTAATTATCCTATCCCAATTTGATTTGAATATTTGGTTGCCTATTTTGTGCTTATTGATATCTAATTTTGCATATTTGGATAATAAGCGTTATTCTAATTAGGATTTTACTTCTTTTGAAATCTTGGATATCTAGAACTTTTCAAATTTGGATAGAATTTAGAATTTTCAAAATCTTTTGAATATATCCAAGATATTTAAGATATCGAGAATTTTTCAAGATGTGATCGATTAGGAAAATTTCCTAATCCACAACCGTACACGTGAAAATAAATCTATCTATCAAGCTTTAGATAGAGTTATTTCCATAGCGGGTATTTCGAATTTTAGGATCGATCTGTCAGGCTTCAGATCGAAACTTAATTTGAAAGATTTAGCGGTTATTTTTTTATTTTTTTTACTTGATTTTAATTTCGAATTTTGATTAAAAAAAATACCAAAAGATCACTCTAGAATAGGTTAATTTCTTTAGTTTAAAATTGCGTGTTTAGATAATTGGCATTTTTACTTCCGAATTTCATTAAAAAAAATACAAAAAAAATAATATGCCTATCATTAGAAATAGGTCACGTCGTCGCATGACATATAATTTGCATGTTATGTTACGTTAATCGCAAGTTAATTTTTGCACGTCATTACATATAGGTTAGATTTCATTTAAATAAGTGAAAACAAAAATTTATGCACCTTTGAAACTCTAAGTTATGATTTATCAAAATTGTCAAATTGACTATTTTTCTTGAAATTGGTACCGAAAGGGCGTTAGGGAATCTAGCGTAACCAAGTCCCCGAATCTATAATTTCTGGTTCGCAGGAATAAAATAGTACTCCTGCTATTTTATTTAGGTTTCTAATTAACCTATCTTAAATGATTAGTGGCAACTCTCATTGAAAATATTTGCATGCTTACAATTGGACTTAAGTTGCGATTTGGTAGAGTTTGGGAGAACTCGAGCTAGGTTAGTTAATTTAATTGATCTAATAATCAATTAGCCTAAGATCGAAAACTCAATTTTTTTAGGTCACGACAAATATCCACTATAATTTACAGGCACACCAAATCAGTAACTTCTAACTTCCAAAACAAAAAGATCAATACCCTAGATCAGCATTATCTAAAAAACATGGTATACTCTTAAACCATCACTCCACTCCTAGAACTAGCCTCTACGCCCTCTCGAAAGCATTCACTCAGACTCACTATCTTCAACATCATCATCTAATCCCTCCTCAGGTACATGCTCATCCAATGACTCTCAATCAGGTCTAACCTCAATCGAATTTCCCTCATCACCTAACTCAATTTGAACCTCAATCCTCTCCTCGTCTTCAAACTCCTCCTCTAGGGCCTCCGCTAGCTCGTCCTCCTGCTTGACTACTGGCTCGTCCTCGTGCTCCGGCTCTATACTCATATCTACATCCATCAGATTGTACCTAGCCTGCGACTCTTCCGGCTCAGGATCTGGCATTGCTACTATCGGCTCAGGCACTACAGGGATGTGCTGGTGCCCTGATTGAGCCAGACTAGTTTCCAAACTAATCAACTCCCCATCGAGAAGGGGTACGACCATCGGATCCCAGTCCTCTACTCCATCAAATGGTACATCGAATCCTCGAACGAGTCTAAACTCATCCACCACGTCCCTAAACATCCATGCTATATATAAATGAGCATATCATAGAGGTAGACCTATATCTACCCATACCACTAATATATGTCTAATCCAGGTATGATCATCACCCACAGGGTACTCTACGACTTCATGGTTGGTGTGCATGGAGATCTCAAAACGCTACGGCGGTAACGGCGGGAGATTCATGGCTCTAGCAGTGGCTCTAAAATGGTTTAGTTGAAATAATCATGAGACACTTCTCAATAAGTTGCAACATAAACCTTACCAAGGCTACCACGTATTTCAGACAAGTTCAGACACGCAAACGAGCAATACAAACAAACACTATCCACGCAATCACACTTACCTGGACTCTTGACATACTCAACCTACACATTAATTCACAAACAAAACATTCAAATATCACACACATTTCAAACCACACACACCTCGAACCATACGCACTTCCCAAACCGTACTCATTTCCATGCTAAAACACACATCGATCACACTATATTTACAGCCCACATTCACACTCGATCACGCACCAACACGTCATTTCCATTTATTTTTCTCGTCATACCAACACTTGCTCAATCACTTTTCCAATCCGCGTAAACACGTCTCAGGCCCACTCGATCGTGCCCCGAGCATCACAGTCCTCGGTCCGATCCCACTTTCACTTGCCATACCACACGTTTTATTCTCAATCACTTTCCTCAGACTGCGTAAACACCCCTCAAGCCCACATGATAGCGCCTCGAGCATCACACGTTTCGATCCGATCCCACAGTCATATCACAACCCGCATAAACACATCTCAGGCCGGTTCAATTCCCCACGTAAATACGCCTCAGGGATTTAGTGATCACACGAATATACTCACATGCCATATATCTGTACCCCACATAAACACGCCTCAGGGCCTTTTAGTGATCACACGCATAACGTACGCCACAAATCTCACACGTATATATTCTCGAGCATAAAATACACACACTCAAATGCGCCCAAATCAATCATTTCAATTCAACCACATCACAAATATGCAACCATCACACAAATTGCCACTTTTCATAATCAAAACTTCGACATATCAATCCCGGCCCTTCACGACACTTTCACACAATCACGAGCCAGATCTAACAGTCCAACTTGCACACCAAACAGCATTTTACAGCATCCAAATCAGCATATCACAGCCCACCTTTGGCCTCTAAATTTCCACCAAAATCTCCCAAATTCATTCCTAAGGCCCGCTAATCCATTCCGCCCCTAAAACCGTACTAATCTGTGTCTAATTAGGTCCGAAATTACCCGATATACTAAATAGGGTTTAGATTAAACTTACCCGAACTCTAGACTAACTTGGCTAGAGCGGAAAGCAGCGGTCTTGCAATGGCATGCAACGGCCATCGGCATGGCAATCGAGCGAAACGGCGAGCGGCAATGGCTCGGCTTGGCTTCGCTTGTCACGGCCAAGGAGAGAGAGAGAGTGAACCGAGAGGGAGAGGGGAACGGCGGCGTGAGGGTGGTTAGGCGGCGGCAGTCGGGTAGACGGTGACCGGTAAGTGGCGACAACGGCGAAGGCCAAGGGGGAGAGAGCAATCAGGAGGGAGAAAGAGAGAGAGAGAGCCGAATAAGAGAGAGAAAATGAGGAGAGAGAGAGAAAGAGTGGGTCTATATAAAATAATAATTTGACCCTTAATGGAAAAATAACCAATTTACCCTCATCTCTACTTTTCATCCGACGGTCGAGATTTGATCTTATTTTGAGATCAACGGTCCAGATCTTATCTTATCCAAAGGCAATTTGGAAATTTAATAAAATTTCAAGGGCAAAATTGTCCTTTCCAAAATTCCAAGGGCAAAAAGACCAAAATGCCCTTCCTCTAAAACACTTGCCCTTTATAAACCTTCAGGGGTAAAATGGTCATTTTCCATCCTTCGCCGAAATTCAGTTTTTATGAAGGATTCGGGATAATCCAAAGCTGTACGTTCCAACTACAACGTCGTCCTAACGTCCATGGTGACTTCCTAATTTTCCATACCCAATTTGGTCTCTAATTAATAACTGAATTTTATATAACGTAATTCGAGCATTTCTCAAACTAACAGGTAGCTTTTGAGAAAATTTGCATATTTGACCCGTAACTGATACTAAATCAAGTCATGTGCAAGTTCATTCAGATCGTGATGACCTCAGTTGTTATATAATCACGAGGATCAATCGCTAGTTTCATCGGGCACAATCGTTCGACATAGTTTCTAGATCGTTCGTCAATTCATTTCGTGGTCAAACGGAATCACCCGTGATCCACTCGTATGACAGTGACGAATCAGCCCATAAATGTCCTAAGATCGGCCCATATTTGCTCAAAATGTCACATAAACGATTCTATGGTCAAAAGTCAGTTCACGATCGAATTTCTCTAGTCGTACGAATTTAAATCCCTAATTAGCCTTTCTCTAATGGTTAATATCCTAGGAATGATCAGTTTTGAGCGAGACTAACTACAAGTACGTTCATAAACTGTTCATTTCATAAATCCCAAATGGGCAAATTTCAGGATGTCACAATTTGGATGTTAGACTACTTTGGTAGCATAATCTTTTAGGCATGACAAATTGTAAGTAATAATTTTCGGTGGATTGATTTGAGGATAGTAATGCGAAATGGGAATACTAAGCAATAGATGTGAAATTAGAAAATGTTTAGTAGTAGTGGACGGAAAATGGAATTTCAGAATTTTGGAGATGCAAATGATAAAGTTGAGCTTATGCTTGTAGACAGTTGAAATCACATGGCAGCATTACTTGTATGAAGAAAAATGCGGAGTCTTTATGGATCACAAGAGCTTAAAGTATATTTTTTACTCAAGCAAAATTGAACATGAGGCAAAGGAGATGGTTGGAGCTTTTGAAAGATTATGATTTGTTCGTCCATTAATACAAGTAAGGCAAGCGTAGTAGCAAATGCCTCGTAAGTCTTCTGGAAGTCACAACTTTACTCATTACTTGGAAGTCTATTCTTGAGGATTTGAGCAAATTGGACTTGAATGCTACATGAGTGATTGTTGATCGATTGACCAAGTTCATGCACTTTTTGTCATATCAATTTAGCCTTTGACTGGAAATTATGACAAGGTGATATGTCAATGAGATGGTGAGGTTTCATGGAGTTTTAGTAAGTGTCGATTCCAATAGGGATCCAGATTCGTGTTTAATTTTGGAAGAATTTATAAGAAGCATTGGGTACTAAACTCAACTTCGGTACAGCTTTTCACTCACAGATAAATGGACAGTCAAAGAGAATGATCTAGATGCAAGAGGACGTGTTGAGATTCTACGTCATTGACTTTGGTGGTTCTTGGGATGAACATCTACATTTGGTGGAGTCCTCTTACAATAATAGTTATCATTTGAGCATTAAGATGACACCTTTTGAAGTTCTGTACGGTCGAAAATGCATAACTCCTATATGTTGTGATGATGTTGGTGAGAAATGACTAACTAGCCCCGAGTTCATTCAGCAATCGAAGGAAAAGTCAGGTTGGTCTGGAATGTCTCCAAAACGATCCAAAGTTGTTAGAAAAGTTACACAAACCTTAAAAGGCACAAGGTGGAGTTTGGTCCGAGAGATCATGTATTCTTAAAGGTTTTGTACTATGAAGAGTGTTATAAGATTCGGCGTACATGATGGGTTCCATTCATCTTTATTACGGAGATATGTGTCAAATCCTCAACATGTGCTAGATTTTACACCATTGAGGTTAAAGGTAACTTAACATATGAGGAGCAACCTATTCGCATTGTTGATACGAAAGATAAGGTGTTGTAGCGGCAAACTATTTCTTATTTGAAAATCTAATGTCAGAACCACATGGCAAGAAAGGCGCTTAAGGAGAAGGCGAGATGCAAATATCCTTATTTGTTTGTTAATTGAGGTAAGTACAAATTTCGAGGACGAAATTTCTCTTAAGGAGGGGAGAATGTAATATTTGGTTAAAAAAAAATGTCAACAAGTCAAAAAGCATAAAAGAAGCTATTGTGGACACTCGGCCAAATTAAAAGGAGGCCGAGAGCTCTTTCGCCAAGATAGAAATGGAAACGAAAGAAAGAGAAGAAAAGAGAAGAAGAAGAAGAAGAAGAAAGAAAAGAAAGAGAGGGTTTGGTGCCACGGGATCTTTCCAAGCCGATTCGAGTTCATAACGCAACGTACGGTAAATGCTCACGCCTCTCGTTCGTCTAATCGGAGTATTTTCCAAGTTATGGCTCATATTTCCGAATTATGTGTTATTTGAGTAGCGAAGTCCGATTTTTGAGTCATTAAATTGCATATATATATATATATAGAATTGGTAGTTTAGGTTGTCATGGAGCCGTGGGATTTTACGGATTTTAATTTGGACTTACAGTTTGCCCAATATGAATATTTGAAGTTGGCCGCACAAGGTGAACAGTGCACGATCAGCAGATTTTAGGCCGATTTTCGTCAGTTTTTTACTCGATTTTGGAATGGCCAAATTGGGGTTCTTGTAGTGCTCTAAATGGGCTTTCTATTGACTATAAGCTGGCTTGAAACGGGGATCGGTGGAGAAAGTTATGGCGCAATCAAGTTTCGCGCTCAAGCTCCGCATTGCGGATGGTTTAGATAATTGCTTTGAATAAGCAATTTGTGGGGGCATTTGAGTTGTCTTGTGAGCGTTTAAGCATCTTTTAGCCGTTTCGTAATTGTCGTAGTATTTTACTTGATTTTGACGTCGATTCTTGTTTAATTGTTAGGATTACGAGATATTCGGTTCAAGTGAGCGTCGTTATTTGATTTTAGGGATTTCAGGTGAGTGGTACTTTCTCTTCTTTGAGTTTATAAACTTATGTTTTGAAAGTAATAATGATTTGAGTATCGTATGAGTTATTAAAGCATGTTTGTTGCATAAAAGCCTGGATTGGGCAATTACTACCTTTTAATATTTGAGGATGGTCTAAGAATGGTTTTATGAGAGGTATTGTGAAATGATATATATGTGTCACTTTGCGAACTTGTTTATGGAATGAGTTCAAAGATGATTTGAGAAACGTTTGATGAAAAACGTTACAAAAGGTTATACTTATCGATTTATGAATCCGGTTTATGAAATGATATGAGAAATGCTTTACAAAAAAGTATTTCTATCGGATGAACTGAGTTACAAAAGTTTGTTTGATTGGTTTGTGAAATGTATTGTGGATTATTGGATGATGATTGTTTGATGTTCAATATCGTTGTGAGCCCGATGAGGAGCTTTGGGGGTATGCATACCAACTTTAGAATATCCTTCTGGGTCGAGCCACCAGCTTTGTAAGTGGAGACCTTGCGAAGGGGGGAATCTTAGTAGCCTTGTCACAAGGCTTTGTGTCGTGATCATGGTTTGATATTAAGCAATAGATTGATCGATGGAATGGACCATCGATGTGTGATGTGATTTGAGATTAGCCAATAGAGTGGACCATCGGTATGTACTTTTGATGAGATTCATTAATTGAATAGACTATTGATATGTGATTTGAGATTAGTCAATAGAATTGACCATTGACGTGGTTTTTAATAGAGATTGATCAATGGACTTGACCGTTGATGTTTATGATGATTCAAAATGAGTATTTTCTAAATTGTTTAAAGCCTTGATGAAATGAAATAACTCTTATGTGACTCGATATGTATTTTATATCTTAAGTTTGACTTCTAGAATTTCTTATATGGCTTTATGTATACATGCATAGTGATTGCTCAATCTGCTTAGAAGAGATACGCACTGCTTACTGAGCTGTGATTGCTCGCTCCCTTCTTTCCCCAATCTTTTCAAGTTCTTTGGTTAGTAGCCAATAGAGAGAGAGCGATATCGTGGGTTGTTTTGGGTGGTTTGAGACTGCATCCTTCGGATGAAAGGACGACCGTGTCATCTCCTATCCTAGTAGGTTTCGGGGTGTGACAAATAGAAGCTGGACGGACCTTGGTAGAGGGAGAACAAGTTAAGAAGAACATGAAGTATATGAGAACTTGGAGGTACAAGGTGAACAACAAAAGTGAAGTCTTGATCATTGATGTACTAGGGAAGACTAGTGGATAGTAGTTCATAAGGTGATTTCCAGCAAGCAGCCTAAATAGAATCATTGGATTGTTGATATAAGCAACACTCCATATCAACTTTGATGAACGTATTTATGATGTGATTACATGATCTAGATTAGAAGACCCAGCTATTCCTTCGAGTGAGTTTGTAGTAAAAAAGGTTTAACAGCTAGCTTCAAGGCCTGAAATTTCGAAAGGAGATTTAGAAATAGGTTAAATCAAATCTTGCCTATTTTATTTAGGAAAAATACCACCAAAAATCTCAAACTATGTCACTTGTGATAAATTTATCCTGAACTTTTTTTTGTAACACGAAAAATCCCAAACTATGTCACTTATGACAAATTTACCATGAACTTTTTTTTGTGATACAAAAAACTTTAAATTATGCCACTTATGACACATTTAATCTACAATACTTTGGCCCATATTCGTCTTTTTCCTTTTTCTATTTTTTTTCATTTTTTTCTTTTCTTCTCTGGCGAAGGCTACCCTCACCGAATCTGGTGAGGATGACCCTTGCCGGCATCGAGCGAGGGCAAGGGTCGCCCTCACCTGGACGAGCAAAGGCAACCCTCGTCCAACACCGGCAAGGGTCGCCCTCAACAGATACAGCATCGGGCAACTTCGCCAGACTTGGGCGACTTCGCCAAACTCAGGCGAGTGCGACCTCGCCGGCATCGGGCAAGGGCTACCCTAGTCGGAGAAAACAAGAAAAAAAAAAAGGAAATAGACGAAAATATCCATGGGCCAAAGTATTATGGGGTAAATGTGTCACAAGTGGCATAGTTTGGGGTTTTTCGTGTCACAAAAAAAAGTTCGGGGTAAATTTGTCACAAGTAGCATAGTTTAGGGTTTTTCGTGTCACAAAAAAAATTTCAGGGTAATTTGTCATAAGTGACATAGTTTGGGGTTTTTTGTGGTATTTTCCCTTTTATTTATTCAATCAGAGGAATAGACAATTACCATGTACAGCTAACTCTATTTGGGACCTCACCATTACCAAAAAGATTTGATTGTTTATACGACTAGATCTCATGATGATTATGTCCATCAATTCCAACTAGGGGTAAGCATAGTTCGGGTGAGTGGTTCCTACCCTAGAACCAAAAACCGCACACTAAGGATCGGTTCTGAAAAATTGGAATCGGGAACTGCCACTTGATTCCATGAACCCACCCGAGAGCCGAACCGGACCGACAGTCCAGTTCCCAAGTAAGTCCATAGAACCGATCCCACTAGCCAAGGATGGAAACGAAAAGATGGAGACAGAGATGGAGAGTCAAAGAAGGTGAGGTAGGCATCGATCGAGAAGAGAGAGAGTGAGAGTGAGCGTGAGGCGAAAGAGAAAAAAAGTGTTTCTTGACTCAATGTGAGGCTGTGAGCATTAAGCGAGTTGGGTTTAGTTTAGAGAAATATGATTTTTCTTTTTTAAAAAAAATAATATTATTATATATTATATTATATTGATTATTATATTACCAATCCCGTCTAGGTGGGTAGGTGAGCAGTTCCACACCTGAAATCGGAAACTAAAGCGGTACCCATCGGTTCCCAAAAATTGGAACCAGGAACTAGATCGGTTCCCTTAGGAACCTCTGGTTCCAGGCGGTCCTGGGCGATCTAGGTAGTTCCCGATTCTTTCACACACCCCTAATTTCAACAGCTAATTGATCCTTTTGGAGATCCTCCAATGATTAGTTTTGATATTGAAGACTATATAAGAGAAACGATAAAGACTACCAAAGAAAACATTCACTCGAGGGCCATAAATTTTAATTAATTACTTGAATGTCATAAATTTTAAATAAAACGTGCACCACAAGTGCCATGTCATATCAATTTTCCGATACTTGTGATGAACATTTTTTAAAATTGCACTCAAATGAGTATCGTACAAAATTTGTGGCGCTTGTGATTTTTTTTTCCTCTCCAAATGGCATTGATAGTTAGTTATACTAGATTTTCAAATGTGGCGACAACTGTATTGACATTGCAAGGCCAATACTTTATGGTCTCCAGAATTCAACTTATATCGCGTGCATAATACTCTATGGTCTCGTGAATCTAACTTACATCCGTGACGCAATGTATGTCGGTGTCCCCGGACCATAATCACTAACAACTGTGTTTGACTGTCAACTTGTATTTTGTCTCGCGTTCTACGCGATCCATGAGATCAGTGAAATAAGTTTTGTACTACTCATGCCCCCAACTAATCAACCGTTTCACGTCCGGGCTTCATTCTCCAATTTCCTATTCACCATTTGGCAATTCTTTTTTTTTTATTTGCTTGCGAATTAGGTTTTAAACTGCGTATAACCCACGCCTCTTTATTTTTATGGACTTCCTCTTGCATTATATACATGTGCCCACCACCTTAAAAATTTAAGCTTTTGTGTGCGGGCCTTTTGACACAATGATGCCAAATATTTTTCTTTCATGAGGTCCAATGTATTTCATATAAACCAAGAAATTATTTGCTTACCAAACCGACGCTCTCTTATGCCATCGTTTAAACAAGAGAACTCACTCAAGTTACTTATGCATTCATCCTAATAATATGTCCGTATTGGATGTTTCAATGCCAATTTTGGCCGAAAATAGCTGATATGGATGCCGGCCGTCTTACATGGCGTGGCCGGCATTAACGTGAACAATTTCTAATTTTTTTTATTTTTTATTTTCTTAGATCTTTTCCTTCTTTACTTTTCTTTTCTTTATTGTGGCCAATGAGGGCCCGGCAACCCTTATCGGCCACATTTAAAAGGGTTAATACCACCAAAAACCCAAAATTGGTACAAGTGTGACAAATTTACCCCGAACATTTTTTTTTACCATAAAAAATCCCAAACTGATACACCTGTAACAATTTTACCCCAAACTTTTTTTTATCCAACAAAAACCCTAAACTGGTACACTTGTAATAATTTTACCCCGAACATATCCTAAAAAACCCCAAACTTGTACACTTGTGATAATTTTACCCTGAACATACCACAAAAAACCCTAAACTAGTACACCTGTGACAATTTTACTCCGAATTAATAATTTTTTAATATTATTTTTTTATTTTCTTTTTTTTTCTTTCTCTTCAACTTCTGGCCAGTCGCTGGTCCGACGGAAGCTGGCGAGGTCAGCCCCTCCGATACGGGCGAGGGCGGCCCTCGCCCGACTCAAGCGAGGGATGCCCTCGCTGGATCTGGCAAAGGTAGCTCTCGCCGGCGTCAGGCAAGGGCTGTCCTCACCCGCCCAAGCGAAGGCATCCCTCGCCCGACACCGGCGAGGGCAGCCCTCGCCTCTCTCTCAAGTCCGTTTATCACGTCCCTTTCCCCTCTCTCTTTCCATCTCCGCGGCACCATATAAACCCTAATCCTCTCGTGCTCTGTCCGATTCTGGTTATTTGGTGGTTCCTTCCTCTATTTTTTTTATTTTTCTGCCGTTCCTCTTGAATTTTTGTCGGAGGAGATTGATTTCTTTCCTTTCTCTCTCTTTTGTTTTTTTTTTTGTTCGGTTTGGTTTCTCGCTGTTTTGTTTTCTTGCTGCCGGTCTCGGATCGTCTTCCATTTTTGATATTTTTTTCCCACGAATCAGAAGATGTTTGGGTTCTCTAGTTCCTCGTTTTCCCCTGATCTAATTTCCTAACTAGCTTGCTTGCTTTTTCATCTACTTCTGAAAAAAATAAAATAAAATAATTCGAAAAAATAAAAATTAATATTAAAAAATTATTAATTCGGAGTAAAATTGTCACAGGTGTACCAGTTTAGAGTTTTTTGTGGTAGGTTCAGGGTAAAATTGTCATAAGTGTACCAGTTTAGGGTTTTTTAGGGTATGTTCGAAGTAAAATTGTCACAGGTATACCAGTTTGGGGTTTTTGATGGTCAAAAAAAAGTTCAGGGTAAAATTGTCACACATGTACCAGTTTAGGGTTTTTGGTGATATTAACCCCATTTTAAAAAACGAAGGAAAGAGAAGAAAAGAAAAAAATGGAAAAAGAAAACAAAATTAATTCAAAAATTCAAAAAAATTTATAATTATCCACGTCAATACCCACATTAGCGATTTTTTTTTCTTACAAAAAAAAAAGATTTAGGACTGAATTGATATAATTAAAAGGTTTGAGATTGAATTAGCAAAAGTATAATAAGTTTATAATTATTTTGGTAATTTTCTGTCGTAAACATGACAGACACAAAGCCAACAAATTCATTCAAGGTTCGGAGGGAATTGCCCCAACTGCTTCTTGAATAATTTCTGCACGAGACTTTTGATTTGATAAGTCTAAGTTGGCTCCTGAAATGAATGGGGCAATCATGAGAAGAATCATCGAGAGGCGAGCGAATCCAATTAAAGCTGGAAAGTTCCACCTGATGCACTGAAAATGTGTAGATATCCAAAAGGAGGGTTGAATCTTGAGTTGGAGGGGTCCCAAAAATGGAGGGCGAAGACATGTATTCACTTTTGGCTGTCCCTCATTCTGCGCATTGCAGCCTTTTAATCACATGTGGGAGTGCGCAATGCAAATGGAGCACCTAGGCCCGTCTAACACTTTAATAATTGGGGCTGCAAAGCAATGTTGCACGGGCAACACCTCGCACTGCGACGCAGTTAAAGCACAGCGATGGTTACATCAAGAATTCTAACGGGATGCTATTTTTCAAGTTCTTTTTTCCTTCGAGTTAAGCTGTCTATTGGTCACAAGTTTCTTGGTGAGCAATATCAAGTTTCCGGGCATGCTTAGATTTTGACAACTTCAAACTAGAGGATCTACATCTTCTTCACAATGATTGCATCTCTGTTTCCTCATCATTTGAGCTTGTTAGTTTCTGTGTAATATCATTTAAGATACCAACTTAGCCTCGCATTAAGAAAACTTTCATGGCTCTGTCAGACATTATTGGCAGAAAGTGGAGTATAAGAATAGTCATCCAAAACTAACGATACCTTCAAATTAGATACCACTCTATGTAATCTCCAACCGTGAAGCAAGGCCAGCATGCTTTATAAAAGGTGCTAATTTCAGTGGGCCAAATCACATAGCATAATATAAATATATATTTGGCTATGAAATCGCAAAGAAATATTGATGCATTTTCATCATGTGGGTTGAATCTCCAAATGGGTTTCTTCTTCTTTGTGAATCAAACATTTGTTTGGCTAGTTTTGTTCTCCATTCAATCCATTCTGTAGGCGTTCCTATCGCCTCTTAAATAAGTTCCGGTGTTCAATTAACAATTCCTTCTCACCAAATTGGAAGAAGGCAACATTAGGCGGGTCGGATCAGATCTTTTGCTTTGACGTAGGACATGCTAGGATTGACCAGAATAACTCCGATAATCCAAAGGATCTATCAATGCTGTTCCTTGCCGAGAAATGCTTCATGTTAAAAAACTGTTCCGAAGTGGTCGGCAAGCACCCTTTCTTCCAATCATGGAGCGTGAAGACGTGTGCACTCTCTGCGCATTGCACCGTTTCATCACATGTTGGAGTTAATGTAGCACCAGGACCCCATTATATATACTTTGGCCATCTTCATTTTGCCAGGACATGTATTTGCTTCCAACCATCCTATCATACACATCTCCGAATAACATCCAAACTGCTGTCGCACAGAGCCAATTGAAATCAACAATTTTCCTCTCCAGTTCAGCCATGTACATTCATTCTTAACTTAAAAGCTTACTTACAACCACCCTCCTAAGTCCCTCCCCACTTTTTCTTGTACGCCAAACTAGTGAATCCAGCACACGTCCTTGAACTACAATCAGAGGCTAACCTAGCTAGTTAGAAGGTGGAAGGATCGACTACCAATTCATTCACAATGACGCACACATCTCCTTGCTTCGGCAAGGTGTTCAGGTTGGGGAGGCCTGGTTTTGGAACAGTATGGGCTACATTACATGTCATTATAATGGCTGCAATGGCCATGATGATGTCCGTGAGTGCCACCCCACCGGAAGATCCCATCAGATGCACCTCAAGCGGATGCACCATAACAAACTCCTACGGAACCTTCTCGGACCGAAGCACGTGCAAAGCAGGGGCCGCGGCATTTCCAACATCGGAAGAAGAGCTCGTGTGGGTAGTGGGAAACGCGACAAAGACCAGGAGGAAGATGAAAGTAGCGACACGCTTCTCTCACAGCATCCCGAAACTGGTGTGTCCGGACGGGGAGGGGGGCCTGCTGGTGAGCACCAAGTACATGACGAGGATAGTGAGGGTCGACCAACAAGGGATGAGGATGAGCGTAGAGGGAGGGGTGACGCTGAGGCAGTTGATCGAGGAGGCAGCCAAGGCGGGGTTGGCGGTGCCATACGCGCCATACTGGTGGGGTCTGACAGTCGGAGGGATGCTGGGGACGGGAGCGCATGGCAGCTCCTTGTGGGGGAAAGGGAGCGCGTTGCACGAATACGTGGAGGCGATGCGAATAGTGAGCCCAGGAGGGCCTGCAGATGGTTACGCCAAGATCAGGACGCTGGATGTGAATACGAAGAGCACTCGTGCAGAGATGAACGCAGTCAAAGTGTCGCTTGGGGTTCTAGGAGTCATCTCTCAGGTACACCTACTCTCTGGTCTTTTCTCGTTTGTGCGCTCGTGTGAGTGCTTTGTCTCTTCTGTTCCTCACTTTTATCACATTACGTCTTATTTACTTTTCTTCTGCAATCACAGAAAGAGATTCGTGTTACCTTTCCTTGTCTTTCCGGCTTCAATCATGATAGGAGTTCACAAATACTTCAACCTCGTGGATGTGGTGAACCTTGATGTCGGGACTAACACTTGAAAATAATTTAAGTGAACTTGCAGCTTATTCGTTATACTATGTACTTTAACTGCATGTATTTATCTGCACTATAATCAGAAAAGTTATGTACATCACAAAATAGAAAATAATTTTTTTTGACAAATCGTAGACAAAGAATCACCTTTGCCACTTGATTTGGCTAAGACCGTTGTGGGTCTGACGATCCATTATCGATAAGTTTTAAGATTATTTCTTCCTCTATTATAGGACGAAATTCAACAAATCTCGTTCACTTTTATCATCTTTGAAAATTGTGTATATTTTTGGCGTATGATATTAATTGTGATGTGAAGACTAATGAATGGATCCCCCACCACAAACTTCTAGGTCCATTCCAATTGACAATTAAATGATCACTAACATAAAGGACAGCTGAAGTGATTTGGGTCTTCATAAGATTTTTCAATTTAGAAAAAAAAAAAAAGATCATACTGATTTCGATATTTGTACGTATAATTGTAGGTAACATTAAAGTTGCAACCACTATTCAAACGATCCTTAACGTACTCGATCAAGGGTGATTCGGACTTGGGAGAACAAGCAGCTATCTTTGGTAACCAACATGAGTTTGCGGATATTATGTGGTATCCAAGCCAACAGAAGGCAGTCTATCGCATTGACAACCGAGTCAATCTCAATGCATCCGGCAATGGGCTCTATGATTTCACCCCGTTCCGCTCCACACCTTCTCTCATTTTGGCACTACTCAGATCTACCGGTAAATAAGTAAAATAGTTTAAGGCTAGATTTAGGATTTGAAGTAGTCCAGCCCTACATTTTTCTGATTACTGCTCTGATGCTGCTCTAACAGAGGAATTGCAAGAGTCCCTGAACGAAGCCGATGGGAAATGCAACAGTGCAAAGCTAATTTCTTCTACTCTCGAGACCAGTGCTTATGGGTTGACAAACAACGGTATCGTGTCCTAAGTTGATTAATATAGTTGCACGTCATGGCGTTCATTATTCTAGAGATTTCGCTCACATTGATTTATATGAATGTTACGATTAGGTGTCATCTTCACTGGATATCCAGTGATTGGGTATCACAATAGGATGCAATCATCAGGCACCTGCCTAAACAGTCCCCAAGATGGTCTGATTTCTGCTTGTCCATGGGATCCACGGGTCAAGGGGGAGTTCTTTTACCAAACCACATTTAGCGTCGGGTTCTCTATGGTAAAGAGCTTCATCGAAGACATTCAACGACTCATTGCACTAGAGCCTAAGGCACTGTGCGGAGTGGAGCTCTACAATGGCATCCTCATGCGATATGTTACAGCCTCTAGTGCTTACCTGGGCAAGCAGGAGGACGCCATAGACTTCGACATCACTTACTACAAGAGCAAGGATCCGCTGAGCCCGAGGCTATACGAAGACGTGCTCGAAGAAATAGAACAGATGGCGCTTTTGAAGTACAGCGCGCTGCCTCATTGGGGGAAGAACAGGAACTTGGCGTTCGATGGAGTGATCAAAAGATACAAAAAAGCCCAAGAATTCTTGAAAGTGACGGAGATGTATGATCCGCTGGGGCTGTTTTCTAGCGAATGGACAGACCAAGTTCTTGGGCTCAAGGAGGGTGCGAGCATAGTTAGGGACGGATGTGCACTTGACGGACTGTGCATTTGTTCACAGGATGCACACTGTGCACCCAACAAGGGCTACTATTGCAGACAAGGAAAAGTTTATAAAGAGGCCCGAGTTTGTACTCGAATCAGTTCCAAAACACAATAAAGACCTGATTTCATCATTCTTAGGTTTCAAAGGGAAACAAGGCTCCTCAACTTCATCCGTTTGCGCTAATTGTGCATTGTGTGTGCTGGTACATGAATGATGTTGTATTTAGAAGGAGAATGTGATCAAGAAATCAGAATGTCCCGATTGCCATGGGAGGGAACCAATTCAAGATGTACTGTCCTTGCTCTTTGCCTAGAGTTACAGTTGCCCTACTGTTTTATTGTTCACGTGTCTCCATGCATTTAGCAACGATTCATGTGATTTTCTTAAGCAGATGGACATGCTTTGTATTGGTGCACAAGTCTTCAAACGTGTTAGATTAATATACTTATGATTTTGATTTTTTTCGGTTTAAAGACCGAATCAAACATATGAAAATTGCTCAGTTTACAGTTTAACGTGATGAAAAAAATTAAACCAAAGTAATAATTTGTTCGCATTTTTACCGGACATAAAACAATTTGTCCTTCGAGCGCGGGCCGAGAGTCCCATGAAGTCCAATGCCGAAGGGTTGGCTTTGAACAGGCTTTGGCATCAGCTTTGTCAACGCCGAGTTCAACTATGCACGCTTTGCTCAGTTCTCACCCTTCTTTCTTGTCCAGAAGCCTTGACGATTTTCAATCCATGACCATCCCTGATGGCCTGCCACCTCCCTCCTATCCAGATACGACCCCGGACATGCTCGAATGCTCGGAGCCTCATTCCTCTTCCCTTCTCTCGGCTCATTGCCGCTCTCCAACAAACATCATCAGATGATTCCAGAGGTGTTTTTTGCATCCTCTCTGATGGTTTCATGTCGTTCACCGCCACTACTGCGGCTCGGCTGTTTAGCACCCTCTACTCTTCTTTTGGCCTGTCTCTGCTTCCTCATTCTTGGCCGCCATCAAGGACCAGCTGCGTCCTCTCGCACCTCCCAAAGGGGAGTGACGCTCTCGAATATGAAGTGGTACAAATTACACCCTACATTTGTGAAATGGATTTGTGGTATACTGCAAAAAAAATCTTGTCGGGTGCTCACACCAATTTACACACTCATATCATTACTTGTGAAAATGCACTTGCTTGAATGACACTAGAAAAACTAAAAGCCCATCTAATATAGCTGCAAGACCGGTGATACAAATTTTAGGGTCTGTTTGTTTGAAGGGCAACTGCTTTCAGGAAATTCTTTTTCGACTTTCCGCTGTTTGGACAACAAAAAATTAATTGATCTATGAAATTTTTTTCCATGCATTGGGTGTGGTTTATCACAAGAGGCAGCATTCGCACAACGTCAAAGGGCTTTTATAGTTTTTTTTTTATATGGGAACAATATCGACATAATCTTTTTCTTTGCCCGGAGAATAACATTCACTACTTTAAAAGTTGCAACTGAGTTCTTCATATACTTCTTATTGTTTAAATATTATCACTTTGATTTGTTTCTTTAAATAAGACAAGGAAATCGTTCTCTTCTTATGGTTTTTTATATGAAAAATGAAGTTTATATAATAAAATAGGAAACCTGTTAACTAAGTCTCCCATTTTTACGTTAAAAAATGCTTGGCTGAGGTTTGACCGTCCGTTTTGCAAGCTAATGGCACGGTTAGCCAAGCATTTTCCTTTAAGAATTAATAACGATATAAAGAACCTTATTCTTCTAAGTCACTAAAGTGATTTACTAGAGAACTAAGATATCCCATTCAAAGATTGAAAAAGCCTTTGATATTTCCCCACGAATTAGGTAGTTTAAAGTTAAGAGAAGTTTACCCTTTAATATAGCAATAACTACATCAATCATTCCATATTTTAAGAAGTCCACACTTGGCAACAGCCAATATTTGATTAGACCATTAATTTTCCTACTAAATAATGATTTATTTACCTATACTTCCAATAATCATCAATCAAATGTCTTCTTCTATTTGCCTTCTTGGTTTGGAACTGCATCAAAAATGGAAGCTAAATCCTTAATACAAATGCACATTTGATTGCTAATCTCATTTAATTAAAGTATGACCATATGTTACAAGAAAATGTTTGAGAGTATTGCAAGGTTATTCTTCGATGATTTTTCCTACTTTCGTACACAATCCTAATGACTATATAAGTGCTTTGGCATACATAGTGGAAGTCAATTGAGGCCTTATCATGGTGTGACACATCGTCTACCTTCACTAAGCTTAAAAGTAATACAACTCCCGAAATTGGAGAAAAGGAAGGCCTCCATTCGTCATGAAGCCATGACCAAAAATTGGGCTGAGTTTCTTTCCAGACTAGGGTGCGCATGACAATCATTCTGTGCCCGAAAACTATTTCTAAACAGAAATGATTTTTTTTTTATTCAGTGCCCGGAAACAATTTCTAAGCATTTGAAGGCGTTTGGTAACTGTCCAAAATTTCTATTCCTGTGATAGAAAAAAACAGAAATACTTTTGATAACTACACAAAATTTCTTTTTATCAATAATATTTTAAATTTTTTTTTCTTTCTACCCTTCCCTTCTTTGGCCATGGCCGGTCCCCAGCGCCGGCAACCGGCCATAGGCCAAGGCGTCGTGGCCCTTGCCACCGCCCTCGCCGCTTGCCTCAACGCCGACCTCGCCCAGATCAAGCGAGGCCAAGCCTCATTGTGGGTTGCGATGACGAGGCTTGACCTCGTCCGATCTGGGCGAGGCCGACCTCACCGTGGATCGCAATGGCGAGGTCAGCCTCGCCTAGATCAAGTGAGGCTTTAGCCTCGCCGTCGCGACCCACGGCGAAGCCGACTTTGCTGTGGGTCGCGCCGGCAAGGCTCGGCCTCGCCCGATCTAGGCGAGGCCAACCTCACTGTGGGTCGCGACGGCAAGGTCAACCTCGCCCAGATCGGGCGAGGCCGAGCCTCACCATTGTGACCCACTGTGAAGCCGACCTCGCCATGATCAACGGCGAGCCGTCTCTCTTAGGCGGCGAGGGGGACCCTCGCCGGCAAGGGCCGTGACGCCCTCATCAGCCCTGGGCTATGGCCGATCGCTGGCGGCCGGCCGGCTGCCAGAGACTGGCCACGACCTAAAGAAGAATAACACAAAGAAGAAAAGAAAAAAAAAAAGAAAAAGAATTCATTCTCAAAATTGTGCCGAGAAATAAGAAGCAACTTTTTTTTACTTCTTGTTTCTCTTCCAAAACTATTTCTGGGTACAAATTTTTGCAAAAATGTGCCCGAGAACAAAAAGTTTATCAAACGCATTTCTATTCCCAAACTATTTCTGAGAACAAAAGAACAGAAATTTTTACTATTTTGCACATTTCCAAATGGGCCCTAAATACTCGCGGAACACCTGTCCTCCACCTTCTTCCTTCCCTTATTTTGTTCTCTCCGAATCTATTTTGAAAATTTATTTAGGCTTCATTTGTTTCGCGAAATATTTTCCTCACTTTCCTGTGCTTGGATTGCTTAGAAAAATGAGTCGATGGAAAACCTATGCTTAAATTCAGCAAACAAAAAATCATTTTCCAAAATATGATTAGATATTTGTGCTTGGGCTAGAAACCCTACACTTGGACACAGAAACCCTAATGCTCATTTTCAAATTGCCAGCGTCCAGGACTGGGTCCCCAGTGTCCACGGCCAAGTCCATCAAGGACTGGGCCAAACCATGGTGCCCATGCCCAGGTCTTCAATGCCTACGCTTGGGTCCATCGAGGCCGAACGTAGGATCCCGATGCCGGTGCCAATGCCCATTGGTCACCGATGCCCAGTACCGAGGCCTTATTACCTATGCCCAATGCCCTAACACCCGAGCCCCGCTCCACAAAGGCTAAGCATGAGACCCTGCTACCCATGGCCCAATCCCTAACACTTGGACCTAGGTCCCTAACGCTCGTGCTCGACTCCCCAACACCCTGGCCTGAGTCCACAAAGGTGGTGCTCGATTCCCCGGCGCTCAAACTCATGGCCTCGGTACTCAGGCTCGGGTCCCAATGTCGATGCCCAAACCCTTGCACCCAAGCCCAAGTCCATTATGGCTAGGCTCGGGACCCTGGTGCCCGTGCCCTGGTCTATCAAGGTCAAGCTTAAGACCATGGTGGTCAGGACTGAGTCCACACTAACTAGGCCCTAAAACCCCTGTGCTCATGCCCGAATCCCCGGCACTTTGGTCAAGGTCCATCAAAGCTAGACTCAAGATCCCAGTGCCCATGCCTAGTTCCCCGGCTGCCCGTGAGCAAGTCACTAGCGCTCGAATCGTGTATTTGTATTTAGAAAAATCAAATCAGGTTTTCCTTTCCAAATAATTGAAAATATTTTCTGGTTATTTTTCATATTTAAACCAAACATGGGAAAATACTGTCATTTTCTTGGAAAATGACTTCCTAGAAAATATTTTCCAAAAAACTAATATTTTCCGTGAAATAAATAGAGCCTCAGCATACTTCCGTGGGAACATAAATAATGAAACATTTAAGACAAAAAAAATATCATTATGAGCTCGCCAGTAATCTTACGCACTACAAAAAAATATGGTTTTAGCCATGAATTTTGCCACGAAAAATTTGACAAAATTCGTCGCTAAATGAATTTGCAACGAAAAAATTTCGTCGCTAATACGGTGTGGCAAAATTTAGTGACCAAAAATTTCAATTTTCGTCGCTAAATTGTGACGAAAAAAATTCAAGGCAAAATTCATCGCTAATTGTTCGTGGCAAAATTCGTCGCTAATTTGCCACGAACTTCATTTGTCATAAAATTTGTCGCTAATTATTTGTGGCAAAATTCGTCACTAATTTGTCATGAACTGTATTCATCGCAAAAATCGTCGCTAATTTACCCTGAAAAAACAAAAAATATATATATTTTTTTTTTAAAAAATTCGTGGCAAAATTCATCGCTAATTTGCCATGAATTGTATTCGTTGCTAATTATTCGTGGCAAAATTCATTGCTAATTATTCATGGCAAAATTTGTGGCTAATTTTCCACGAACTATATTTGTCGCAAAATCCGTCGCTAATTTGCCTCGAAAAAACAAAAAAAAAATGTTCTATTTTTTATAAAAAAAATCTGTCGCTAATTTGCCATGAACTGTATTCATCGCTAATTTGTCACGAACTGTATTCGTCACTAATTTGCCACGAAAAAACAAAACATAATAAATTTTTTTGTGAAAAAAAATTATGAAAAAAATACTATTCTCTAGCTGAGAAATTAACAGGCATATAACCAAGAAACAATTAAAACTGTTTATTTCTCTGAGAAAGCTGAGAAATTAACTAGTCGGTGAAGGAAAGATTACTATAGCAATGTGCAAGTTTGGTATCAACGCCTAATAACCAATTCTCCTGTAAAAACACTAAATGGGATTATCTATCGCCTATCACATAGGTAATGGATTTATCTTGATTTTCTTTTTTTGCTGCGTATCTCAATACTTAACTTTGGCTAAATTTCTCAGGTAACTTTAGACCTAAAAGTATCCATCATATAATTTCTAACCGCATCCTTATGTGTACATGCTTATTCTGGCTACACCTATGATTTAATTCCAGGACATCTTACAAAAGGTATTTCCTTTGCTTGACTTTCAAGCATTCGAAATAACTCCACAAATTCTAACAATATGTTGAAAGACTAAGCAGTTCCATTCGGTGACATAGATATAAATAGCAAGTACCATCTATGTTCTAGGAAATGGAGATGTAAATGTGACAAATTCGGAGGGTAATATAAAAAGTCAGTTCACGTAACTATTAATTGTCAAAAGCAAACCATAACAATCAATTGACTAAAGAGAACTTAATGAGATCAGAATTACAGTGTCATGAGACCTACCTAAATGACAAGCATAAGAACAGAAATAGTCACTAACATTTTCTACTTGTTGAATTCAGATCCTATATACATTCAAAAAGCAATAGTCAACACGATAATATAGGAGCATGAAACTACCGTGACTCCCCCTTAATTCAGAGATCATAATAAGATATGCCCACTTCACCTATAAGTCAAAAGACATATTTATTGGGAAGGATGAACATGGTTACCAACAAGAAGCTACAACATTAAATCCTCAACTTAAGATTATTTCCAGTGATATCATGGACTGTATATAAAGTTGATATTATTCAAGTAATATCCACCATTTCTTGGAAAATAATCTCACAAACGACATTCAAGAACTACTCAATTCGAAGACTCTAATGCTATGACATAATTGTCAAGAGGGTAAATCTCCCACTATGAAGAAAGCATAGTAGGGTAAACACAAACTACTGTCCATCAGCCAATATTACTGCCACCGATACCTATATCCATATGTATCCAAACAAATTCCAACAAGAAGAGAACTACACCAGAAAACAAAAAAACTGTTACGGTCCAGCATCTAACGTTTACTTTACACAAAGTTACTGGTATATCAATATGTGTCAAATACTTTTATCTAGAATATTTTAAACTGGCTACCTGCAAAGAAGACTGACAACATGATCTCCTGATGAGGTGCCCACAATTAGCATTACATAGCTAGCTGTAATAAGAAAAAAAGGACAGAACTCCACCACACAAAATGGCAATAAAAACTAGCAAATTTGAAATAATGAGGATAAGGAACTCTATGAACAGAAAAACAGCAAGCATACTCCTCCTTAAACATTGCAGAAAATCGTACGAAGAACGTTATCAAAACACAAAACTAGCAAATGCTCAATCAAAACACATAGTACGCACTCACACTACAAAATGAAAGCTTACAAGAACTACACTCCAGATGAAGGGAACAAGATACAAGACAGAAAATGCGCCACTTAAATGCGACAGATCAGAACATAAACAATACAACTCCTAATAAAGCCAATTCTAAGCTTGTTAAACTTCCAGAAATTATAAGCATCCATATAGCAACTGAGAAACGTAAAGGAAAATCACTTGATAACAAACAAAATTCTAATAGTAAACCAATGAGCACTGCTGATAAAATTAGTCTGCAGCTGAACTATGTATACTACCGGAAAACATTGGCAACTCATCAGCAGAAACCAAACTAAGCTGCTCACAAGCCAACAGACAATTCACATACAAGAATCCAAAAACCGATACAGATTAGAACTTCATTTACCTTGTTGATGTGGGGCAAAGAAGAGTCCTTTGCTTGTCTATCTTGCCAACTCGAATCGAAACAAGTGGCAAGCAAAAGCATCTGGCCAGTATTCCAACTTCGGCAGGCTCGAAATGCTGATGATTAAAAACAAAAGCAAATCTAGTGAGCCAAAATCAAACAACATCAACAAATTACCCAAACCATCTCAACAACGGTCCACTCATGCAATATCTCATAAGGGACTCTGAACCATCCGTACGAAAATTAAAATTTAAAAGAGACTCCCCATCATCAGTAGCACGGTAAAGCGTTTGCCTCTCACAGGCCACCAAAATGTAGCCATACATACTACATACGCCGTGATTATCTCGAAATTAATCCTCAGGCAATGAAATAAGCAAAAAAACCCTAACGCTACGAGCCAGATAGACACTTAATCCGGATCAAAACAATAAGTACCCGACTGAGGTGAGCCAACAACCGATCTGCTGAGTTTTTGAAGATGAAAAAAACAGAGAATTGAAGTGCCGAAGAAGAAAAGAAGTATATAGATATGCAGCCAATCAGGAAAACCTAAACTTTAATTTCTCAATCTTAAATTTAAAGTTGAAAACAAACTGAAAGTAAGAGAATTGTGGATAAAAATCCCAACAACATATCTAACTACTTCCTAAAGACTAAGATAACAAGATTTTATTGACTGAAACAAACTAAAGAAACGTATTCAAAGAACACGTGCAGTACTGAACCAATTTTATAACACTCTTCCTTGCTTTAGATGCTGCAAATCCCGAGCTTCTTCCTTAGATCTTCAAATTTGCTCATAGGCAATGGCTTCGTGAAAATATCTGCCAACCGATTTTCTGACTTGTAGTAAACAAGTGCAATTTCACCTTCTTTCTGCACTTCTCTTAGAAAGAAAATTTTGATTTTGAAATGCTTTGTCTTCCTATGAAAAACTGGCTGGTGAGAAATTGCAATTGCTGCTTGATTGTCAACGAGAATTTCCGTATTGTTCCACTGCTTCAGGTTCAAATCACATAAAATTTTTCTTAGCCAAATTGCCTGATTAACTACTGTTGTGACTACTATGAACTCAGCTTCTGCTGTGGATTATGCTACAACTTCCTGCATCTTTGAACACCATGAGAAAATTCCCGAGCCAAGACTAAAACAATAACCAGAGGTACTTTTCATATCATCCACCGAACTTCCCCAATCACTGTCAGAAAATCCCAACAGCTTGAAATCTTGGCTTTTTTTAAACTTCACACCAAATTCAATTGTTCCTTGAATGTATCTCACTACTCTTTTTGCTGCTCTTAAGTGCATTTCCGTAGCACAATGCATAAAACGAGATAAGAGACTTATAGAAAATAAAAAGTCTAGTCTTGATGCCGTGAGATACATTGGACAACCAATCAGACTTCGAAAGTAACCCTCTTCAACTCTGTCAGTCCCGTCCTCTTTGCTCAAGCTCTCCTTTTGATTCATTGGAGTGGCCATTGCCTTGCAATCCTCCATACGAAACTTCTTGAGAATTTCCTTGGCATACTTCTTTTGACAGATGAAAACTTCATCTTCCAACTGCTTAATCTCCATTCCCAGAAAGTATGTCATTAGTCCAAGGTCTGTCATTTCAAAGATCTGCATCATTTCTATTTTGAACTCTTCAACAAGCTTGGCATTACCACCTGTGATTAAGAGATCATCAACATAAAGAGAGACTATAAGCAAATCATCTCCCTTACGTTTCACATAAAGAGTAGCCTCTCACATGCTTTTTTCAAATCCGAGGCTTGATAGATGCTCATCTATCTTGCTATACCATGCTCTAGGTGCTTGTTTCAAGCCGTATAGAGCCTTCTTGAGCAAGTAGACCTTCTCCTCTTCACCTTGTTCCACGAATCCCTAGGGCTATTCAACATAGATCTCCTCTTGCAAAATTCCATTCAAGGATGTAGATTTTACATCTAGTTGAAACACCTTCCAACCCTTTTGAGCTGCAATTGCTAGCAAGAGTCTTATGGTGTCCAATCTAGCCACGGGTGCAAAGGTGTCTAAATAATCAACACCAAAAATTTGTGCATAACCCTTAACTACAAGTCTAGCCTTGTACTTGTTGATGGAACCATCTGCATTTAACTTGGTTCTGAACACCCACTTTACTCCAATGACCTTTCTATCCTTCGGTTTGTCGACAAGCTCCCAAGTCTTATTTTTTTTAATCATCGACAACTCCTCTTCCATTGCCTTCTTCCAATTCTGGTCTTTAATAGCTTCTTCATACCCTACAAGTTCACAAATGGCCACATTGCATCTTTGATAGATATCAGAGCGCAGTCTTGTTCCATGGATTGGTGAATCATCTTCTAACTCTTCTTGCCTATGTTATGTTGCTCGCTCTTCTATTGTTTGGAAGGGAAGACTTGATTTCTACTTGCTCATAGATGTCTCTTGTGTCTGTTTCCAGTTCCACTTCTCATCTTCATTAAAGAACACATCTCTACTGACAATTATCTTCCCTGTTTGAGGTTGATACACCTTGTAGGCCTTGGAGGAAGAACTGTAACCCACGAAGATGCCCGTTTCTGACTTCTTGTCAAGTTTATCATGCTTGATCTGCGGAACGTGAGAGAAACACATACAACCGAACACTCTAATGAAGGTTTATAGCCATACCATGCCTCGAATGGAGTTTTGTCCTCTAATGCCTTAGTAGGCAATCTATTCTGCAAGAAAATGGCCGTGCTTGCTGCCTCAGCCCAGAAATTCTTTGGCAACTCCTTGTCGTGAAGCATGCATCGAGTCATTTCCATTATATATCTGTTTCTCCACTCACCAACTCCATTTTGTTGTGGAGTGTAGGGAGCGGTGAGTTGGTGCTCAATGCCAGATTCTTCGCAGAACTTGTTAAACTGCTCTGAAGTATACTCTCTTCCATTGTCAGACCTACTGCATTGAATGTTGCTGCCACCCTGCTTCTCCACCATTTTCTTGAACTTCTGGAACGTGCCAGCCACTTCTGATTTATGTTTCATGAAAATATCCAACACATTCTACTAAAATTATCAATGAAAATGACATAGTACCGACTACCTGTGAGTGATTGAGTTCTTTGAGGACCAGAAACATCTATATGGATTAGTTGCAACTTGTGGGAGGCTCTCCAAGTTCACTTAGGAAATGGTTTTCTATTTTGTTTAACGAATTGACAGGCATGACAATTCGATAAATGGTCTGCAAAGACTGGTAAACCATTTGGCAACTCTTTTTTCTTCATCAGCAACATTCTTGAAAGGTGACAATGGCCTAGTCTCTTGTGCCAGGTCTCAGTCACATTCTCCTCCATGGAATAAGCAGCTTGCTCCTCCTTGGTTGGTTCAAATGAGAAGCTCTTGCATCTCATTTTTTCTTTGACGATTTCCTTTCCATTTGCATCTTGTATGAGGCAAAGTTTATCTTCAAAAAACACCTTGAATCCTTTTTTCAATGAGCTGACCAACACTCAACAAATTTTGGTCAATATCAGGTACAAAGAGAACATCTGAGATTGACTTTGTACCTGAATTTGTTGAGGTGACAATAGTTCCCTTTCCCTTCACCGAAATATGGTAACCATTTCCTATTCTGACCTTTGTAATTGCCGTGAGCTTCAACTCTTTAAAAAGACTTCGATCGTGAGTCATGTGGTCTGTACAACCACTATCTATCCGCCAACTCACATTTGATTCTCTACTTGAGAAGCAAGTGGCTACAAACAATTGATCCTCCTCTTCTTGGTCTACAACTTGAGCATCTGCTTCCTGCACCTGATTTTTATTCCTGCATATCACTGCCTTGTGTCCGAGCTTATTGCATTTGGAACATTTGGCATCATGTCTCCTCCAACATTTGAATGGAGGGTGACCTTTCTTCCCACAGTGATGGCAAGGAGGGTATTTACCCTTGAAATTTCCATTTCTACTTTTGTTGCTACTAGAAGTAGGTAGGACCAAATTTCCCTCTTGGCTTTTCTTCTTTTTCTTCTTGTTTTTTTCAGCTTCGTGATGTTTTGCAGGCTAGGCTCCTTCAATTTCACCTTCCTGCCTCATGGCTCTTCTTTGCTCCTGCGCTTGTAAAGCATTCAACAGTTCTGCTAGAGTAATTTTTGACATATCCTAGTGTTTTCTAAGGATGTAATCATGGACTCAAATTTTTCAGGCATCGTTACAGGATTTTTTTCAACAATCCTTGATTCTAGCAGAGAAGAGCCGAGTAGTCTGACTCGGCTTGCAATGTTAAGCAACCTGTCAGAATACTCTTTGATGGATTCAATTTGCTTCATCTTCTGCAACTCAAAGTCACGTACCAGATTCAGCACTTGCGTCCCTCTGATCCTTTCATCTCCTTCGTATTCGGTCTTAAGATAATCCCATATCTTATTTGCTGACTTCAAAGACATGATACGAGTGAAGATGGTGGATGAGACTACAGCAAACAAGCAGGCCCTTGCCTTTGATTTCTTCGTCTTCTTCTCCTTCTGCGCTATGATCTATACCATGGTGGGATTGTTTGGAAGAGCAGGAATTTCATAGTCTTCTTCCACTGCTTCCCAAAGATCCAGGGCATCCAAGTATGTCTCCATGCATACTGCCCAAATCCGGTAGTTGTCTCCGTCGAACACCGGCAGAGCAATTGATGAGAAACTGGCTTTGGCTTCCATGACGCATCAATCTCATACAGAACCCTCAAGAAGAGTGCTTTGATACCAATATGTTGAGTTTTTGAAGATGAAAAAAACAGAGGATTGAAGTGCTGAAGAAGAAAAGAAGTATACAGATATGCAGCCAACTAGGAAAACTTAAACTTTGAATTCTCAATCTTAAATTTAAAGTTGAAAACAAACTAAAAGTGAGAGAATCATGGATGAAAATCCCAACAACATATCTAACTACTACCTAAAGCCTAGGATAACATGATTTTATTGACTGAAACAAACTAAAGAAACGTATTCAAAGAACACGTGCAGTACTGAAGCAATTTTATAACACAGATGAATCCTATCTGAGCAATGGCTATTTGGACAACTCCATCGATTGGATCCTGGGCATGAAGAACATGAGGCTGCGTGACATGCCCAGTTATTGCCGCATCGCCAACCATGACGACACCATATTCAACTTCGTCATGGAAGTGACCGAGAGAGCTCATAGAGCCACGGCCACCGTCATTCACACTTTCGAAGCGCTCGGGCCACACGTGTTGAGTGCGTTGTCCTCGTCGGTCCCCCAACTTTACGCGGTGGGCCCAATTCAACTGCTGCTCAACCGTATTCAAGAAAACGACCAGTGGTACGTCCTGAAGAACATCGAATGCAATCTGTGGAAAGAGCACAGCGAATGCATCCAATGGCTGGACTCGAAGAAACCCGGATCGGTGATTTACGTCAACTTTGGGCGTGGAGCACATGTGACGCACCAACAGTTGGCAGCATTTGCAATGGGACTGGCCAATAGCGAGCAATGCTTCTTGTGGGTCATAACGCCAGAATTTGTAATATTTGAAAAAAAAAAAAAAAAAAAAAGTCAACATTTGCTACAGTAGACTTCAATTATAAAAGAAGACCGAGAGCTTTTGGGAGGAAGGAAAAGAAGAGAGAAAAGAAAGAAAGAGAGGAAAAGAGAAGAAGAAGAAGAAGAAGAAGAGGAGTAGGGTTTGGTGCCACGCGAACCTCGTCAAGCCGATTCGACTTCAACTAGCAACGCCCGGTATGTATTCGCACCCCTTGTTCGTTCCATCGGAATAGTTTCGGATTTAGGGCTTGAAATTCGGAATTGTAAGAGATTTGTGCGGCGAAATCCAATTTTTGAGTCGCTGAGCTGCGTATATATATAGAATTGATAGTTTAAGGTGTTATGGAGCTGTGGGATTTTACGGATCTTGATTTGGATCTCCGGTTTACCCATTATGAATTTTTGAAGTTGGCTGCACAAGGTGAACAGTGCACGACTAGTGGGCTTTAGGCCAATTTTCGTCGGTTTTCTTGGGACGGCCAAGTTGGGGATTTTTTAATACTCGAAATGGGCTTTCTTTTGACTATAAGTTTACTAAGATCAGAGTCTGATAAAGAAAGTTATGGCACGATCAAGTTTCGTGTTCAAGTTTCGCGTTGCAGATGATTTGGATAATCGCTTTTGAGGAGCGATTTGTGAGCGCATTTGAGTCGTTTTGGTTATCGTCTAAGCTTGGTTTAGTCGAGTCGTTAGTGAAAATGGTGTTTTACTTGGTGTTGACGTCAATTCTCATTTAATTGATAGGATTACAAGATTGTCAGCGAGTTTACCCATGTTGTTTGGTTATGGGGCATTTCCAGGTGAGTGGTACTATCTCTTCTTTGAGTTTATAAACTCATATTTTGAAAATAATAAGGATTTGAGTAATCGTACGAGTTGTGAAAGAACATATTTGTTACATAAAAGTATGGATCGAGCATTTACTACTTTTTAGTATTTGAGAATGATTTGGGAATTGCTTTGAAAATGTATTGTAAAAGGATACATATGTGTATTGCATTACGAACTAGTTTATGAAATGAGTTCGGAAATGATTTGAGAAATGCTCTACGAAATATATTTCCAGCAAACGAGCCGTGTTGCGAGAAAGTTATTTATTTGGTTTGTGAAATGTATTATGGATTGGATTTCTGATATTGGATAATGATTGTTTGATACTTAATATCGCTGTGAGCCCAATGAGGGGCTTTGGGGGTATGCATACCGAGTTTAGAATATCCTTCTGGGCCAAGTCACCGGCTTTGTAGGTGGAGACCTTACCAATGGGGAAATCTTGTTAGCCTTGTCACAAGACTTTGTATCGTGACCATAGTTTGATATTGAGCAATAGATTGGTCGATCGAATGGACCATCGACATATGATGTGATATGAGATTGGCCAATAGAATTGACCATTGGCGTATGTTTTTTTAATGAGATTGGCCAATGGAATGGACCATTAGCGTGTGCTTTTGATGAGATTCATTAATGGAATAGACTATTGATTGTGATTTGAGATTAGTCAATGAAAATGACCATTGACGTAGTTTTTAATAAAGATTGATTAATGGACTTGACCGTTAATGTTTATGATGATTTAAATGAGTATTTTCTGAATTTGTATAAAACTTTGATGAAATGAAATAACTCTTATATGACTCGATATGTATTTTATATCTTGAGCTTGACTTCTGGAATTTCTGATATGGCATTATGTATATATGCATAGTGGTTGCTCGATCTGCTTAGAAGAGATACGCATTGCTTACTGAATTGTGGTTGCTCACCCCTCTCTTTCTCCAATCTTTCAAGTTCTTTGTTTAGCAGCCAATACAGTGAGAGCGATATCATTAGGACTTTTGAATGGTTTGAGGCTCCGTCCTTCGGGTGAAAGGACGGCCGTGTTACCCCCCATATTGGTAGGTTTCGGGGTGTGACATCTTGTGGTATCAGAGCTTAGGTTATGATCTATTTAGGTGTAGCATTTATGGGATGTTGTGAGGTTGTGCGTTAGGGTGTATGTTTCTTTTAAGGTCTAGGTGACAGTTGGTTTTGATTCAAAGAAAAATGCTTCGCCTTGTAAGAGATAACAAAGGCAAGTGAGTTGTTACCTTTGATACCAGGAATGTATCTTAAGGTTTTCAATGTGCGATTTTTGCAAGAAAATAACGGGGGTGATATTTGGCGAGTCACAACTCAAGATGTGTACTCTTGAATAGCACCAGTTGCATCAACCATGGATAAGCGAGAATACAAGGAGTTTTGAGTCTCTGGTACATCAGAAAGTGTAGTGTCAATAGGCGAAGATGGAATTAGTGGTGGTTAGGAAGAAAATCTAGCTGGAGCTAGGGATTGTGGTGGTCAAGGTTAGAGGGAGGAGTCTCTTACTGTGGAAATTATTGTAGATGATATAATAGTTGAGGTTACAGATTCTGAAGTTTTTGTAGATGGCATTTACAAACCCATTGATGAGAATCTGAAAACTGGAGGCAATCTTGATGCGTCGACTGGCAAAAATAGGGAGTTGGAAAGAGTTGTAAAGTCTTTGTGAGAAGAAATTAAGGGCTTTAATGGGTACTATAAAGTATTCTCTCCCTAGTGGAGTAAGCAAGCCTGGACTCCACACCTTTTAGACAATCAGTGAAGGAGTTGCAAAACAAGAACATGCAATTTACATGCAATCAAGTGGGGTACGTTTGGTGGGTTCGGAAAAAAAAATTATGTATGCTTTTTACTAGAAGAAATTTAAATGAGGAAGAAGTGGAGGAAGATGTACATGCACAAGTTGAAATATTCATCTTGCAAAAGTTTGTTGGATATATGAAAGCAAAGAATTTATCCCTTTAATTAGAATGTGGGAAGTATGTTGGAGCCTCCAAATTATCCAATAAGTTGATTAATGAACTGGAGAGCAAAAATCTTGAGCAATCAATAAAAAGGAAAATGCTGGCAGATGAAATTGGAAGGTTGAAGACGACATTTTATCAAGTGTTTAGGGCTCATTCAAATTGATGCGAAAGTAGGGCGAGAAGGTGAAATCACAAGACAGCATATATTTTCCCAACTTGACAAATTGCCTCTAGATCACATTTTGGACGAGATATGGACAATTAAAGAAATCGTTGACAAGGAATAGGGATGAAGATCAAAAGCTGTAGGTTGAGATAGGTTATTTTTCTTGGTTAGAAAATGAGAATTTATATTGGAAATCTTGATATGTGGCAATATTTGATGTGATAAGAATTGATCTTAGAAGTTATAAGCTTGAATTGACATGTGAAACAAAGATTTACTTATGGTAAATAGGTACGCTCAGCTTATGAACTTCTGAATAGCAGGTGATGATATTACTCTAAAGAATTCTTGTAGAACTAGTGGAGGCTGTTGGTTTCAGTTGCGATTTTCAGTAAAATGGTAACACGAGGCGAGTGTTTCCGTCTTTGAATTAAGAAGAGACAATTTTAAGTGATGATTCTTTAAGTTGAGAACTTAAGACCATTGAATTTAATGGAAACTAGATACGTTCTTATCTCAGTGATTTGAGAAGTAGTAAACATTCAATCGTAAGTGATGATCTCTTAAGTAGTAATATATTTTTTAGATGAGATTTATGGATAAATTGTTTGGGAAGATAGTTGAGATTGGAAATTTGAATAAGTGGATCTTGTCTTGAGAGTATTAAGAGTTAATTATCTCATGATATTAGATTGACAAATTTTGAGATAATTTTGTCAATAATCTCTTTTCGATGTGTTAGTAAGGATAGAAAAAGTATTTGAAAGTTTTTGTGCAATAAATAAGAGTTAATTTGCTCGAATCTTCGAGTGGATGATGTGATATTCTTGGACTATGTATGTAATTGAAGTGAACGGAATGTTGAAAGGAGAATCGACAACTTGTGAGAATTTAGGTCGTGAGATGTTTTGATTTGATGGATATTTTATGGGTTATATTTCAAATGTTGGCAAATGATTATGAACTTTATCGTACTGAAGAAAATTGTCGTAATGATACTTTGGAGCTATTAGAGATTGTGTTAAAAAAAAAAAGAGAGAGAGAGAAGAAGAGGTAGTTGGATGCTAGAATACTTGGGTAGTGTGATCTTTTAAGCATGACAAATTGTACGTAATAATTTTCGGTGGATTGATTTGAGGATAGTAATACAAAATGGGAAGACTAAGCAATAGATGTGAAATTAGGTAATGATTAGTAGAAGTGGACAGAAAAAGGAATTTGATAATTTTGATGATGAAAATGATAATGTTGGGCTTATGTTTATAGACAGTTGAAATCACATGGCAGCAAAGGCGCTTTTGTCTTACTGAAGGCTTGATCTAAACCTAGTGACAATGCGGTAAAAGGTTCACATATTGCGCCATTCTTCAAACTCCCTCGCTCTCAATTGATTAAATTATCTTGCTTCTCATTGGTGTTCGACAATGGCCAATGACGCCTCGCCTCTCTGGACAGATCCTATCAAGTCTTCAGTTGGCAATATTGCAGCACAAAGGAGGCAATGACAAGTTGCAGCTGTGGAGAAAGAAAGAAGAGAATCATTAGTTTGTGCAAAGCGGTTATGCAGGATTGGGGTTAGTGGTAGTGCTAATGGTGATGGTAATGGTTAAGATGATATCTCCCCTAGCAATGATATGGTGGTCGATGAGGGGCAATTTCGTTTGGAAACTCAAATTGCCTCAATTGTCGAAGAGTTGAAGGCTGCTATTACATACTAAGGAAAAGGTGCAATGTATAAAAGAGTGAGCACCAAGTCTTGAAGAAGGAAATAGCATGGATATCATCTAATATAGCCACTAGTTAACACAAAAAATTGATATATTCGAGTGAGACATTGCCATGATTATTATGCCTCGTTTTATCAATATCATTTGATGTAAGAAACGAGGTGACATGTATTGGGAAATCTTTGTGTTGGCCCAACAGAAGGAATACAAGACCATATCTCACTCAGGAGCACTTAATTTCACTTGTGGGTGATGGATGTCTCTCAGGGTTTATTGATATGGTAAGGTCTATTGATGTTGAGGTGGCAAGAGTAGGACCTTTTATAAAGCTGGTTTTGAAGGGAATGCCTAATGGTGAAGGGCCGAAGCTTGTAAATCGAGAAGACGGGATTGAAGCCGTGAAGAGGTTCCAGTTTCATGAAAATGAAGACTTGCGAAATATGGCAAATGGTTTGGTCGACAAGTGCTTCAAGAAGGATTACGGAATGATAAATTGGCCAATTAATTTAAGAATGACCCTAATTCTTGGCTTTTGAACTTGCAATTGTGTACATTAGGCCTGCATGATAAACTGGAGTCAGCCGTCTCCCAGTGCCAAGAGAAGTGTCAGTCAAATTGTGCAATAGATTCTGATGAACAAAAAAAAAAAGTGACCTATACAAAGTCTTCGAGAACTAATTTTCTCTGAGTCATGCTAGAAAAACTTTCCCTCTCATAAAAAGGAAATCTAGCATAAGGCTTTGTATATATTGCATGTCACAAGTCCCGAAGGTTTTGCAAGTATGGTAAAACTATTTTCTATTTTCTGATGCTTCTATAAATAAACTATGAGCTATTTTTTGTGATCGAATAATTATGGGGGTGATGATGAACTTGAAATAGAAAAGAAAGTAAAACTGATTTTGATCAAAGGCGTCGCGAAAACGTGGTGGACCTTTAGAATATTCAGGTAAGCTTAAAGAAGCAAAGGAGTTTATTGAGAACATACATTAAGATCCACTAGCAAAATTGCACACATAGGCTACTTGAGAGTCTGAGGAGAAGGAGGAAAGACACAAACATTTGCATTTGTTTGATGGTTAAGGTAAGTTCAAATTTCGAGGATGAAATTTCTTTTAAGGAGGGGAGAATATAAAATTTGAAAAAAAAAAAGTCAAAAAAGTCAACATTTGCTACAGTAGACTTCAATTATAAAAGAGGACCAAGAGCTTTCGGGAGGAAGGAAAAGAAGAGAAAAAAGAAAGAAAGAGAGGAAAAAAGAAGAAGAAGAAGAAGAAGAAGAGTAGGGTTTGGTGCCGCGCAAACCTCATCAAGCCGATTTGACTTCGATTAACAACGTCCAGTATGTATTCGCACCCCTCATTCGTTCCATCGAAATAGTTTCGGATTTATGTTTTAAAATTCGGAATTGTAAGAGATTTGTGTAGCGAAATCCGATTTTTGAGTTGTTGAGCTGCGTATATATATAGAATTGATAGTTTAGGGTATTGTGGAGCTGTGAGAATTGACGGATCTTGATTTAAACCTCCGGTTTGTCCAATATGAATTTTTGAAGTTGACCACACAAGGTGAACAGTGCACGACCAGCGGGCTTTAGGCCGATTTTCGTAGGTTTTCGACTCGATTTTGGGATGGCCAAGTTGGGGATTTTGTAACACTCAGAACGGACTTTCTTTTGACTATAAGTTTGCTAGGATCGGAGTTCAATAGAAAAAGTTATGGCACAATCAAGTTTCGCGTTCAAGTTTTGTGTTGCGGACGATTTGGATAATCACTTTGAAGAAGCGATTTGTGAGCGCATTTGAGTCGTTTTGGTTAGCGTCTAAGCTTAGTTTAGTCCAGTCGTTAGTGAAAATGGTGTTTTACTTGGTGTTGACGTCAATTCTTGTTTAATTGATAGGATTACGAGATCGTCGGCGAGTTTACCCATGTTATTTGGTTATAGTGCATTCTCAGGTGAGTAGTGTTATCTCTTCTTTGAGTTTATAAACTCATATTTTGAAAATAATAAGGATTTGAGTAATCATACAAGTTGTGAAAGAACATATTTGTTGCATAAAAGTATGGATCGGGCATTTACTACTTTTTAGTATTTGAGAATAATTTGGGAATTGTTTTGGAAATGTATTGTGAAAGGATACATTTGTGTATTGCATTACAAACTAGTTTATGAAATGAGTTCGGAAATGAATTGAGAAATGCTCTACAAAATATATTTCCGGCAGATGAGCCATGTTGCGAGAAAGTTATTTATTTGGTTTGTGAAATGTATTATGAATTGGATTTCTGATATTTGATGATGATTGTTTGATGCTCAATATCGCTGTGAGCCCAATGAGGGGCTTTAGGGGTATGCATACCGAGTTTAGGATATCCTTCTGGGCCGAGCCACCGGCTTTGTGGGTGGAGACCTTGGTAAAGGGGGAATCTTAGTAACCTTGCCATAAGACTTTGTGTCATGACCATAGTTTGATATTGAGCAATAGATTGGTCGATGGAATGAACCATCGACGTGTGATGTAATATGAGATTGGCCAATAGAGTTGACCATTGGCGAGTGTTTTTTTAATGAGATTGGCCAATGGAATGGACCATTGGCGTGTGCTTTTGATGAGATTCATTAATGGAATACATCATTGATGTATGATTTGAGATTGGTCAATGGAATTGACCATTGACGTAGTTTTTAATAGAGATTGATCAATGGACTTGACCATTAATGTTTATGATGATTTAAATGAGTATTTTCTGAATTTATATAATGCTTTGATGAAATGAAATAACTCTTACGTGACTCAATATGTATTTTATATATTGAGTTTGACTTCTGAAATTTCTAATATGGCTTTATGTATACATGCATAGTGATTGCTAGATCTATTTAAAAGAGATATGCACTGCTTACTGAGCTGTGGTTGCTCACCTCTCTTTTTCCCCAATCTTTTAGGTTCTTTATTTAACAGTCAATAGAGCGAGAGCGATATCATGAGGACTTTTGAGTGGTTTGAGGCTGCGTCTTTCGGGTGAAAGGATGGCCATGTCATCTCCCATATTGGTAGATTTCGGGGTGTGACAGAACTTATGATGAATGCAAGTGGAATGGACCTCCCTGGTGAGTTTCTTGAAGAAATTATGAGAGAGTGGGGTCTTCTCTCAGGTTGGTGCCCGCAAGAGAAGGTTATGAACCACCCTTCCATCGGAGGGTTCTTGACCCACTGCGGGTGGAACTCGACCCTCGAGAGCTTGTCCGCCGGAGTGCTGATGCTCTGCTAGCCATGTCTGGCCGACCAACATACAATTTGTAAGTAGATTTGTGATGAGTGGGAGGTTGGGTTGGCGATCGGGAGTGATGTGAAGAGAGAAGAAGTGGAGAGGCTTGTGAGGGAGTTGATGATGGAAGGAGAGAAGGGGAAGAAGATGAAGAAGAGGGCCATGGAGTGGAAGGAACTTGCAGCGCAGTCGGTTGGTCCACACGGGTACTCCTCCACTAATTTGGAAATGTTGGTCGAGGATGTCTTGTCTAAATAATTAGTTGGCTGTACAAGGTCCTACACCTAGTATTTGCATGTCGTCTCCGTCTGTGTTCCACAGTCGTGATTAAGTCGAAGATGATTTTGGAGTTTGATGAAAAAGCTGTGTGAAGTCTCCTTTGTAGCATCAATATTTCGGTTAATTACTCTATTACGAAGCAGTACATCTACCAATGATTTCGGTAATATGTGTCGTCAAGGCATACTCAAAAAGAAAAACAATTTTGCTTGTGATTTGGTGCTCTGATGTAGGACTAGGAGGCAACTCTAATAGGGTTATAGCAGCAGTGGTTTGGAATTATTCATCTCATTCCTAGCACGAACTTGAAGACCTACACATAAATATCTTCAACCCAGCTTAATTAGTCTAGCTTATGTACCTAATTAATTGTTTTATCAAACCCAATTGGACTAAGGAAATGGGATGTCAAGATTCTTTTAAGTTCCTCTTATGGCATTCGGCTTTGAATTTTGAGGTTACATAGATAGTGTTTCGTGCAACGTCAGCCACTTTCAATGCTGTGATACAAGTAGTGTTTTTTCATTATATATAAAGAATTCATTTACCCTAAAAAAGAAAGTTGGACCAATTATTTATCCTAATTATTATTGTCGATAATAAAAATATTTTATATTTGCTAATTATTTTAAACGATGGAAATAATCATTTAAAAAAATGCTTTCTAAATTATTTATTTTTTCGCAAAAAAAATAAAACCTAAATATAAGATGTGATTGGTTCAGTTTTTCCAATCCTTTAAGAAAAAGTTAGGGCGTTTAGTGAATTTTTTTATGGAGAGAAAAGTAAATGTCTGTTTTTTCCTTTTTTTTATTCAAAGCTACTTTACAAAAAAACACCCTGGGCCAAAAGTCTATGGAAAAATGCAAAGTCATTTCTCCAAAACTGAACCAAAAGCAGTCATAATCAGAAAAAGCGGCTGATCGGTCCCGACCTTTTTTTTTTTTTTCTGGGTCAGATCGGTCCCGACTTAAATGGAGAGTATTGATGGGCAAAAGACCCGTTCACCTGAGTGGAGAGTATTGATGCGCAAAGCAGGAACCACAACTGAAAATGAGCCACACCAAGGACCTCACTCCAAAGACTGGGGGCAAGCAAACTGTATCGGCATGACTCTGTCATATCGAATTTATGCCTTATGTACACGTTGGGTATGTGTGTGAAAGATCTAATTCTAGCTTGGAGAGTGAGGAGGAATCATTGTAAGGATCCAACAGGTGGGTTCCGTGGATGAAATATGAATCATCAAAACTCCATGCCCTTTGTGTCCCAAACCCGTTGCAGGGCCCCATGGGTGCAATGCTCAAATTGGCCAAATTTCTCCATCACAAGGGCTTTTACATCAGCTTTGTCAGCACTGAGTTCAACCGCACAAGGTTACTCAAAAACAGGAGCCAGTAAGGGGCCGAATTCGAGGGGCAGCGATCGCTTTCACTTTCTAACAATACCGGACGGGATGGCGCCTTTGGATGCCGATGCTATGTAAGACCTGACTGCACTCTGTGAAGGGAGGAGGAAGTACGTGGCCACTCCTTTCTCCGACCTCGTATCCAATCTTCTACATTCTACTTCTAGCATTGCTAGTGTTCCTCTGGTTTCTTGCATCGTTTCCGATGGTTTCAAGTCCTTTGTGCCCTCATGGGGTTCATGCAATTCTAGACATGCTAATAGTTTGTTTGCAAAATAGACAAAACATCGAAAATATATGAGTGTGCTCATTAACAGCGATTATTTTGCGGTTATTTTTTTAAAAATATCATTTATTAAAAAAACCAAATTTAAAGTTTCTTGAAATGTGAAGAGCTGTGCCCTTTTGAAAACAGTATGGTTGTTCATAAAAGGGTTATTATATATTTAAGTGGTTCAATATTTTTGTACTTTTTTAATTTTTCGTTTCTTTCTTAAAAAAATACGAGAGTTTATTCTCCGACTATTTCCTCTTGAGAATTCTTGGACAAATACCAAACTTGTTTTTTGATATTCTCACATTTCAAAATCCGATTCCATTCTTCCCGATTAAAGGGCTCACCCACAAGCTCCGCAAGGTCATGTCCAAGTCCTTGGACAGCTCGGCTCTCTCTCTCTCTCTCTCTCTCAATGTGTTTTTCACTATGTGCTCTAAGATTTTTAATTTGCCCCCTTAGGTTGCGTTTGGTAGTCCGAATATGATAACAAATTATCCTATCTAGTGTTTCATGACATTCTTCGGACCGAATACATCCTAATAAAATGCTGAACATGAAATTCGGGGGTGAGATAAGCCCAGATACGATATAAAATTAAAAAAAAACTAAAAATTCATATTTTATCTTTTAAAAGAGTGATAAAATGACTGCTTCGCATATTGCTTCATCGGCACCGCTCGCTCTAGAACCATCACCAAAATTACCAATCATCATCACTTCCAACCACCACACGATCGTCGTCACCTCTGACCATGCCAATCATCTCCGCCAGGCGACGATGTGTTCCGACAAGTAATGGTGAAAAGACTATCATTGTGCCGGATTTGCATAAATCATCCTTTCTGCCCCAGTCGCATATGTTTTTCACGTCGAGTCGAACTTTTACACATGACTCACGAGCCAGTTGTTCACCCACTGGTCGACAACAAACGGCCAGCACATCATCAGCTTCTTGGTGACCATGCTCTCAAGCGTTGAGTTTCACCTGCACCGTGGTGTAGAACCTCCTCCCACGGCCCATCCCACGACGCACACTGTTTCCAATGTCACCTCTCTTAGTAGCTTTCTTCGGTAGTGGAGTGCCTCTCGCTCTTCACGAGGCCGTCCCAAAATTATGTGAACTCGTGTCAGTTGAGAGACGTCATGCTCGCAAGGTTGACTTCCTAGAGACGTGGTTGAGAGGGTTTAAGTCTCACGTACAAGAGCAGGAGCAAAGTCATAGATGGGATTTTCAAGGATTTTTAAAGATTTTCAAAGATTTTCATTGGTTGCGGATTCTCGAAGATTTTCAAAGATTGTTTTCAAATATTCCAAATCCTATATTAGGTTGCACCAAACATATGATAGGATATTTTTACAATATGGAGATATGTGGAGGATTTTAAATCTCTTTTTATCCTATCCTATTCCAATTAAAATTCGGATGACCAAACGCAACTTTAGAGTTACGAGGCATGATGGCCTATTTATAATGTTAGCCTAGGTTTAACCTTATTGTCACAGGCTTAAACTTTGGCCTGTCAAGAGTAATGGATTCTAATTTCAAGGCCTCTCTCTTAATTAAAATCAAATGGGCTAAATTAAGCTCAATTAGATCCATCATGGCCTCTTTTCTTTAGGAATTTCGGCCACCAATTCCCCCAACAGGCTTGGCTGAATTTCAACGTAGTGCAAGTCCAGTCCACGTGACGAATTCAAGTCCATTCATCACCGTCGGTCCAATGCAAATTCAATTAATTAACTAACTATATGATGAATGCTCCTAAAATTATATGTTGTGCAATTATTTTTTTTTTATGGGCCAAGGTCGATCCCTAAGTTTCTATGCAATTAATTATTAAATTGGATACCAAAATTTAGTTGTCAACACTTATGTGTTGTTCTATTCTAAGAAAACCCATGTAGAAAGGAATGAAAAAAGATTTACAAAAAGGGGTACCACGAAAAATCTCAAATTGGTACACTTGTGATAAATTTACTCTCTGTTAATTTCCTTTCAATATTACCGTTAAATTGCTAAGTTAGATAATACGTGACAGTTAATAGGTGTACTAATTTAGGATTTTGTCCCTCAATTCGTCACAATTTATCAGTTTGTGATTTTCATGTTATTAATCCAATTGAACGAAGAGTAAATTTGTCACAAATGTACCAGTTTGGGATTTTTAGTCGTCAAAAAATTAATTTTCGGTAAATTTATCACATATGTACAAGTTTGGAGTTTTATGTGGTATTAACCCTAAAAAGACACATGAATACCTTTGGTGCCATGAATAATTCAATTAATCATTCTATTAAGAGATCATATATATCTAGTAATCTCTTCGAAATATATATGTCAAGGAAACTAATAATTTTGCTAATTAACTATTAGTTAGGAGGTAGGGATATAACCGCATCAGTTTGGACATCCTACCTTCATTTTATATATGAATTATCTACCTGATCTTAGACTTGACTCGAGCTAAACTCACCTACCTAATCAATGATTTTTTTTCAAGCCCCACCAAACCATGGAATGGGATATCGAAATCCATTTGTATCCACCCGTCTGAAACTCCAATCAAATATCCGTGAATATCGTGTTGTACGAGTATGTTGTTACGGTTCAAGTGATTAATGATTCGGCACAATCAAAGTCGACAGAAGCAAATATAATTCTATGGAGTTTGTACATATCATGTATGAATCCTTAACATCTGCGGTCATGATTAATGCCAATAAAGGTGCAGTAAAAGCACGACCAGTTAATCTTATCGAAAAAGCGAAGAGCGTGAATGGGGGGTTTCCTCACTTGTCCTTTTTTATCAGTCCTGGGTATCTCGTCCATTATGTCTCCAATGAACAATCCAGAAGGCTAAAAGACTGCCACATCAAAGGCTGGACCGACCCAGACTGCTGAACCTACCACAAAGAGAAGGCCCAGAAGGGGAAAAGAACCAGGAAGGCCATATCCGCGAAAAAAACCATGAAAAACTTCAAATTATAGCCTACCGTAACATATTTGTTCCGAATTTTTTTATAATATAAAAAGTCCTGAATTATATCCACTAGAACACATTTACCCTAAACTCTTTCTCGTGATATTAAAAAACCGCAAACTTATATCTATGTGACACATTTATCTTCAATCAAGATTTTGTTAAATGATTTTTCACCAAAAATAACCCGTTTTTATTTCAGTTAATGTCAATAATGTTTGCTTTCCGGCATCCATGTAAACAGATTTTTTTAACTATTATCACCGATAAATTTTTGTCGAAGGATAAATGTGCCATGTTTTATGAAGTAAATGTGTCGCAAAAGTTGAATGCTGCATTTGGGGCGATGAAGTAAAAGGAAAAGTTGGGGGGTTGGGGGTGAAATATGAGAGAATCCAAAAATGCCCGGGATGTCTTATGAAGCTCTGATTCGCCTTTTCTTGCCAAACATGGCGTTACGTCTGGAACATTCCCGACTCGTCGACACAATTCTCGTCTACACAGTTTCTGTAAATGGGAAGGGGGGAGATCACGATTTCTCTCGGAAGGAGCAATGAATGGCATTTACTGTCGATACACTGTACAAGTCAAACCCGCCCCAACCCAAAGAAGCCAACCACCAGTCAGTCCTTGCAGCGTAAGCTCGCAGGCGTCACGAGTTTCGCAGGGTTCCTCAGATTTCCAGACCTCCCCCGTCTCTCCCTCTCTCTCTGTTTCCCTCCTTCCTCTGTCTTGATCTCACGAGGCTCTCTGTAATTCCCAGCATCGCTCTCGTCCTCAGAGACCCGTTTCTTGGCTTCTTTGGATCCTGAGATCAGATGGTGTTGCAGCTGTTCTTCACGGTGGCCTTCTCGGCGGTGCCCCTCACCCTGTATGTGCCCCCCATAAGGAGCTTGAATCTGTTCGTGGAGACGATGGAGGATCTGATGCGGGAGTCCAGGACCTACACCCACCGTGTCTATCCTCGCGTTCGCCACGTCTGGGTCCGGATGGTCGACTGCCTTCTCTGTAGTACGGCCTAAAGCCTGATCCTACTCCATACCCGATTCTCTTGTGAAGTTTCTTCCTTTTTTTGATTTTATTATATTGCCTAGCTGCTTTTTTCTGGCCTTTGGGCTTTTTGGTAGGATGTCATTTAGTTGGTGGAGGGGACCGCGAGGCTGTTGTTCTTGATCGATGGTGGTGCTTTCTCTCTTTCTTGTTTGATTTGGGGGATGAATATCCTCGTGTTCATACGATTCAAGAGATCACGAACAGGGAGCCTTTGAAGGCATGGTATATATCCGGGCCGTTTTCCGCTCTTTAATCTTCATAAAGAAGCCTTTTTATTGCTGCTTTTCTTTCTTTTTCAATCTATATCTGGGAGAGCAGATTGGATCATTCGTCTCCAGAGATTAGTTCCGATCAATTTCGTTCGAGTATCATATCTTTATCATCAAGAGGAGCTGTCCAGATTGATGCAGATAAATGGGCAGCGATCTGAGAGTCTGTCTTCTGCAAGACTTGCGACTGCACGCATGGCTTGATCTTTTACTTTTCTTGATCAAAGCCAGAGGGGGATTCGGAAAATCATGGCAAAAAGGGCAATTTTTTTTTGGTTTGGTTCTGAATCCTGACGATATTCACACCAGAAGAGCCGAAATTCACCAGTCACTTTGAACAGTTTCTTGACCTTTTTAGTAAGGACACTTGATGGAAGGACAGGGGAATGGCGGTTCTGTAGATTCGTCATCCCGAACGATATAGTGGGACCCGTGAACGAAAACATATGAGAGACAAAATTGCCAAGAAATCATAGGATAAGATAGTTATCAGTAATAAGATAGTTATCCAAATAGGATTGGGAAATGGGCCGTGTGGTGGTCTCATCCTGAATTCTTATCTAAAATACAGTAGAAACATGAGCTGCCTTAGTTATTATTGTGTCCATCGGTAGAATGAATACACGTTTGGTTATTGTTTCCCATCAATAAGGTAACATAGGAAATCAACATTGTGCAGAGCAGGGGAAAAAGTTCGATGAGAAAGTAATGAATGAAAGAATGAACGAATATTTTGCCACTATACTCTGATGTCCCGACTTGAGCAACCGTTTGAAGACTCTTCCCAATTTGATCTCTATAACAAACTCATCCCTCGAAATTTCTAGTTCAGCTTGACAGAGTGCAGGGCTTCAGAAACCAAAACACATCGAGTGGCTTTGCGTCTCTTCCATCCACCATGGACACGGTTTTTCCTTTGTCGGGAGTTTCCTCCTTTGCCACCGCCGCCCTGTTCAACTTCACCTCTTGAAGGATTTGTCTCTCCTAGTAACCAGAATATCGCAAGTGTTAATTAATACCATCATAATGTGCACACACAGGGGGCTGCAACTAATAATATGGTTAAAACCAGATATATGAGATATAGGTCAGCTTTAGTTGATAACTACTTATAAAATTACGGGTTTAACGCATCTGCTTGAGAGATTCATAATAGGCCAATTACGTGGCTGAAATTTCTAATTTCCGCAACCAACTTCAACTTAACTTTTGTTCTGCTTAGCAAGCCCTTGAATCGCAGCCCAATGCGTCTTTGAAAAACATTAGTCCGCACAAAATGGGAAAAACAACACGGATAATCACCCACAGAGCTACAGACTGGCATTCTCTGCCTGTACATAAGACTAACAGAGGCATGTTCCTACATTACATTGTTGTTTAGCATCCTGTCCAGAAATTTCTGCATTCTCTCTTAGATTGAAATGGTTAGGAGCCAGTCCAATACATTCTGGTGGTGAAAGCTAGGAAAAATATGTGGGTGCTTGATGAACATCTTCTATCTCGGATTAGGTTTGAGATTGGCCTAATCAGGTCACGCCTACTAAATTTTTATGTTCCAATATAAATGAACACAACCATGGTAAAGCAAAATAACTCCGGATTGGTATGTTTCCAAATGCATGTTGCTTGTTTTAAGTCTACAGGACCACAGCATATTATTTTAAGTCAACAGAAGGACGGACTAATTGGTGTTTCAATGTCATTTTCTCTAGGGGACATTCTAGGATGCAAACATCTTTTTAGGCTTGTGGGTGGTTAGCAAGTAATCCATGGAACAACCCACATAAGGCAAAAAGCGAAAGAATGCTATCTAAGGCAGAGACAACAACTGTGATATCATTTTTCATCTTCGTATGCTCAGGCATGTTCTTTTCAGATCCCTTCCAAGCAAATGAAGAAAAAGAAGATGAGATAGTGACGTACCATAAACCTAGATTTGGTAGCTTTTGAAGGAGTCGGTTTGCCAGGCTCGCGAGTGGCTGAAAAACACTGGGGAGTGGGAGGCTTAGTGCGGATTTGCGACAAGATCTCCTTCTCATTGTGCCTCACATTCTCCAAGTCTAGCTTGATTGGAACATTTTCCGCCTCTTCGACTCTTCTGTATGGTACAGTCATCAAGGTCACTTACCCAGTGACAATGCGGGCACATGATATAACAGAGAGATCATATGCAGTCTAATCTTCTTAAAACCACCAGGAGCTCACTAAACGCGGTACCACTCTGGGGCTAATTTGCATAAAGGGCCTTGAGATTTCTTCATATGATGAAAATTAGCTTTCACTGAGTACAATGAATCAACTTGGGCAACCATAACCTAGCAAACGATCAATCTAGTTCACAAAACTAGCATTTTTGTACAACACTGCTATTTCCTACTAATGGTGCACATGAAACCAAAAACAAGCCAGCTGATCCTTCCTCCATGCACACCCCAACATGTTCATACATGCACACAAACATCCACCCCTACACTCACGCATGCACGAGAGAGGGAGAGGGAGAGAGAGAGAGAGAGAGATTACTTAATCCGTTGGCCCTTTTCCTTGGTGTTGCTCTTCTTCATGCCATCAGATTTCTCGATACTGACTTCGAGTAGCAGCGGCTTTCTCTCTTTCCCTTCCCCACCTAACTCCTCCGAAACATCACTAGGTTTCATCTTTTCTGTAGGAGCGACATCCTTCGCCACATTCTGCTTCTCTGCAATTTCTTTCTCCTTGGTCCTGGTGGCCAGTTTCTTTAGTTCGCTGCAGAATTCTGAAATCTGATTCAAAATGTCACGACCAGCGAACAAATTCCTTGCTGAGAGCGTGCTTCTGAGTCTCGGTAAAGCAGTAGCCCCCGTCCCATCGTCCGCTGCTTTCTTCTTTTCAGTGCTCAATTTGATCGCATCTTTAGTGATGGAATAGAGATTGAGAGGAGTAGACAAATTAGGGTTCTGATTTTCACTATCTTGATTGGGTCTGTTGGGACTATTGCTCGGTGGAACTCTAGACTGAGTTGCCCCTCTTCTCTTGAAGACAACATCTCTAGATGGGAAACCAAAACGCATTGGATTCAGCTAAATGTACAGAGTAACTATCACAATAACCTGTTCGGAGAGGAGGTCATCAATGGTACCTTTGATTCCGGTCACCAAGCGGAAGGATTTCATACATATTAGCTTGTCTCCCGAGCTTCACCGCCCAAAAAAAAAAAAAACAAAAACAAAACAAGAAAGAGGCGAGCATACATTAGGACAGAAAAACCAACCAATATGAAATATCTATGTTATTGCTTTGGTTGTACAGAAATCAGAATAGATGACAGAACAGCGGAGCTAAACGGAAGCTCCTGCTCTACCGAGATGGACACCCATTTGAGGTAATTGAGGTGAACCCAAAGTTCAAGACCGACAACTCTTCAAAAGAATCGAATAGAAAAAAACCCAGTTGAGTCTGTGTTTAGTGAGCGACAGATTTAAGCAAAGAACACCGAGTTTCCCCAGAAATAGGCCGATTAGTAGGTCAATTTAGGTAAGAAGGAGCAGCTTTTCAATAGCTGAGATCTTGGATGGAACTGCTTCTACACCAATATATAGTAAGAATCAGAAAAGGAGATGGAGATGGGGGAAAACCTTGGAGCTGGAGGAGGCGGGGGTGGATTTCAACAAATCCTCGGCGGTCCTCGGATGCTTGCACTCTGCGAATGGAAAAAGTTCCCTTTTTCATGGTGAGGAGAGGCGCGTAAAGCAAAAGAGGGGAGGGGAGAGAGAGGGGATGTGAGTTACCGGGTCTGCAGAAGAAGCGGGCGGCGTCGTCGTCGTCGTCGTCGTCGTGGGGGTCGGGGTCGAGGGAGGAGGAGGAAGAGAAGTCGACCCACTTGGGGGCGTCGAAGTGCTCGTACAGGTCGTCCTCCACGAACACCGACTCGATCTTCTTCCAGTCGATCTTGGCCGGCTCCATTTCTTCTCTTTCCCACCCAACCCCCCCGAAGAGAAGAAAAAAAAAACAACACAAAACAAAAAGGGCGGCGTCGGAGAGGAATGCGGGAAGAACCCAAAAAGATCTTCCTCTGCTCTGCTCAGCTCTCGCTCACCGTGTTTAGTTTCAGTAGGACTTTGCTTGGGAAGGGAAGGGCAGGGAAGGCAGGACACGGACACAGACACAGACAGTCAGACACAGTAAGAGAGAGAGAGAGAGAGACGTTGGGGGAGAGGGGCGAGAGGGAGTGAACGTTACGTTAGGGAGGGTTGGGTTTGTTAATGGGGGTGACCGTTGGAGGGGAGATTCGCCCTTTTTATTATTAGCTTTTTATATTATATTCGTTTCATTTCACTACGGCACGAGCGGTGGTCTCCTCCTAACCTTGGACTGGGTTAAAAAAACAACAAAAGCAGGGGAAGGAATTGACAGCCATCTCGTCTCCTTAAAAAACTTACAGTGAACTGACTCTTTGCTTGTCTTGAAGAGAAAACATCGACTTTTGCTCGAGACCCAACACCCGTTAAGCCCAACATCCCCCAATACAATGTGGCGACAGATATCGAACCATGCATCTCACACGCTGCTCACTCGACGTCCCAATCCGGTGAAATGTTGTTTCTTCATACCCTCATTAGCATTGGATTTCCCCTCTCTCTCTCTCTCTCTCTCTCTGAAATTGGGGCAAAAACCCTAAATTTATATCCCTCTAAATCCTAATTTTGCCCCCAAATGAAACAATCCCCCCTTTCCCCCACAATTGAAGTTGAATGATCCTCATTTTTCCCGCAATTTTTAGATGACGTCTCTCTTATCTCGCCATATTTACTTTGGAAAAATGACGTCATTCCATAGGGTTCGGACGCCAGATTAATACCAGCATGCGGTGCACGGACCAAGTCCATCGCCACGTCGGCTTTTTTACGATGGATTTTCGTGGCAACTTAACAGGTTTCAGTCCCTAATGAAAATTAGTGCTCTTTTTTTTAGACAAAAGATTGGGCCATAGTCATAAATTTGTGCTTCGTTAAGGAATTAGGCCAAACAATGACATGAGGGAGTTATAATATGCACAGAGACTCAACATTCTTGACTTGTTTGTGTGGGAATATGGCAGCAACCCATGAACCCGCCGCCATTCGATTCCGTCTCTCTTTCGTAGAGACACAACCGCCCCTTCCCATTCTTCGTTTCTTGACCTCTCTTTTAGCTCAAGTACATAGTCACGCCGCACACCATCCCTCAAGGGTAAACCGATCGACCATCTGCGAATCAGACGTCGATTTACATTTTCTTTTGAGACATTCATAGCTCTTCATGGGGTTTAATGCCTGGAAATTGGAAAAAAATAAATGTAGCAACGCTGAATATGCCGGAGGACTCAAAACTAAAGCTACTTCATAGTGAATATGGTCCAAGACGTTGGATCTGATAGGTAAATGTATAGGTCATACAGAAAAAGAAGAAAACTAGACAAAATCCTCCATCACGCAATCAGATCTGAGAATTCAATATACACTTGCAAACATAGCCTGGAACATACCTGGGAAATTATGATCCAACTCAATAGGACCTGAATGAGACCCGGACCATAGTATAGTCCCTATACCTATATCATATCTCGTGTACAAAAATCGAACCGAAAGTTTTCCTCCTAAAAAAGAAAGAAGCCTCCAGCTGCAAAACAGCCTAATCCCACCAGCATTCTCAGCAGTAGATTGATCCCCTGATCCTTTCATTCCTTGCCAAATACCTCGACATTGCAGACTGGGCAAATCTGTCAGATAAACAGACTGACATCAGCTTTCACATGTACAGTCCATACTCAGAAGATTAGGGAGCAGGGTCATCCTAATTGGGATGCCATTGACCTTGTTGATGCCCAACCATTTGGTGATGCATTCACCATGGTATGCATGTTTGCATGGCAGCTTTATTCGCCGATCGCCAATCTTGTACCTCATTTGGCATATCACACATCTATGTTTGCAGAAAGGCTACACTCGTTAGCAAAGGAATAATATATATGAAGGAAGAGGCAAAGGTCCATTGTCCACAAAAACCAATGCATGTCATCAAAAAGAGAAATGTTATCTGGTTCTAGTTGTTAGAAAATTATAAGATTAATGAGATAATACCCAAAAAGAAAGAAGAAGAGACAATTCCTGAAAGGAGTTGAGATAGACTTCAAAGAGAATCCTGAAATATTAACCTTAAAAATTAGTCAATTTGCTCATGGCACTTGTTCTGGTCACTCCCCGGAGGTAAATCAGAAATCTTTTGCAGACTCATTTGTTACCCTTTGTCGGTAAAAGGACAAACACGTCACATACGCAGCAATGACAGTAGCATGATTTAGGTCATGCTGATAATGCCTGAACAGCTAATGATACTACACATCAACTTTTTCATGAAAAGGAAATTATCCAGTAATTTTAGCAGGGTGTCCAAAGGAGCAAAAGAGTTCAAAGGCGTTTTCCATTAAAGATTAAAACAATGCATCCATTTTATCTCTAGTAGTCTAAAGCACCGAAAAAACAGAATGATACCTCTCCCCAGATTTTTTTCTGGTAAAGAAACCACCGAGCTTGTATTTTGAGGTTGGAAGCTGACTAATGAGCTCTTGGGGAAGACCTCTACTCTGAGTTCCAATTGCCTCGCCTAAATCGAGCAGTTCCTGGAAATAGGAACAACAATGAAAATAATCATTTGCATTATCTAAAGATGACTTTCAAGGTTTAAAGAGTGCTGCATTCCCAAATACATAATTTAACTTTGGTTTTTCTGAATATTAAGGCTGAGGACCAATTCTTCTTAATCAAAAAATCCAAAAGCCTCCAAGATCATTCTCCCGTATCTTCTATTATCTAAACAATAACAAGGCATCATGCACTATCCCCCATCAATGAAAAGCTTTATGGCAGACTTCATAGGTAAGAATTTGAAGTTGACATGGAGGGTTTAATAGTGGTTCCGCTATGTAAAAACATATAGCAAATTGTCTTTATAAAGTACAAGTGTCAAATGATTCTACTTTTCTTGATAATTGTCAGAACTATCAGCTTTCGAACAAAAACATGGTGGTTATGCCTATTATCCCTTCATGGTGCAAATCAACATCTCCATCGAAAATACATACACAAAGCAAAGGAAATGGAACCAGTTCCTCGCACATTTCTGGACATTTTATTTCCCATATTCCTGCTGGGTGATGATGTTAAAAAATAGGGCATCTACAAGGATAGTTTTAAAGGTCATAGCGTATAGTCAATACGCTCAGATTACTTGTATAAAGAGAGCGGAATTCATTGAGAGCTCCTTATTACTTGGGAAGACATGATTTCCTTTCCACACTCAATTTATATCAGTTGTATTATACGTCAACTTCACTTCATATATGTTTCTAGTCATGAAGAAGACACAAAAAAGGAAAATGAGTAAAAAATAGACATAGATACATACATAGGATGTGAAGTCATGTGAGATCTCCATCTATTTATCTAAAGCCTAACCTTGTAAATGACGGCATCATTATTATTCTAGCATTCTGACACTTTTTTTATCCCCATAATGTGCAGATTGGGATTTAACACTAGCCAAAAGCATGGAAATTAATTACACATAACGAGACGAACAAGGGACAGATCCTCGCCAAACTGGTATTGAAACTAAGGATCACCACAAATTGTTTAACCAGATATATAGGGGCTGGTGTAAAAAAGGTCTAACGTAAGGAACACAGAGAATCCACATATAAGTCTACTTAGAAGAATCTAGTAAAATTATCGCCGGTGTCAATGTACATTCTCTTTATTTGAATTTTAACATATCTGAAAAGGCTAATTGGCTATCATAAAGAAAACATGCAAATGTAATTGAACCTTGGAAGTAAAAAAATAAAATATATCCGATTCTTTGAATGAGGAATATAGAAGGTTGCTATGATTGGACATCTATATGCACATCAAGATGGAGTTTACGTGCTTTCAAGCTACTTTGTGATGCAGACCAAAAAAAAAAAGCTACTTTGTGATAATTGCCTCAGCATTGATGAATCATGCCATCTTAATTATAATTGCCCACAGACCAGTTGGCATTCACACAAATGCCACTACATCCATCAAGGAACAGTGCGTGCTCATTATTCAGAACAAAAGAAAAGGTCTTGTAAGTTTATTACATATACTAATCAAAACAAACCTCATATGTCATGTTGTCTGGATCGATGTCGTCTTGCCAAACAGCCTGCAGTAATTCACAGAGGCATCAGCAGACTTTTCTTTTAATTTTACATTTTCTATATCTTCTTCAGAAGATAATTTTTTCAGGTTGATGGGATATGTAAAAGAATGTCTTAACCAGTGAAAGGTCATTAAAAGAAGTATGTCAAACATCATTAGCTTTACAAACAAGAAATTTTGATCAATCTACCGAGTAGTGACTATGGACATAATTAGGTACTTTTAAGTGGGATGGCAGAAGGAATTGGTCCTAATAAAAAGAAGCCAAAAAAAAGAGTAAGCTAAACATTGACAGTTGCATTCACACCAATTTCACTCTACATTCAGACCTAGCCAAAAGGTAGAGTTGACCAACTAAAACCACTCTGAGTAGTCAAGTGCATAAAGCCACTTAACAAGCAACATGAATACCTGAGATTCATCAGGAGATTGATGATTCGGGCTACCTGAAATAATAGAGCAAATTCTTGGTCAAATATGGCGGTTGAATTAGAGAAGTCTGAATCTTAGCGAGGCTTAGGAAGAGTTTCTTCTCCCTCAATTCAAGCTTGTGTCTTACAGGAAATCCCCCAAGCTGATCGATTGACCTCAGCTTGCGCGCATTACTGATTAATCAGTGGGACACCATTCTTTGAAGTCATTATTTGCAATATTTTATGGTCAACCAGATGATAAAATAAATATTTGCACTTACATTCTTCCAGATTCCCATCCACACTTGTTGATGCATGTTCCTCAGATTGAGAATCTATTCTGGCAGGTTCATCAACACTATATCTCGAGGACTGTCCCCAGTCACTCCCAGTGACCTCTATTCTTGGCATTTGACCATTCATCTCATAAGAACTGTAATAGGAATTACTCCCCTCGCTAGCTGAGCCAAATTTGTATGCATTCATACTCATCGACCAATACATGCTTTCCTGAAAGAGAAGAACATATTAAAGCATTAGCAAGAGTACAATGAGAAGCTTCTATAGCATCTGACTACTTAATGGTACAGCATACTTCCTAGCCCCTCAAGATCCCTTCAACATCTCATCTATTTGAGGACTCCTGCATAACCTAAAGCAAGATCCACAGAATACGATACAAATCATCCTTGGAGTCACCTGATTGCTTTAAAAGGAGAACATGTGAACCCAATGCCTTTTTCTTTATCGGAAAAGGTAAATCTAGCCAACAGTTGATGACCATTTGGCTAACATGGATTTCATTGTTCACCTTTCAACCATACAGTTCCATTGAATGAAAAACAGTACAGAGGTATCCAGCACTAATAAATGAAACATATTGCATATGAACAAGCAACGTTATATTCTACCACAGATTAATGCAACCACCAGCCCAGTGCTCATCAAGGAGGATCAATGGATATGGAAGGTTCACATCAGTCAGTGATGAAAGCATGAAGAGACAATTGGTTTTTGTCAGAGTTCTTTGTTACATACACACAACAGAGAGATAGACATAAACTCCCATCCCACCTGATCAAGCAAGGGTACAACAGGGGGAGTGTAGCTCACTGGGGCATGATTAAGGCCTTCAAAGAAGTTCATGAAGCTGTCATCGTTGGGGTAAGGGTACCCAGGATTTACATAATGTGGTTCCATCCAACCGTTCGATTCCATCACGAGAAGAACTTTAGCAACTCGAAATTGCAAATCAGAAGGACACAGCTACTGTAGGCACAAGGAAAGGCATTAAAATCTGATGCAACCGAAAATTAGCTAGGAAAACCTTTTTATCAACTATTTATTCAATGTCTACATAAAGTTCTTACATGGTGAAATTGTTCCCTCGGATTCAAGTGTTATTCATTTAACCTGCAAGAAGTAAGCTTCAGACTCCACATCTTAACTGCTCAAAAGAATACATCGTCGCAGACAAACCATCTCGGCATGAGTTAAGAGAAACTACAGTAAAAAACTCGAAGAACTAACACTGCTAACGAAGTTGCTTTGCTCGCGAGAGTTCAAGCCGCATATTTGACATCAGTTCCTACAGAAACGTCTGTTGGCCCGCCCTCCTATATGGATGGAAAAAAAAAGATCGTGAGAAAATGTGCTTTTGAACTATAAAAGGACAAAATTTGACCAAAAAACTATGAAAGAACAAGAGATTATGAGTCTAAAACAACCCCTTCCATTAGTCTATTGAGCATTTCACAAATACATCAGCAGCATTGTGTATTAACATAAATTATAATAAAACAAGATGACCAAACGTCGTTGCATTCTCTCGTCCATTCGGTCATTTCGCTTCCTAAGCAGTATTTCATGATAATTTTCTCAAAAGATTGAAAACCCATAAAGCAAATCACCCCCGCATTGCAGAAATTTCATTCCACCAGAGATGAAAGATAGCAACTTTCGCAGCAGAACCAGATTTAATAACCAACAACGACAAAAATACAGAGAGAGAGAGAGAGAGAGAGAGAGAGAGAGGGAGGGAGAGCAAAGAGCAGACACCTAAAACTCAAACAAAGAGAGATTATGAGACTCGTAAAGAGGAGACAGGAGACACACATTGTTGAGATGGGTGGTGCATAAGAAGAGGCGACTGAACCGCTCTCAGTCTCTCCCTCTCTCTCTCCCCCCCTCTCTCTACAAGCCTACGAGTGAGGGCTGTGGCACTTTATGCTGAGTTTCAGGGACACGTTTCCTCCGAAATTATACATTCACAGAGAGAGAGAGAGAGAGATTGTAGCCTGCTTCTGCTTGCTTTTGCTTGTTTGTAGGTGCCAAAAAAAGTAGAGAAGACCGCCTCCCTTTCTTTTGTTTCTTCTCTGTTTTTGTTATTTCCTCTGCAGTTAATAAGCTCAAGAGAAAAAAGAAACATATTTATGGTGGGGGTGGTTTTTACAGAAGAAGCTCACAAACAGATTTCAGCTGCCTGTCTCTGTCCACCGTCCATACGACAACGTTTTTCCGGGTCAAGACCCGCGCAGCTGGATTACCACCATGGGGGGAGGAGGGTGGGTAATATCACACATTACTGTACCAATCCCAGCAGAGAATGTTTGTTGAGAAGATGGGAACCATCTGTAACCCATTAAATGACTCTGTGCCTTCCTCTCTCTCTCTCTCTCTCTCTCTCTCTCTCTCTCTCTCTCTCTCTCTCTGTATAGGAATAATAGGTTGTTAGTTACTTTGGTTGAATCCGTTGTGCCATCATCCAATTAGTCTTATATTGCTCGCAGAAAGAAATGGCAGCGGCCAGCCTTCACAGCTCTTATCCGATTGTACAATGCATGAAGATCCTGTAATTTTCAGGCATTTAAAAATCGGACAAAGTACTATAGTTTCACACACTTCCAATATATTAAGTATATGTTTATCTTTCCATATTTCATAGCCTGTTCATCTACGCCGCTTTCTAATTAGGACAATTGGCTTAATGCACACCGAATATAAACAGTAATTTATAAATAAATAAAAACAGTGTCTTGTTTTCTCCTTTTATTGTTATGTTCTGCTGCTACATGCATGGGTCGCTGGGCTAGTCCTGTCAAAGAGAAGCTCCGATCATGTCATAACCAATCTTTTTTCTGGGGCATGCTGATCGAAAGCCTTCATTTTGGCACAAGTGCATATAAAGATTCAACCTTTTAGCTCGTGGGGTGTTGGAAGACAGACAACTGTTGTTGATTGATTAGTCAATGAATCTGCAACGACACCACAGTCCATAGAAGCCCTTGTTAAGTACAACTTGTTCAAAGTATAGTCATGAACCTCGTCACCCACCCAGAGGCTAAAAGCTACCATTTTTTAATAGCATAACCACTATACAAATGCCTAGCATGGTGGAGTAAAAGCTCAAAAAGGTAGATAATGAAGAAAGAGAACGGTGTGGATGCCTGTGCAACCGGTGGGAAGAGAGGGGGATGGGGATTGAGATTGACCAAGCAAAGACAAGAGAGGATAAAGCCAAGTCCACAGCCAGGGAAGCCGCATTTGGCAGAGAAGGATGAGAGAGAGAGAGAGAGATCATTGCCGTACAGTCGTGACAAATCTTGAAAAAGAAAAGGAAAAAGCAAAATAGTCTTCTTCTTCTTCAGTTTTTTCTTTTTTTTCCTGATCCCTACAATTTGTTCCCACAAGACTTGCTCCTTGGTCCCCTAAACTGCAGCAGCCTTAAAGTAATAAAAAAAAAAAGATAAGGTTAAAAACATTTTGTGCAATTTATAAATACACGACAGTGTCGAGAAGGAACCAAAAAGAACACAAAACCAAGTCACTGTGGTGGTGTTATCTCTTCCCCTGGCCTGTGAGGGTGCAGTGTCCATCTCATTTCATCCCACACAGTACTGCTGCTGCCACTGCAGTCACAGTGCGAAACCAAGCAGAGCCAGCAAAGAAGGGAGAAGGAAGCGGAGCTAAGAAGTGTGATCCGCTGACAAACACAATATTTGTCTTTAGTCCTGAGGATTATGTTGCGGCCCCTACCTGCCTAACCTACCCCTGCCCCCAATTTTTGTCTCCAGAAACAAATGAGACTTTAGCCAATTAGCCTCTACCTCTTGTCTCATTCATTCTCAAAAGCTAAATGACCCCCACCCCTCCCCTCGCCTTTAATGATTATCTTGAATCTTGATTCTTTATCATGCCAATGCCTCCACTTTACAAATTCAAGTCACATCTGATTTCACTTAGATGATTACAGTCTTTCCGCAAAGTTACGAGTTCAAACCGTGACATGAGTGAATCTTAGACTAGCATATGGATTAGACATTTGAATTCTGGCTTCTGATACTTTAATAGAGTTGCGGTAACAAGACTCATACACCTACGAGTGAAATAAATAGTTGTAGCTCAAAGATGGCATTTGTAATGGGCGTGGGAACCTTACGGTAGCAGTTAGAGGGAGTGGTTGTGGTACTCATCCTTTCCCACGTTCTTGAACTAATTAAAATCAAATCAGATCAAATCTGAAAAAGGGTGATTTTTGGTACCATTGCACCATACTTGCTCAAGCTTTTCAATTGGAATGGGCAAATGGTAACAAAACATATCCTGATGTAAACTCTACGTCGTAATTGTCGGCAGTCCATGCAATGCTATTGCGAAATTCGACATATCTTAAGCTCCATCTTTTCTGCATAACTTGCTCGTGAAGGCAATGATATGTTTCTCCTTCTTACAATCTTGAGTCATTAATGCCTTTCTTTTTTTTCTTTGGCTGTATATTTCGCTTTTCCTTTCTTTGAAAGAAATTTTGATTTTCATCTGTCTTTCTAATTAAGTCCAATACTTTCAATTTTTTGTAGATTAATACTACTAAAAACCCCAAACAAGTACACATGTGACAAATTTATTTCAAACTAATTTTTTGACCATCCAAAACTATAAATTAGTACACATGTGACAAATTTACATCAAACTAATTTTTTGACAACTAAAAATCTCAAATCGATACACTTGTGACAAATATATCCTCCATGAAAATCATTTTTTAATACAAATTTTATTTTAATTAAATTAAAAATATGAAAAATATAGAAAAACTCAAAAAAGGAAGGAAGAAGCAAGCCTACAGTCCCCCTCGGCTCGCGCCCCACATCATTGCCTGGAAAGGCCAACAAAGGTGAGGGAATGGTTGGCGAAGCTAGTCGAGGCATGGCAACCCCCGCCGACAATAGGCAAGGGTCACCAGAACATTTAACTAATGTTCAATTATAAACTAATTTGGGGAGGGTTGCGACCCTTGCCTATAATTGGCTAGGGCAGAGTGACCCCACCACTACCAACCATTCCCCCACCTTCGCCGGCAGGGTCGGCAATGGTTGGGTAGCTGCAAGCCCTCACTTGCTTCTTCTCTCTTTAACCGAAACGACTTCGTTTTAACTACATTAGCGGGATGTAAGATAGAAAAAATAATAATAAAAAAAAAGTTATGTCGGCATTTTTCATTAGTCAAATTAGACAAAGTTAATTGAATGACTCGATTGCACCAATCTAACCAGTTTTAGGACTTAATTGTATTTTTAAAAAAATTTAAAATTCAATTGTATTTTTGTGATAAGTGTTAGCATTTCCAAGTACATTTTTATATTTTTTTAGGAGAATGTTTTCTTACGGCCCATCTGGATTATATAGTGGTTCGGAGTCCGGCCCATCCGACTATCCGTCTCTCTCCCTCTGATAGCTGCCTGAACTCCACACGCTCGGGAACTGCTTGTTCGTCAGGAACGAAGCGACCTTCATGCTTGGAGAAGGGGTTGCTTCCGTGCTTAACATCGGTTCGCAAAAGCAACTGCTGATCCTGTGCAAACCCATCATCTTTTTCTGCATTGCCTCCCCATCTTTGGTTAGCTCCTCTCCTTCTGTTTTTCGTCCGAAGTGGACGCACAATTGTTGCTCTTTTTGACATGCCACACACTTCGTGTAGTGCTAGTGATGGTGGCAGTCGGTTGGTCGGTTACCGTCTCGTGGGGACGTACCGTCAGCTACTTCTTGATGCTCTGTTGCATCGCGCAAATCGGGAGATGGGAAATTTGAACGTGGGTCTCTTTGAAAACCTCGAGATAGGAGTAGGAGTGCCCTCCGGATGAAATAGAAAAAAAGCTTTGAGGGTTGTAGAGTGAGTGCGAGAGGATCCGATACGTTGAAGATTGCTTGTTCATTCATATTTATGGCTTGTGCTTCGGCGAGTTCTCGGTAGATGCTGCATTTGCTGAATTTGTACCTGCAAGTGATGCTTCCCTTGAACTCTTTTCTATCTTCTCGCGAATAAGATATCTGGTTCTTAGGATATGCACATATCTCTCTTGCGTTTGGTTCTTATGCAATTGGACCTGTTCCTGCTGTTCAGAGTCCACCATTGTAATTTTTTTTTCCATCGCTCACTCCCTGGCAATCATGTACACTGTGACATTTAGCTCATTCCGTGAAACAACAGCGTGAAAGCTTCTTCCTTGGCAAAGGGTCAGTTTGCAGTTGCAAATTCACATTTGGACGGCACTTATGCGTTCCCTATTTGATGCAGCCGACTGCAAAAGGGAAATGACAGAAAAGGATGAGGACTTTCAGATCCCGAGGGATGCCAAAATCATCAAGTCCCTTCTGCAGTCAATAGGCATTGAGGAGTATGAACGTCTTGTTGTACACCATATGTTAGAGCTATGGTACAAATATGCCGGCGATGTATTGACGGACGCACAGCTCTACTCAGAGCATGCTGGCAAGGGTTTAATCGACTCTGATGACATTAAGCTTGCAATTCAGTCAAGGGTCAACTTCACCTTCTCGCAGCCTCCTCCACGAGGGGTAAGCTGGCTGGAAGCCGGTGTTTGACTTTCACTGAGTTTGATAATGCTTCTTTTATTTTTTCCATCTTATGATGCCTGGAGTACTCTTTTACGGTCTTTCCCCTAGCTTTTGTTGGGGTTAGTCACAACAAAATATGATGATTTTCAGCTTGGTGCTATCACTCAATATCTATCAGTGAAAATTGAGTGGTTCTTTACACCATTTAATTTCCATCCTCCTAAGAATTTCCTCTGTAGATCTCCCTGGCTGCCCACTTAACCGAAAGTGAAAAAAGAAAAGAAACAAAAGCAAGATTAATGTGTGCTAGACTTTCCTTGTGCTTTTGTTGAAATCGCATGATGCGACTACCAATTGCTTATCAGGTCCTACTAGAGTTGGCAAAAAACAGAAACAAGATTCCATTACCCAGAACAGTGGCAGGACCTGGAACCCTCCTCCCACCTGAACTAGACACGCTGATTTTCCCAAATTACCAGCTTGCAATCCCAGAGAAGCAATCTTTGGAAGAACTAGAGCAGGATGAAGTAGCCAAGCTCAATCCATCTCTAGAGCATAGCATGGAGCCGGTGCAACATACCCATCAGAGAGTCTCATTTTCCCTTTCTAAGCAAACTAAGTGAACAATGTATCATCGTGCAACTGAATGTTGTAGAGGATGTTCAGCAGAACTACTGTGTGGTTGGGTTGGCTATCAATTTTAACTAAGGCGTTAGCCTTTTGGTTTGCATTAGCTTTTGCCTTCTGTCTTGTGTGCCAAAAGCTTTATAGTTGAGGGTTTTTAGCCCCCTCGACTTTGAAATTTCTGTCATCGTCTGGTGTTGCCAACTGCTAAGCGGCCACCTTGAATTGTCTTTCCATTATAAACGGAAGTATGTCTTGTTCTGGCCGGAAAAAGTGAAAAAAGACATGCAGATTTGCCTTGGCTATGAGTAATGGAAGCTGTTGCGCTATAGGTCCTATTTGGTTAGTAGAATGTCATTGTCAAGGAAGTGGTTCTTGCTTCCTGTCTTAGACCTAGCTAGTGTAAGGCAGAGAGCTCTTCTGCAAAGTAATTTGATCTCGTTTCAGCCACAGAAGAATTATTATGTCCTTTTGGTTATGCAAATCCATCATTACACTAAGTTTTCCCCCTTTTCATGAAAATGCCAATTCTAAAATAGCAAGTTTCTTTTTGTGCATTGATTGTTGTAGATAGTATTGCAACAATATAGACAGATATTAATTTGGAGTGAACAATTCAGGGATGTGTTGGTTCCAAAGCCTAAACCTGGAAAGCAACCTGTAAGTCTCGGTTCCGTGGCCAGTTCTCGGTTCAACTTAAGAATTGAGTTTGTTTTGTGAAAAGTAGCTTATAAATATTCTCTACATATTTCCACAGCTCATGACATGTAATTTGTTGGTAGTCTGAGTGGCTTCATGCGGGGCAATTGGTCAGGGTATAAATGATAATTTAGGGGCTGAAAAAGCTGGGGAAAGGTTACATCCAGTACAGACAGGGTTCCAACTGATTGTTGCTTTCTGTGAACCTACCTTATCTTCTATGGTTAATGGGCGAGTCAGGGAGGTTGTACACCTCATACTTGACTCGGGATTGAATCTCCATGGTTGCAGCTTGGTTGGTTGGTTGGTTTTTGGGTAGAACTGGCGGATCAAAAGATCAAATTGGGAACTGAACCAGCCAAAGTCAGTCTTGGGCTTTATGTCCACGAACCTACCCGGTTCATCTGATGACTGGCCAGCTTGGTTTAGTTCTCAAGTTAAATCAAGAATGATGCTCACCTGTAACATTAGCAGTTCTGAAGGAAAAAAGCAGGGTTACCTTAGGGGATGTCGTCTTTTATGTCGAGTCTAGGCTCTTGATGGTTTTCTAAGGCAGGTTTCTCATCATGGGGTTAGAAAACCGTTCTTGTAAAAAGACAAAGACACTCGTGTGATCTTTGGGAATGATAAATTTCTTCGATCACATATAAGCTTTAAATCAAATGAACATCTAAAAGCCATTTTTGGAAGCAACGGTGAAGAAAAGTGAATAGGAATATACCCTAATATTTAGATTTTTCCTTCACTTCCACCGCCCAAAAATTTTATTTTCTTCTGAGTTTTTAACCAAATATACTCCTCCATTTTCTCTCTTTTCCCAAATAATCTAACTGCACATGCCTGTAGTTGGTCAAGAACTTCTGATCGGATTAACGGTCATACTGTCAAAGACTTTTAACTGTGTAGAAAACCACTCTCATCGTCTCAAGTGCACTCAATTGATGACGACATCCGTTTGAGCTTGTAAATGTAGAATCTTCATCGTCTATCTAGATCTGAATGAACTTGCGATGCACTCGATTGTCCACTAGTGCCTGGATCTGTAGCTTGTAGGAGGAAGATGGAAATGAAAGATTCTCGGGAGGAGTAGAATTTGTTACTGTTTCTTTATTTTATTTTTTTTCAGTTTGCAGCAAACGAGGGCGTATAAAACTCTACCCCCGCGACCACGGAGTGTGGCATTCGATATTGCACGAGTGGGGGGGTTTGGGTGATTCTTCCAAGGATTTGCAGTCAAACATATTCCTCCTTGAGAACTCCCATAAAGCTCTTCATCAAGAACAAGTAGCTAGGTTCTGCAGTTTTCGAGGATAATTGAATCCTTATTTTCTCTCGAGAAAGAAGTCATGCACGTTTCACGCAATCATGTGGCTTTAGACAGGAAAATCTATGCATACACCGGTAAATATGGTCGAGCACGTCAAGCCAAGAGCTGCATTAAATATTCCTGTTGGACTCAGCCTTCTTATATGAGAGACATAATATAGAATATGTTATTGGTAGTTACACCACGCACCCGAGTGCCCATACGAGTTAAGCACCTTGCTCTATTTTTCCTGATATTGCTCCTCCTGCTGTCAGAATGAAAGACCCTTATTCCAACAGTGTGATTCAATGGTCCGACTCCATGTTTTTGCCTCTTCACCCCCACTATTCTCAGCCCATTTCCACCTTCTCATCAAGCAACTTGGTTACGGGTACTCACTGCCAGATATCTGCTTCCTCCCCTCCATTCGAAGCTCTTCCTCTTATCAACCGCTTAGGCCTTCATGTGCCCGATGAGCCTTTGCCCTCTCATGGCACGTCGAAACAAGATGAGAGCCTGTTTTTGCGGAAAGCTGATGCTGACCGTGATAATGATAATAGCATAACCGTGGCTCTACAGATAGGACCCCCCATAACACCTAGTCCGGCTCCAGCGCTAAGAAAAGAGGAAACCACCGTGGCTGTGGCCGATGCCATCAAGTGTCACTTGGACAAGCTAAGCCAGGGTGACCACTGGATCCCTACTCCTAAGCAGATTCTAGCTGGTCCTCAACAATTCTCATGTCCTGTTTGCCACAAGACCTTCAACAGATATAACAACCTTCAGGTATTAATTGCTGCTTTTTCACCAGTGTGAAATTCTTAAAAAGCTTGAATTATTGACTTAAGCTGAAGCGGTTTGTGTCGCAGATGCATATGTGGGGACATGGATCGGAGTACAGGAAAGGGCCCGAGTCGTTGAAAGGAACAATAAGCACAAAAGCACGAGCACAAGAAAGAAATGGTGGCTTGATGCTGCAAAGGATCCCATGCTACTGCTGCGCACCTGGGTGCAGACACAACATCCGACACCCGAGAGCAAGGCCACTCAAAGACTTCAGGACCCTTCAGACCCACTTCAAGAGAAGGCACGGCTATGGAAGCAAGCCGTTCACCTGTCGAAAATGCAGCAACAAGTCGTTCGCGGTGAAAGGTGATTGGAGAACCCACGAGAAAAATTGTGGCAAGATTTGGTACTGCGTCTGTGGCTCGGACTTCAAGCACAAGAGATCCTTGAATGACCATGTTAGGGCCTTTGGCCTTGGCCACGCACCTTCATTTACTTGACCTGCCTTATGCCCTCTTAATTTTTTCTCTAGAAACTTTAGGTTGAACAGTAATCAATTTCAAGAAGTGGCGCTGATGTTTCATATAGACTTTTTGTCGGGCCTTAATTCTTTTTGGCAATCACAATGTAAATGAACATCAGAATTTTAATGATGCAGCCCACGTTCAGATTCAACACGAGTTTCCAAGATCAAAATGAAGTTGAATCATTACGTCTTACTACGTTAGCTGGGCTTATAGATCTTAAGACACGAAACTCTGATTCCAGTGAACGATTCTAACATCATAGCATGTGTTTATAGCTACGTAATGTGATGGATATGAAAGCAAAATATATTTGGCTATCCAGGTCATGATACAAGGGTAATCAAACCGAGTTTAGTCGAACTTGACTGGCACAAACTTGGTAGAGCCGAACTCCACTCAAGTCCACATTCCAAGGACTTGATCGACAGTGGCCATAGCATGGCAATTGCGGGAACTGAATCATGGGACTAGTGGGATCTTTTTAATATGTGAAATGGGAGATAGCTATGGGCCTTATGGCTGATAGAAAGTCTCACTGTCACTGAAAATGGGCTTCCTTTAACTATCCTCCTCTTCATGTTGGCCCACTCTGAAAGTCTCCTCTCTCCCTCTCTCTCTCTCTCTCTCTCCCTCTGCACTCGCACGCCATCACCCGTTCGAATTGTATTGAATGTGATTCAGAGTTAAAGAGGAAAGAGGATGGCTACGGTGTACGGCATCGCTTACAATCATGGGCTTGTCAGCACCAGTTGCAGGGCTATGATGGTCATGCCATACTCGAATCACGTGAAGAATAAGGTTAGGTGTTCGTCTTCAGACATAGAAAAAGAGAGGAGGAATCAGCCCGAGAAGAGATGCCTGAGGTGCAACACTTTCTATGTGGATGCCCATAATTCTCCCGCTGCTTGCTCTTTTCACGGCCACACCACCGGTACTTCCCTTCTCCACAACACAAGTGCAGCTGTTTTTTTTCTTTTCTGTTGCTTTTAGAAGCATACACACATCGATGTTCTGTCATACCCATTCAAATTTATGGTCGATAGATGTCATCCGCAAAGGAAAATTTCAAATTTAGGTGCTCTCGAGGTTCTTTGCTCATTCGATTGTCAAGATTATGACCCTTTTCAGGAGCTGTGTTCTACTTTTTCCAGGCGTTAAAGAAAGCCCCTAATGCTCGTCAGTGTAACCTCTTCTATTTCATTAAAAAAAAAAAATTGAGGAGTTTAAGGCCTCGAACCAATCTGCTGATCAAAGACCCACATGATTGTGTGAGATTGTGCTGCTTGTTATACAGCATGTCCAAGTTTAATGCTGTCTTTAAACGGTGAGAAGGGCACTCCCCAATTATGTTCAATATGGATTTAGTAGCAGAGCCGCAGAAGTATGTTATTACCCCCAAGAAATGTCCTATGTGTCTTGAGGATTTGTGTCCTTGTCCTTAACAATCTATTTTTGCACTCTTTTTTTCTCCGCGCGCCGTCATCTGAAGCTAGGGAATATAGCATTGGCAATTAAATGGGCGGGACAAAAGTTTGGTAGACGTTATTAGGGGTCTGAAGCTAGGTAATATAGCATTGGCAATTAAATATGTGGGACTGAAGTTTGGTAGATGTTATTAGGGGAGAAGGGATTGTTTGCATTGGCTCCCCCGCACCAAGGGATTGATGGTGAGTGGAGTGACCTATCTGGAGTAATCGTGTACCGCTGGAATGAGAAGAGCAATAGACCAAACACGGGGAGGGCCAATTGGAAGAGAAGATGGAGCTGCTGCGCGGAGTATGACGAGAACGCTCCCCCTTGTCGACGAGGATGGCATGTTTCCTATGACGATGGCTTCACTCTGTACTAGCCAAACACCTAGTCAATCCTGCTGCTGCTTTGCGACATTGTACATAGAAGCAACAGCAGTCATCCAGTACCAGAATGTTTGGCATCCGGTTCCTAATATAGAGGTTTTGGCGCTATGGTTTTGACAGACCCGAGTGTGTTGCATCATTGCTTCTCCTGGATGGAGCCCTTTTCAGATGAAAAGGCAAATGCTGCGCACCAGTTGATTGATGTACTTATCAATTTTCAGACCTGTCCCCTGATTCACAGTTCATGGCACAGCTAATGTGCCTCTGTATGCATCCGCACTGGCATTTTATACAATGGGTTTCTGACCTTCTCTACATATCATAAGAAACTATGCATGAACTCAGAGTGAGTGCATTACAAAGCAGACAAGCTGCAAACTGAGGCTAGTAAGGATGGTTTTTGCCAGGATCACATTTGCCTTGCCAACAAATATAGTTTATTGCCTTAAAACGAAAGGTTCAGTACACCAGCTCCCCTAGGTGATCCCAGCACATTCACCTTATATCTGCACCTGTAATTAGTCGATCACTGTGACTCCGGGATGGCTATCGATCTATGAATCTGTTCTCTTGATATGTTTGTTCATGATTCCAATGGACCTCTGTACTTTTTCTGTCTTCATTTGACATAAGCTTGACAACGGAAGAAGAAGACATCATTGGTACCGGAAAAGGAAGACTAGTGATTGTCCTCTCTGACTTAACATGACTTCCCTGGAGATGGAATGCAGAACACCTTCCCAACCACCTTCCAGCTTCTCTCCCCAGCCCTTGGTAGTCGACAATAAGTTACTACCCTCATGAGCTTTGGTTCTTCTTGCTCAATGACACAGGGCTTGAGAACTGTTAGAGATGTGTAGGTTTAATGAAACTTTTCACGAAATTTATCTGAAGAACTTGTTGAAAACCCTCTCAACGTTATTCGACTTTCATGTTGTCCTTCCATTGACACGAATGAAATTGACAAGTCTTATGATCCAAGGCCATACCCGAAACTCTTAGGCTTAAAAATCACTAGATTGCGTCATTTAAAGATGGGGTTCCCGAAGAAAGAAAGAGTTGTATCCTAATAATAATTCAAGATTTACTGTGTACTTCATCATTATATCAAAGCAATTGCGCCCCTAGTTTTCTCTTAACATTCTTCTTTATGAATTATTACGCAACCTATCATGGAAACAATCATGGAGTATTAGATATTACCACTTGCAATCTTTCCCCAAGAATTACTTCACATTTGATTAAGATGAACCTTCTAGCGAACTCTTGGGGTACTTAAAATAATACTCACTTGGGCCAACACGTGCCATGCGCACTCTATGTGGAATAATCAAACCCTATCAATGCTTAGTAATACTTAAAATCTCGGTCAAATTATTGCCCACGTTACTCACCAAATTCGTTGGTGAGTATTAGTTGAGTCGAAAAGTTCAAACATTACTAATTATTTAAAATCAATACGAATCATAATGCAAAGATACCACCGAGAAAAAGAACAAGATCCGCCATCGATTGCTTATTGGAGCACGATCATTAACATAGGAAAGAAAGAAACTAAAGAAAAATATGAAGGGAGACTTTCAAATTTCTTTTCATGATGTTACACGTTCACGTATTTATCTTTGATTTCCGTTTGTTTTGTAGGAAGCAAATGATTCTGAAAGTATTTTCCTAAAAGTGATCGTTTGTACAACTTATATAAATGAAAGAACGAAAAGTACTTTTACCGTTCACGAAAATGGTTAGACATTAATTAATGCTGGTAATGAAATTGACTATTAATCAACTAATTATTTTAAGTGATACAAGCAATAATTTTTGTAGGCTTCGTATCAAGAAAGAAACGCATGCATCGGGAAGCACGTCATTTCGAAATTGACGTCCATGTCCAAGCAGGGACTTAATATAACTGAAGTTTAACCCGCAGGAAAAATACGGGGAGGTGGCTTAACTTGAATCAATGGAAGAGAGAAAATTGCAAGTGGTAATTAGTGAAAGGGTGCAAATTGCGAATGCCGCTTTTTTTGGGGGTGCTTGACAAGGGAGTTACCCACACGATACGCGCACGTGCGGAGCGACACGTGAGGGTGTTGTTCAACGGGCGGAGAGGGGGGACACCCCCCAAAATGGAGGAGGAGGAGGACGAGGAGGAGGAAAGCCCTAAAAGCAAGGGCGGGTGGGGGGCGGGAGGAGTGGTGAGGAAGGAGGGAGAGGGTCAGGGGGGGGCGGGGGGGCGGGGGCGCGTTTCCCTTTCATTCTCGATTTTCGATTCTTCCTCCTCCTCCTCAGTCCTCAGCAAAGAATCGAATCGAATCGAATCCAATCGAATCCAATCCAATCCAATCCAATCGTCCTTCTCCTCTCTTCCGATCGAAATCGGCACGCGGAGGGAGGGAGAGATAGATACTGCAGGTACCAGAAGCTGGTGTATTTTATATAAATCCTTGCCGTCATGTCCAAGAGGTGTGAATCTGCTCCTTTCTCTTCTTTTGCGGATTCATTTTGTCTCTGATCATCCCGGGCTTTCCAGACTAGTACTAGTTGTAGTAATTGTTGTTGTTGTTGCGGCTTCTCTCTGTGGGTGAATGGTAATTGGCAGCTTTTGCTCGCCACCCTTCCTTGTTTTGCCGATTGCAACGGTGGTCTTTGATGACTGAGGTTTCTGTTCCTCCAGCGATAAGCCTTCTTCATGATTGCGTGCCCCTAATTGTTTCATGAATGACAAAAAATAAAAAAATAAAAAAGAAGCTGTCTTTATCCGTTCTTGCCCTTTTTCTCTCCCAAGTGGGTGCATCGATTCGTGTGAAATGCTTTAGGTGTTTGGTGTCAGTTCTGTCGAGGCGTGGGAAATCTCTTGCCTTGACGCTAGGTTTGTTCGAGGCGCGACAGGGTTCTCTTGAATTTGGGCATTTCAGTTCAGATGGCCATCAAATGGCTTCTGGACATTGATGCGAGGTTCTTGTTCACCGGTGGATTAGACGTGTGTAACTGAGAAAAAGACAAAAAAAAAAAGACCGTCTAGGGTGGTGCCGGTTTTATCGACAACCTCGTAGATCATGAACCTGCAGTGTATCTGGTTATGAAAAAAGAATCTATCTGCTTCTTTGTATTCTGTTCTGCAAGTGGTTTCTTCTTTGACTTATTACTGTGCGATGCTCTTCGGAAGCCACTCTGTCATTTAGCCTTTTTTGACTGAGAAAATGGCCTTACGACTCTAGTTGTTCTTGCAGAGTTCTTTGCAAGTTCTTTGCACACGGTGCTTGTTTGAAAGGGGAGCACTGTGAGTATTCACATGACTGGACAGCTCCAACGAACAATGTACTCATCTGCTTCCACGGGCTTTTACTATTAGCCCAGATCAATTCTCTGTATTTGCTATTGATCCCCTTGATTTTTGCACAGATATGTACCTTCTATCAGAAAGGAATATGTACTTATGGAAATCGATGCAGATATGAGCACGTTAAGGCTTCTCGTCCATGGTCCGGTGCGTCGTCGTCATTGTCATCATCATCATCGTCCAGAACTTCCTCACAGCCCCCCATTTCAGGGTCCATTCCTCAAGTTTTATCTTCTAGGAGTGGGGTCCATTCCAGCTCCAATTCTGTAGAGGTTACTTCACGAAGTAGACCTTTAGGCCCCCATAACCAACCTGCATGGAATCGAGGCTTTGAGCAGCATGATTATGTTGATGGCAGTGACTTCATAGAGTCTAGAACTGTCAGACCAGCTGATCAGTCTATATGCTCATTTGCTGCTGCTGGCGATTGTCCTCGTGGAGAAGCTTGCCCTCATATTCATGGAGATTTATGCCCAACATGTGGGAAACACTGCTTGCATCCTTTTAGACCGGAAGAAAGAGAGGAGCATATGAAGACTTGTGAGAAAAAGCAAAAGCAGCTTGAGGCATTGAAACTTAGTCAAGAAATAGAATGCAGTGTATGCCTAGATCGTGTTCTTTCGAAACCCGCTGCAGCTGAAAGGAAGTTTGGTATATTGTCAGAATGTGATCATGCGTTTTGCATAACGTGCATCAGGAACTGGCGTAGTAGCTCACCAACTACTGGAATGGACGTGAATAGTTCATTGAGGGCCTGCCCAATTTGTCGCAAGCTTTCTTACTTCGTCATCCCCAGTGTCATTTGGTACAACTCAAAAGAAGAAAAACAGGAAATTATTGACAACTACAAGGCCAAACTCAAGTAAGGACATCAAAGTATCCTACACACACACACACACACACACACACACACACATATTCACATAGAAATTTTCAGTTTCTTGTTGGCCTATCGTTGGTATGTTATGAGGTGAACTAAGAATATTTATGGCTTTATGGTTTCTGTGGACCGTCTGTTAGTCATCTTTGGATTGGTTCCAGTAAATCTCGTCTGGAATTTGTTGACATTTACAAGCAGTAATAGGTGAAAACTTTGGTCATTTGCATAATATGCTACAAGCTTACGATCTGCTTCTTAACTGCAAGGCATAAAAATACTTTCTGTAAAGCATAATCATGTGGCTCTGCATAACTTGCACACGTTCCTTTCCTTTCTTCTTCTATTCTCGAATTGATTTCTCTAGCCTGTTATTAATTTGCAGGTCAATTGATTGTAAGCACTTCAATTTTGGAGATGGAAACTGCCCATTTGGGACTAGTTGTTTTTACAAGGTAATGCAGTTCTAAGCTTGAGAGTATTCTGATTTTATTGCAGTGCTTGCCTTGCCCTATGTATACTTTAAGTGAGGCTTGTTTGATGGAATTCATCTTTTGTCCTACTTGCTTTCTCCTGCGGACGATTGTGAAAGGATATGCATTTTCTCCACTTTTTGGTGCCTGTATTGGTTGTTTCTCTCAAAAGAAGATAGCTCACTGGTAAAGTGAACATGGAGATAAGCACATCTGTTTTTAATGTAGCTCTGCGTCTTTATTTCAGCTGTATATTGTTTGCAGAGGCATCTCCTGTTAGCTGCATTTTGCACCATCCAATTTATAGGCTATTTGTTAAGTGAGTTCTTTGCCAAGGAATTTCTTGTAATCTGTATGTTGTGATATTCAATTGATATGCCTGGTGCTCAACACCATACGTGGAGAAAATATGTGGTTGTTCTTCATTTGTTTTAGTCCATTTTTCCCCATTTTATAGCCTATGCATGGGTGTTGTTGCGTCTTACTATGGAGGAAACCATCTTGTTCTTGCCAAGTGTCTGTTTGGAATGATTCTGACTGTCAACTTGTTACTTTCCAATATTGCAGCTTTTGTGATGTGACTTTTATCTAACACATAGTACCCGAAAATTTTGAAAAATTACCAATATTAACATGTGTGTTGGCTGTTTAACTTTTTCATATTTTTTACTTAATACAATATTCAAGTATTGGAGCAAAAGTGGATAAGTAACTTTTTTGCTTGGAAAAGTTGAAAATGATACTGGGCTGATGTGCTTTTCTGTGCTATATCTGCTTCTTTTTGCCATTTGGTGCAGACTAATGATCTGACTTGTAGCGCTTTCGATTTGTGAATATTAAAATAAATATTCTTTCTTCCATGTTTGCCATTAGGAGCACCATGCAGCTCTAAGCTTTATACCTGAACTCGTTCCCCTGTGCATCTAAATGACTCAGTAGGCTTCAGAAAGGTGTCAAAGAGCACAAGACACCCACACTGTTAATTGTGTGAGACTAATGTTATTTAGAAAGTAATATTTTATACTATCCTTACGTAGAGTTTGATTGCTGAAAATTAAGTCTTCTTCCGATTGACTAGGATATGCAACCTCCAATCCTCCCTTGCCAGCTTGGTTTGCTCCTCATATTGCCGATGAAGAGCGGTTTTCCATTTATTTAGAACTTGAAGTTGGAGTTCTCTTGTTTCTGTTGCACTGACTTTGTTTAATAACAGCCTCTTTCTGGAATTTGAACAATTTTGATGGACTTCAGTCAAAATGGCCTTTCCTCTGGAAGAGTTGTATGATGATCAATTTATTGTTGATTATTATGCAATTTTCTCCCATTGACTTTGGTGTATTTGAATGCTGATATTTGAAAAGAAGAGGAAGAAGAGGTGGTGGTGTCTATGTGTAATTCTTTTGGGTCCTATAGAGAGAACAAGCTTGTCTCTTAAGTAGTTAGTTGCATTGTTGTGGTCAAGATGAAATCTTGTCCTCATCTGACTTCTGTTGTTAGAATTATGAACGTACTTGTCATTTAATGTACGCTCATCCCAAAGATCTTTAGGCAATGGATAATACCCTAATGGGTATCGTGTTTCTTGTTTCCAGCATACGGTCAAGCCAGGGTCATACACATGGATACATCACAGGCCACCTCCTCGCAGACGCAGGCGCAGGCGTAATCCTGCGAATATGGATGCAATGTTTGGTGTTTTTGAGCATTTACTTTTTCTTGAGAGCCTTATGGGAGATGAAGACTTGGATTTCTATAATGTTGAAGACACCGATGATGATGATTTAACACCTGTGGAGATGGCTTTTTTATTGGCACAACTGGGGATTAATTCGGGTGATTCATCAAGTGATAGGGAGTAGAGGTCCTCGAGTTCCAGATTTTAGCCGGTTGTCATTAAGTTGGATTTGATATTTGGCAAACTGGCATTTTTGCATAAGAAAAGAAGATGAAGCTTGTAGTTTGTTTCTGTTCCTATCAAATTCTGTAATTATGAACCATGAATTAGGTTTTTACTTGTGTGGGCTTTTGATTTGATTAAAGTCAGTGGTGTGATGCACCGATGTTTGATTGGCATGGAAAAACATTTCCTTAACATTTCTGTGGAGATGATTGGAAATTAATCGAGCTATGTGAGATTCTACCAGTGTTTGTTTGGTTGTATTTTAATCCTAGTGTCCCCGCCGGCAGGCATCTTGAAACCCTTGCTTTACATTCATGCATCTCGCTAATGTTATCTGAATATATTGGGAGAGAGCTGACGAAGCTATGAATTATGGAATGGGCATTCTACTTACTGGTGCCTCTACTGGATGTATGCTAATTAGTGAAGGATGCTTTGACTGGATTAGCACTGTTATGTGATTTGGCATTCTTGCAGACATGGAAATTTGGTGGTTTGTCTTTATTATATTGTAGTGTGTGTAAAGTTTCTATGTGACGGTTGATGGCCGTTTACTGGTAGATGTCCCTTTTCAATTTGCGTAGATCTGCAGCTATCATGTGATGGACTTTAATCAGATTGTCATAATGCCTACGTAATAGATGTTATGTGATTGCAGCACGCATACAGAGATGGACGGCTGGAGGAAGTTGTTTTGAGGCATCTGGGAGCTGAAGATGGACAAACAGTGATAGCCAAGGATATTAGGTTTTTCATTAGTGCTCTTTATGTCTCTCTTCAATGTTTTGTTGTCTATCATCCAGTTGCTAATTCTAAATGCTCAGTTTTGGCCTTCAATTGTTTATTTTGTATTAGCTTCTGCTAACCAAGTTTAATATATCTCCAGGCTGTCGGACTTTCTTGGTGACCTACGGATTAGTTAAGCAGTGCCATTAGTACATTCTAAGGGTGAGTTAATTCGTTATTTCCGGCGTATGGTACGATAATCCCTTTTGTTGTAACAAGTTCCAATGAGTTTTCATTAACTACTGAATTTTGATTCCAACGTCAGACTAGCCTTTATTTTTTTTTGGCCAGATGTTAGACTAGCTTTTGTGTAAAACGAGAAGTCTGTACAGGTTAATGATAATGTTTTCGTCATTTTTGCAGGATGAATGCCTATTTGAAGTATTTGTGAATTTTCCTATCTGTTGGCATGGCGTCTCTTCGTTGGTTGTTGAGGTGAGTTTGAATTTTAGGTTTTCCCAGTTCTCCATATATTTCTGTGAGATACTGATAAGAAAACATTATGCTTCCCCAATCATAACTGCCTCTATGGACTGCTTGATGATTATTTTCTACCTGGAGATAAAAGCTGTTGTTTGCATTGTTGTTGTGCTTTTGAGGCACAAGGAGTTAAATGTCTTTTACTGTCTGAAGTGATACAAAGTCCCATGTGTGCATGTCTCGTTTTTCTACACTAGCCTGGTGCTTATGTTGAATGTGAAAATGATATTTTCTAAAGCTTGGGCAAGGACTTAAGTGAAGGCTTGCTGGAGAGTTGAGTCTTAGTTCTCTATACACCCTTGCTATGAGGCTTGTCGCTTTCTCATCGTTAGACAGAAATAGCGAAGGTCCTTTGTTGTTTGTAGAAGCTTCTTCTGTCAGTGGTTGTTGCTCTTAGCAACATTCGTGAGATACTTTCGCATTATATGTGCTTATCTGTCCCATTGTGTAGACTATGGGGGGATTGTTTTTGCTAATCTGCTTGGCTTTATTAAGAGGCAAGCTTTGTTTCTGAAGTATCCTGGACTTTGTTGAATAAAGTGGGCCTTGCAGAACTTCTAGTCCTCGATTTCTTATTCTGGGTAATTTGAGGCGGTCCTACTGGGCAGCAAGGTATGATGTATAAATTTCTTTCTTACGCCTCTTCCTTTTTGTTTGCATCAGATGCGGAGTTGTCTACCCTCGGAGGTTGAAACAGATTCAAAATTTGGATGCTTTGGATATGCAGATCTTTACAATAAAGTAAACTGTATCTGGAAAAGAATAAGGGGGTGAAGAAACATGGGGAACGCATATACTCGTTTTTTGTTGGGAATGGTTTTCTCCATTTGGCTCTGATCTGAGCGTGTGGTACTTGTTGCTGACACTTGCAGTCCGGAGCAATGGGATACTTGTGAAAAAAGTCTAGTGGTGATATTGATTTGGCTTCAAAGTGAAGTCATTAAAACATTTCTGAGTGCGCTAAAAATGATGGATCATTAGCAAAAGCCCAATCCCAACAGCTTGAAAAAGATAAAACCGTTATGGCATCTGGGAGGAGCAGAAGTTGACCTTTGAAAATGCAGGGGATCCTCTGCATCTTGCAAGTGGCGGTGGTGGTGGTATTATTCTCTTTTAATCCGATGACGATCCGCTCTAATGATTAGGTTAATAGTAAGTATCTTGACTAAGGAATGGTAAGGATTCACGGCTCACATACCCGGTTGGATTTGCATGGATCGGCCAAGAAACATTGGATGGCGAAAATCGAGTAGCGATGTATAAACAACAGATAGTCATCATAAAGATGGAAGGGAAAACCGTACCATCCAATTGAGCTAAGATAATAGCTCGTTCAAAGTTTTTAGCAATCTTTACGTAGCTATCGCATCCCGATAGGGTCTATTTCCAAAGGAAAATAAGTAGTGTAAAGGCCATTCTAAGACCCCTTTTGGTGTCTGAACCGAGCATTTTCGTAATTCCTACAAAAATAAAACTAAGGAGAGGCCGATTCATTTAAATACGTTTCGTTTAACTCAGATGAATACTATGTCTAATGTGACTTTACTTGACTATCACACCCGAATTTTATTCAATAATTTGCTAATGGTTGCTTTTGGCAAATGCCTAATTGTTAATCATATGTTGTTCGTGAAAATACCAGCTTTAATTTGCACTTTAGCAAATAAGCTTTCGAAATTATCTTAGTGTTTCTCGGTTCAATTCTATTGACAATTATAAAGGGTGGAACGTGAATAATAGAATGAATGTAACGTTGCTAGGGCAGTAAATGGATGACCAAGAACGAAGTGAGATGTGATTGCCAAACGATCGAGGGTCACCTTATTCATAGAATAGCACACGCCACGAGCACAAGGGAGCCATGGAATGCCAACACAAACACATTTGAGACCTTGAAGAAAGGTTGACACACCTGGCCAAGTCGAAATTAGACCAGATTAATCGTTTGTTGAGCCCAAACGGCAGAAGCTATGAGTTGGGGTTTGGGAGTGTCGTTTGCTTCATGACCTTGAGATCAGCCTTGAAGAGGGAGGCGAAGGCATCCATTGTGGCCTTGGGCAGAACTATCCCGACTTCTATCCCACCTTTCACATCCCTGCTCTCGTGCAACGAAATGGCTTTGCTCTTATCAATCGATATATCCTCTATTTTCATGGGCCTTCCCCACCCGAAATCCATGTCGTAGAGGTCCACTTTGGGCGACCCAGCGACGGTCACGTGGAGCTCCGACTCAGAGAAGGCCCTCCAATCCGAGATCCACCGCTCCGCCTCTGCGAAGAGGTCCTTGTCCAACCTCTTGACCGTGCTCCCTAGCGCGTTCGCTGCAACGACAATGCCATTCTCTCCAACCAGCTCGTGGACTGTGACCTCCGCCCGACCGAACCCGACACAGTTCCCGAAGTAAGAAGCGGGCACCGGATAGCCCAAGCGGGAGAGGCCGCCGGCAATGAATCCGAAGTAAACCGGGCCGCGATGGGTGGTGGGTTTTGGATTGCTGTGGGCCTGAAGGGAGAGATGGGCTTTCACCCAAACGACCCAAAGGAATGCACAGGTGAGAACATAAGGAGACAAATGGGGTGGGTGGGACAGGGTTCCGGAGCTGCACCGAGCAAAGATCCATTTTCGGATCCTGTCCATCTCAGTGGTGCCCACAACAAAAGTGGATCGGACCATGTGGGGGAAACCAGCACCATTAACTGGTGATGAAGGGGCCTGACATTCGCAGCTCCACCACTCGAAGAGGAATCTGGGGAGCAGGGCCCGTGGATCCCTGATGACCGTCCGGTCGTAGCAGGGGGGAGCGGTGAAGAACCCGCGGAGCGACGGGTGAGGAGCAGGAGAGGAAAGCTGGCGGGAGAGAGAGGCCCAGGCCTTGAGGAAGAGGTTCAAGGTTCGGGCATCGGCGACGACGTGGTGGCAGGCGAGCCCGAGGCACAGGCCGGAGTTGGGAAAGACGGTGACTTGGGCGGCGAACAGAGGGACGGGGGGGCTGGAGGAGGAGTTGGAAATGGGGAGCAAGGAAGGGACGAGAGGGTGGAAAAGGGCAGCGTCTCTGGGGTGGTGGGTGGAGAGACGGCGAAAGACATCCTCGTCATCAGCAGCAGCAGCAACAGTGAGAGAGACGGTGTGGGAGGAGCAGAGGAGGAGGAGGGGAGGGCGAGGGTGGAGACGGAGGCGGGCGGAGAGAGGGAAGGAATGGAGGAGGGAGCGGGAGAGGGAGAGCTTGAGGAGCGGGAGGGCGGTGGAGGTGAAGTGGGAGAGAGAGTGGGGGTAGGCGTAGAAGAAGAGGGGCTGCGTGGGAGAGAAGAAGAGCCAGGGGACGTCCATCATGCTCAGCCCCACCTCTCTCTCTTCCAACTCTTGGGTGGAGGGCGGTGGTGGACTGATCTCGCAACGCTCCACCACCTCAACATCAATCCCCATTTCCCCTCTCTGTCCCTCTCTTTGAGTGTCTCCGCGTGTTGAGGTGAGAGAGTTGAGAAGTTGCTTTGGCTACTAGTAAAGTAAAGAGACGAAGCATCAGATCTGGTCGTGGACCTCTCTTGAATTGATGTTTGCCTTGACTCGTAGTTCAGCTCAGGACCACTCGCGCTCCCAAGTACTACCGTAAAAAAAAACGTGTCTCCACGCCACGCCGAAAGAATATTGGTCCGACCTTATTGCTTTTAGGAATATGACGGAAAGATAAATTACTCATTTCGCTGCATGTCTAATCAAACCCTACGTGGCTTCGCAGAATATTGAACTCTGAACGAGACCGACCGACCAGGCTTCACGTAATTCTGCGACAATGGGCCTTTTAACACTCGACTCTTCGGCTCTTCTTCGGCCAGGCTTCATTCCACATGCAGGAGTCCCTTCTGTTGTTTCATTAGGGACAAAATGGCTTTCAACACCATACCGCCCCAAAAACAGGAGGGACGATGCACGTGTATGTATAGTCTCTGTTATGTATGCAACACTTGGAAGAATGCTTATCCCAAACCTTGCTCCAGCAAAAAAACAAAAAAGAAAGAACACCACAACAAGCCCACTTTTGCTATTTAAAATCTCATGAAGGTTTGCCTTTGGCGACATCCATGAGCATGAGCAACGTTTCTCCAATGGGTATTCCCATCGATTTCCAGCAAGCGTCCTTGCCAATCGGGATTTCCGGAAGCCTTTAGCCATTCTTTTCTCTCTTCTTTCTTTTTCAAACACTCGATACCAATCTCCCAGGAGTTGTATCCTTCATCGGTTGTCGTCGATCTCGCTTTAATCAACTCTTTACCACGAAGACGAAGAAGATGGCATGTGCAGTTCTCTTCGCTGCCGCCGCGGCCTCCATGAGCGCTGTCATGGTGGCCACCGAGCCTTTGGTGGCTCCCGCTCCCGCTCCCGCACCCACCGGCATAGCTGCCGCTGTCTTGCCTGTGGTCGGCTCTTTGATCGGTGCCTCCCTCGTGCCATTCCTCGCATGCCACTTGAATTAGGTACCGTTGAGAAAGCAGTAAAAGGAACAGAAAATCGAGAGAGATGGTATTCGGGAGAAGGGAATAATTTCTTCGGTGCAATATGCATAAATGCTGGAACTGCGAGATGAACGTGGTGGTTTCAAATTTTTTATTGGTTGTTGGATCTCTGTTTTTCTTCTTGTAACAAGTTTGGGTTAGCATTAAGCTATTCATGTCGTTGTGGGTGTCGATCCAAGCCCAAGCCCAGTAAAAAGCCATGCAGTCCACAGTGTCTTCAAAACAAGGGAGGATAATGACATAAAATGATCCCTAATCTAACGGCCAATACGATTTCTAAATTTTTAATTTATTTAATATGGTATCTGAAGTTTAACTTAATATTCAATATGGTCCGGCACTTTTGTACTTATTTAACGTAGTCTATAAATTATATTATGTAATCGTTCAATTAATTTAAAATCAGGTATAATATTAAATATTTTTATATAATTTATAGACTAATATGAGCATGTATCAAATTATTTAGTGATCACGTTACGTATTAAGCTAAAAATCAAAAATCATATTGAACAAATCCAGTGATACATTAGGTAAAAATTTAGAGAATATTTGCGTGTATCTTCCCGAACAACAAATACGAACGACTCACGGGTCCCTTCACTCCAAAAGCCCGTCCCCGCCTCCTTCCTTCCTACCCTTCCTTACCTTTCCTTCGATCTCGTCTGCTGCAGGCGGCGATGTCAGCTCTGTTGGCCCGTAGGTGCGGGGAGTCGAAGATCAAGCTCCTCGCCGCCGCCCTCCTCCGTCCATCCTCCGCCGTTAAGCCCGGCCCTTCTCCTCCCTCTCGGTCTGCTGTTCCCCACCACCACCACCACCACCGCCCGTTCCCCCAAACCCCGACCTTCCCTCGCCTCCCCTCTCACCACCGTCCCCATGTCCTCCCACCTCCTCCTCGCTCCTCCTCCTCCTCCTCCTCGTCCTCCTACTCCACCGCCTCTCCCTCCCCTTCCGACAAGCCTCCACAGCCGACCGAGTACCCCAGCCAAAACCCCAACTTCAAGCACCAGGAGATCGAGGGCCCCACCGTGGAGCGCGACCCCTCCGCCCTGGCCAACGAGACCCGCCAGGTGCTCGAGGATTTGATCAAGACCCTGTACAGCTCCAGCAAGGCGGTCGCCGCCCTGGGCCTCCTCCAGCTCGCCCTCGGCGCTTGGATCTCCTACCTCACTCGCTCCTCCCCCATCTTCGAGGCCTCCCTCCTCGGCTGCGTCGCCTTCGGCTTCCCTTTCTCCCTCGCCTTCCTCCTACGCCAGTCCGTGAAGCCCATCTTCTTCTTCTTTAAGATGGAGCAGCTCGGTCGCCTCCAGATCCTCACTCTCTCGCTTCAGGTTGCCAAGAGCTTGAACCTCTTCTTCGTCCGGGCTCGTGGGGTTTCCTACTTCTGTGCTGGGGCTCTCTCCTTAGGCGTCTTGTTCACTTTGCTCTCCAAATGACCCCACTCTCTCTCTCTCTCTCTCTCTCTCGTTTTTCGGCATCCTTTTTGTTTCCCTGGCTTCTCGTATCTATCTTACACCCAGCACATAATTCATGGGTTTACCAAATGGCTGGCCCTTCCCTCTTACGTAATTTGTGAGGAGTAAGAGGAGCCAGAGGTTTTGATGTGTGGCCCCTGCCTGTCGTGGAAACCATAAATAAGTTGCCCTGAAAATCAAGTCCCTACTTGAAATTGCAGGTTCATTCTGTCAAAAATTGTAGCCTGTGAGAACTGCCTTATTCTATATGCTTTCTGATAGATGGTCTTCTTATACTTTACTTTACTTTACTTTACTTTACTCTAGCGTGTTGTTGTGAAAGTTGAAGATGATGACAAATATATGGCTGCATACATGGTCCTAGCATATTTCTGTCCAGTTTTGCTGGATGTGGCAGCTTCAGACTGGACGCATTGCCCAACCGTTATGCAATCTCCCTAGACATCCAATTAGTTATCCTCATTGTAAAGTAGCAAGATCCGGATTAACCTTTGGCCAGTAGATGTAGATATGCCTAGGTCTTCACTTGTCTCTGTTGTTGCATGAATATCTAGTCTTCTTCATTATAGTTATCAGTAGTGAGACGTCAAATGTTCCTTATGCAATGGCTGCCTACATCCTTACGTGGTTACTCTCGTCATCTGTGTGTGTGTTCTGCGAGGCCGCTAGAGGGCCAGTATATGTTCGAGTCTCCTCCGTCTCTCTTTTATGAGTTAAGTTGCAGTGGCAACTTCCCAAAAGCAGATAAATTAACTGTTCATTTAGGCTGATAGATTATATTCTATGGGCATAAACATGATTTCTTTACATAATTGCGTGTTCAATGGGGAGCAACTAGTCTTTGTTTTTGAGTTTGCCCAGAAGTGGCATTTGGTAATACTCTGCAGTGACTGGATATGATTGTATAAGAGTAGAGGTTAAAGGTGGTTGGACCCATCAGCTGGGCAATGGGCATACCCCTCAACTCTAATGGTGGTTTGCTCTCCATCTACCGGACAAGACTCTGGACTACAGCCTTTTCTTCTTTGGAGTTTGCACCGCTCTATCGTGCAAATGGTCCTTACATATCAAATGGACATGGCACCATGACGTGAGGCGGAATTTGCTAACATTCCCAAGGCGGAATTTTCTGATTATAAGGTCGTGAGTAGGGATGTCAAAAGAACCCGCTCAAACATGATCCAACCCGATCCGAACAGGAAATTTTCGTATTGGATCAGGATGGGCCTTAACTTGTTTGGATAACAATAAAATCAAGGCTTCAGCTTGTTTTGGATCTACCTCAGCTTGCCCGAAACAAGCCCAGCAGAAACAAACAAGAACCATTTGTTCTTTTTGCTCTCAAGCCCACTCGAAACCCCATCATCTTCTTCCAAAGCTCTAGATCTATAATTGGTGATTGAGTAGTGCGATGTGGAGGCAACCGGCGGTGACGATTGGCGTCTTTGCCGCTGGCGCCACCTTGATTGTAGCCGACATCCACCTCTCCTTCGCCAACGTCGCTTCTCAGCAAGCTTGCGCCAAAGCTCGCAACGACTTTGTCAAGTCTCGCTTTCGGAAGCTCCTCGACGATTGACTCTCCTGACCCGCTGCCCTCGGCTCCACCCACAAGTGATGATTTCTCTCTTCCAGTGAGCATCATTGTCTTTCAGTTAATCCCCAGCAAGCTCTGAATCTACGGTGTTCCTGCTTCTTCAACGGCATGGTGTTTAGGTGTGTGAGATTGACTCTGTTTTCGGAGTGGGACTTGATTAGATCAGCTCCAAGTTGGCTTTTTTTGCTTTTGTTTGTCGAAGAATGGAGAGCCCATCTCTTGACTCACTATGCCTTTTGATGTGTTCTATGTATGCGTGTTCATCTCATTTTGCATCAGCCGATTTTGTGTATCAGATCTGAAGAGATTTAAGGAAAATCAACGTCGGCTCTGACTCGGTTTTGCGATCAAGATTCTAAGGGGAAAGTGATCGTTGGCTTCATTCATTTGTGGAGATTTCGGCGATTCCGGCAAAAACTAGTGTCTTCGACCCCCCTATGTAGCCTTCCACAACCTCGACGCCGACGTCGGCTTCCAGGCCCTGTTCTTGCCTGTCGCCTTCGCTTTTCTATGTTGGTGAGAGTTTGACGATGTTCATTTGTTGGCTTCATTTGTTTCATTCGTTTCGGTGTTTGACGAAATGTTTCTTGCAAATATGAAACATCTGCTGGAATGAGGGATCTACGGTAGAAGAATCAGTTTTTGCCAAATCGAACTCGGAATGTTGCTTTACTTCATGTTACGAAACATCTGCCGGAATGAGGGAACGAAATCTCCCGAGACAACATTTGTTTTCGAGCTGGAAAGAAAATATAAAAACAGTGTTTAGGATTGCACCCTAACAGACAAATGATGCAAAAGTATCACATTTTGGAACAAATTTAGCAGTACGGTTGTGCATGAAATGTGAGGAGCAATTCTTTCAAGACGATAGCAAATCTCTAAACATGAACCCGACCCGATCCAAATCCAAACCCAACCCGATTGTGTGGTTATGTCATGTTCAGGTCTTGTTTCGGGTTGGGCCAAGCACATATATTCATTATTTCGGGTTGGGTTGGGTATCATGAAAACCCGACCAGACTCATTGATACCCCTAGTCGTGACCTTATGAGTATGTATGCTTCATCCGTTATATTTAACGTGTCGTCCCATTTTATCTAGAGAACTGAAATATGGTAAACATGATATATGTATTGGTCGTGGTGACCTTTCTATACTTAAGGGCATATTTACTACAGCTTAGGTGGGTGAACCAACTCCGAGGGTGTATCATTGAGTGTCTATGCGCTAGATTAGGCGAACCATTCCGAGTCTACCAACTCTGATGGTTGTGATCCCCTCGATCAATAAAAGGGTTTTGGCAATTTGACAACAATATCTTCTTTTCGCTGTCCCGTCTCTCTTTCCTCATTCCACTTGACAGAACGTCGTGCCCTGAAAATCCCGGTTGGAGTGGCAGGTAGGAACTTTGATCGCACAGAGATCATCACATCTGAACCAAACTCCATCCGTTTAGCTTCGTATCTCAATGGTCGTGAAAAGGCACCAGACAAGCAATGACTACAATGTGGAGACAGTTCTCGTTCTCAGTCTCAACTAGATCCCTGATACATAACAAACTGCCTCCAGCTAACATACGGCAGATCCGAGAAAACTCGCATGCTAAACAAGTCTCATCCCAAGATGCCCGATGGGTATCACGGTACTAATGGATGATGGACGGCTGAGACGGACCAATAAATGTGGACCGGGATCCGAACAGTTTGTTTTCAGTGACATGGCAACTAATGTTACTACCAAATGCACGTAGCTGATTAAAGGGTTCGCGACATACGGTGTAAATGGCATTGTATTTCAACAAACACATCCAATACACCAGATTGCATTTTCTTTCTGCCATCTTGAAGCCGTTAAACCTCACGTAGGTAATTACGAGTACAAGCAGCCTTACAATCGAGTAAATAAGCAGGGCAAAATTAAGAGAGAAATCGTTCCCAAGTTCTGTAGAGAGCTGTCACGAAGTGGCGTTCCAATGTATGAACGAGCATTTCAGCATATCATCTTCCTCTATGCTTTTCTTTTTCTATTTTCACACCTTTCTACTTTATAACCGTCCAATAAAGTCTAGAAACAAAGAAGCAGGGCCAAGTCCTTACATCAAAACAAGAAATCGAAGAGACCTACGAATCCCTATCCCTATTCACATATTACAATCTCGTCTCTTCATATAAATTGGGAAGAATACAACCAAGCTGCCAGTGAATTACCAAGAAAACATTACTTCCGCCAAAATCGCATCAACGCTTTCCGAAACCCTATATCCTTCACTTGGAAGATCAAAACTTTGTATGACCCAAGAAAGATGATGTGCCTCCATGACACACCTTGCCTAAACATGCAAGTATAAAACACGTGTTTCACATTCAAATGGAACTGGATTTTGCGGCTTTAATTGTCTTGAAGAGAAACTAGTTGAGGCATTTTCCGCCATTAACTTCCTTGAGCACAACTTTACTGACAAACTATGTTCCGCCAGTGTTCTCACCAGGTTTAGACTCAGTACGCACGTAGGTAAATTTCCGGGCACCCAAAAAGGGGATGCTATTGGCAGCAACACTACTCCCACCTTCTGCAGGAGTGCCCTGTGCATCCCGCTTCCACTGCAAGCTCCTTGCACCAGGTCTGATAGGCAGACGAGACCGGAATGCACCTGGAATTCCTCTTGAAAAAGGAGCTCTGGAAAACCTTGCATAAGGAGAGGCCCTTACAAGCCGTGGCCAGGTCATTGGAGAAACCTTCTGAAGAGTAGTATTCCGCTTCACAACCTGCGAAAAAACATATTGAATAACCAAAAGAGGAAAAAAGTAGTTTCTAGAAGCAAGTATTTGAGAAAGAGAAGAATTAAATACAAGAATTTTCCCCATAAAAGTGCTAAAGAGACGCATTAATAGACCCCAAGCATGGACCAATGAGCACCCACCAAAGACACAGCAGGGCCCCATCACTTCATATTTTAATGTTACCACTTGACAAGATAACTCGTACTAAAGAAACTACTACACATTTAACAGCAGCAGTCAGCAAAATATGACGGGCCTTTCATGTAACACTCCCCTACACTCACCAATAGCCAGCTTGTAGCCAAGGCTAGCACTGTGAATAGTTCCTCATACTCCACCAAAATGAAGAACCAAGAACATGCTCAAGGGATCGTAATGATGTTTAGCAGAGAAATAAAATCAACAGTGGCCAGACACTATAAGGTTCACATGACTACGTGTTTGCAACAGAAACTAAGACTGATCATAGCATATGACAAGTCTATAGAATCCTGAATGAGTACCCTGAGAACCCGTGACATAAAGGAGGACCCATCCAAAGAAAGTGCATCATCTGCTGCCTCTTTCTTCATGAACTCCACAACAGCTGATCTGCTTAGTAATGTGTAGCAAGTAAGAAACACAAAGGAAAACAATATTGCTCAACAGTTAGCAGAACTTTCAGTTCAAATCACCAAAATGAGACAGCAAAGGCATTCAAACCGCTTACCCTATTGGTTGTCCAGTCGCTGCGTCAGTATTAATTATCACTTTCAGTACTTCGCCAAATTTATTGAAGTGCTGAGAAAGACTATCCTTGGTGGCAGCGGTATGAACCTGTACATGAATGAATGACCATCAGTGAGAAGCTTACTGAGAAAAAGGAAACATTTACCAAGGACCAAAAGAAAGTCGATTATTACATTGCTCACAAAAACAGTCCGAGAATCAGTGTCCTCCAAAGAACGAGTTGTTGAATTTAATCCTGCGAATTAGTAAACATAAAAAAATTCAAAAAGTAGAACAAGAATCGAACTAACTTTCCAATTTAAAATAATCCGAAGCTGAAAATATATAGCATTAACTCATATTGAAAGCTCGATAGTTCAAATCCTGATGGAACGATCAATTCAAATAGTTTGCATTCCATGAAATAGATAGAATGGTAATATTGGAAAGAAATGAAAACCCACCTGGAGTTGATGATAGCATTTTCTGAGACTCTTTGGGAGTATCTGCAGTAGATTGTGCCTGTAGATCATTAACACCCCAGAGACCAACAATTTCAGCACAAAGAATAAGCACCTAATAGATGCTCGCTACTCGGAGAAAATAATATTGGAGACTCGAAGAAGCATCTTACATTTCCATTTACAACAGCAATGTGTTTGTTGTTTCCTATGACCTGTCCATCAAATTTCTTTGCCACTGCCAGACTTCCTCGTGGAGGGTGCTGGTTGTCCAGCTTAGTAGCATCATGTCCAGCCTGTTGATGAGGAGGCTGCCATGAATTTGCATTCACAGGAATGTTAGCCATCTTATGGGAAGAATTAGCTGTCACAGGCAGCTGCTCCATCTTCTTTTTCCGTTTAAAGCTAATATCATCTTCAGTGGTCTCTGATATACTGTACTGCATCATCATTGAATCTTCATGCCTGCTTCCACCATGCATATGAGTCTGAGGAAGATCGGAGTGCCTGGTAACTTTTAGTTCATCATACACTTCATTGTCTGATATATAGTCATATCCAAGAGTGCTTTCCCTCTCCATCATCCTCATATCCCCATCATAGCTTTCATCATAATCCAGTCTTTGAGGCTTAGTTAAATCGGTATGCTCCACAGTTTGGTCAAAGTCGTCAAATTCTTCTGCAGCAACTTCTCCAACAAGCTCAGGCTCTGAAACCTCCACTGCACGACTAAGTCTATCAAATACATTTCCCGAAGGTTTTACTTTTCTCACATCTCTGGCAGCTTCTGCCACAGCTTTTATCACAGTTGCCATGGCATTTGGAACCCTTGCGACTGATCGGATTCTTGGAGGCCGATCAACTACATCTTCTGAGGCTGTCGAAACCACAGAACGAAGTCGCTTCAAAGTAGATTCTCCAGCAGAGTCGGAAGGTCGGGAAGTTGCCACAGCATCTCGCACAGCAAATTGCAGCAACCGTCTAGGAGCATCAATGATTTGAGAATTCGAGTCCCTCTGCTGAGAAGCAAATCAGATCAAATTTCCTCAAGAAATATAAAGGTCATGCAAAGTAACTCTTGAAAGGAGAGTAAGAAGCAAAACTTAAAAATTTTATTATTTAATAGATATATCCCCAGAAAATTTGCATGATCCACTGAAAAAATACTGTCCACTGTGAATAGGAAGCCTATTCAATAGGGAAATGAAAGGCATGACAGAAATGGAAGAGCATTTGAAGAGCAGCACCATTGCAAGCAAACTAATCAAAAAGATGGACAATCAAGCCCATTCCTTGATTCAATAGAAGCTAAAAGAGTTGAATAGGGTCCCAAATAAGGAGAGATAATTAAAAAGCGGGCCCAAGAAGATTCACTAAGTCAATTCGATAACTCATATAGTCCAAAAGGTAAGCAAGGTAAGAAAGTAACTACTTAGCTCTAATAGTATGCAAGATCTCCGTGTAGAAAAGAAAGGAAAAATCATTTTGATTCGAGGCAGATCCCTTCTTTGTTTTCCTGAGTAAATGTCCAATCGAAAAAATCTTTTTTGTATTGGATGCGTAATTCCTCCATTTTGAGAAATTTTTTCCCATAGAAAAAATGGATTTATTCTAAAGCAACTTTCAAGTCTTCGTTTAATGCCCCATTCCGGAATCCACATCGATACACAATCCAAATCCCTACCCTCTATTCAATGGGCTCATTCGACTAAGATCATTAGCAAACGAAAACCGTGCATGACACTTTCAACTCGCACGGCTCCTAAGTGATAAAGGAAAGAAGAACTCATCTTCTTTCTTGTTTGATTACCTACCTTGTGTACGTATATATCCATTTGGACACCTTAGAGGTTCTAACAGGGGCCCATCCAATATGGAATGAACCCATAATCATGGCATCGACTAGATCATCAGTTTATAAATTATAAGTTCATAATTCAAGGCAAAGACCACAACCTGAGAACCTATTAGACACTGTGGTAGGATAAACCCTCCCCACATAATTGGGGGTTGTGCATAGGCAGGCTCCACATTGCATGAGAGGGATAATGACAATGAACTTTTGGCCACTGGCAATCTAGAAGAACAATTGAAGGGCAGAACAATCGATAGCGCATAACAGAGATCATTTATGTCATAAGCAGAGAAGATAGATTTATTAAATAACATCTTAACACTGTAGACTCGCGGTACTGCAAAAACTGGCCTATGGGGCAAATGAACCGCACACAAAAAAAATGACAAGCTCGCTACCTATATGAACAGAAAAAACTGCATCTAAACGTAACTAAAGAATGTTTGAGACAATTACCATAAGAGTGTTATTTAAATGAAAAGTTTCAATTCATAAACATCTCTCTCCTATTTCTATATTTTAGAAGTGTAAATTTTCATTAAGGAGGCATAAAAGGGTGCCAATATGCATACGAAAAGAAAATTCAGCCCCTGCAGATGATTCTTATAAGATAAACCCTTCAGTCTGCAGTGGATGATCTTTAGCCTGAGTACAATGCCGATCCAATTTACAATCAGTAAAACGGTCCTTTGAAAAACTGTTGGAAGAATGCAAAAGAGAGGAAAGCAGAGCATGAAGTACAACATGGAAATGTATATGATTGCAATTGCATCACAGAATCAAGCACATCATTTCAGTTACTTCGGCTCTCAAGTCAAGAAAGATGGCAGAGATGATAAAAAGAAAGGCAGGAAACCTAAAACATCAGAAATAGGGGCCAGACACATGGTTTGAATTTAGAAAGGAACCATGGCTCCAAGAGATTAACACCGCTGACAATGCAAATTTACACTACTCAAACTTAGTGTTAACTAATTGACCAATAAAAAAACTTAGTGTTAACTAACAACAACAGTCATAACTTTGACATTACTGTTCACGAGTAGGCTATGCAAGATATGGAAATAAGCTACCTTCAGCTACAACAGTGGATAGGCACACCCGACATGCTAGTCGATCAACATAATTATTCAGGAAAAGCAAGCAAAAGCCAAGACAGCTGCTTCAACTTGCATAAGATTGTTGAGTAACATGCAAAACTGAAGCTCAGAAATCACACCTTCATATGCTGCCACTCATCCAGTCGACTCCTTTTCCGCTGCATTGCTTGTTGGGGATTGGATCCTCTCGAATGATCGTCTCTGTGGTGAGATTTTGCCTCCTCATGTATATGCCTGCTCTCTGAGCTCCTGAGAGGAGGCGGTTCACCGGCATCCCCCATTAGTCCTTTCCATTCCCTATTGCGACGACTTCTCAATAAGTTACTCGATTTTCCCTTTTCAGGTTCAGGATATAGGTTTTGAGAAACTGCTCCATCGGGTAGTTCCTCTGACAACGGTTTTTCATGTACATCACTGACATCAGGTTCCTCAGGCTTTATGTACAGATCCAAATTATTGGCCAAATGATCCCATAACCTGACACAAGAAAAGGGAAAACATCGTGTCAGGGGGCGATGTGGGGGAAACTGGTCAGTTGCACGGATTGACAATATCTAAAGGAAGAAAATAAAGGTTACCAAGATATGAAAGAATCGCTATCATCTCCCAAGAAAACATCCAACTCAGTCCTTGCTTCCTCTTTTCGCCTGCCATTCCTCAATAAGACAACAACGTATTCCTGCCAAAGCAGATCAAAAAGTTAAACAACAACATTCAGCCACCATGGTTGTAATTGAAAACGGGAATGTGTATAGCTAGAAGATGGGCTTGGGGTCATCAACCCTAGTTTGAGAAAATCAATGTACTGAGATCAAGAATGCCATGAAGTTGCAGCGCAACAGCCACAACACCAAAGTGGGAATAGGATAACCAGGTAGAGAAACGAAATATCTGTCGAGAGGATACAAGGAAAGACCGAAATCTGGATTGCAATATCACATCAGGACAGTACGGGACGCGTTAACTCTAGAATGACACAGGGCTGGTGACGACGACGAGGACGACAAACCAGAGGATGAATCTGCAAAGCTATCCCTGCATCCAAAAATCTATGGAAATGAAGAGGCAGTTGATCAGCTAACGAATTCCCTACACGACATGTCCCAAGCAGTAATGCGTAAAGCCCCAGTCACAATTCTAAATCGAGCACTAGCATTCGAGACGAAAACGAAGTGATTCGAAGGAGGAGATACAACAAAACGGGCAGAGAAGCGCAATAGAGAGAGAGAGAGAGAGAGAGAGAGAGAGAGAGAGACCACAAGAGTGTCGTCGGCGTAATCAGGCATGAACTCCTTGAGCTTGAGCTTGACGGTGTCCCAGAGGCGGGTAGCACCCTCGCCACTGAAGTTGACGTTGAAGGTGCGATCATCAAGTCGATCCATGCTTCCCAGCAGCCGCAATCCGGCGATCGAACCCTAGAACAAAGAGGCGGAAGAGAAACGTAGGGGGAGGGAGGAGCAGTTAGGTACAAGGAATCAGGCGGTGGAGGGGAAACCCTGGGACGGGAGGCAGGGGGGAAGAAGCGAAGCGAAGCGACGAGGGGCGTGCGGCTGAGGCTGCGGCTGCGGCTGCGGCTGCGGCGGTGGCGGTATCTACAGAGTCCCGCCCAGCCCACCGGGTAATGCGGGGGAGGGAGAGAGAGAGAGAGAGATTTGGTGCCGTCGGGGGGTCGTACTCGCGAGAGATTGCGACGAACCCAACCAAGAAGAAATTGCGAAATGCTCGAAAGGGAAATGGACAAAAACACCACACGCTTTTCGCTTATTGCATTCTGCCGTTTGTGCTTTGCCTCTTTGCCTCTTTGCCTTACAGGGTGCAGCAAAGCCGAGAAGCCGACGTACAGTCTATTCGAGAGAAGGCGGACAAAGCCCATCATGGTATTGGGCTCCAGTGAACGGGCCCAGTGCGACCGTCTCGTTATTCTGCTCGGCCCATTCACCATTTCATCTTCATCTTCATCTTCTCCGGGAGCTCCCCTGAACTGAATCTTACCGGGAAAGCTTTTGAAAATGCCGCCAACCCCTGACTGAATCTCGTATGCTGCTTCCTCTCCTTCCAGCTCCATTTTTCCCCTGCCCCGTTCTCCGATCAAAACCATCCTCCTCTCCGCATCGTTGCCGCCTCCGTCAGCTTCCGCCGCCGCCGGTGAGTTTCCCATCTCCTTCGTGTTCTTCCTTTTTTTCCCGCAATCGGCTGTAGTTAGTTAGCTTCCTCCGCGCGCTAACCTATTTCTGGATCGCGGATCTTCGACCGGCGCTTGTTAATCGCCTGATGATAGATAGGCAATTCCTCGACTTCTTTTCAGTCGGAGGAAGAGGGCAAATTTCACGTTTCCCGCTTCTAATAGAAGTATAAGCATTTGGCGTTGACAACAACGAGCCCCAACGCTGAGGCAGCCTTCCTCTTCCTTCCTTCAGCTAGGGTTTTGATTCGAATCTGTTTCTTCCTGATTCGGGGATCGGGGGTTGATCTGGATCGACGCCTCATATAGCGTTCTCCTCGAGCAATCCTGTGCTCAGCTGTAGAAAGGATGGAGGCTTTTCTCCGCAGTCCCACGGTCCGCTTCTTTCTTCTCACGACTGAGTGTCTTAGCTCGACCGTAGTTGTCTTAGTTGCGAGTACCTTATTTGGTGCACTGGGATATGCACTGTCATGACAATGAATGAGATTGTAAGGGAGATTGGCACGCGTTCATTCCTTTCAAAATTTCTCTCTTTCCCTCCTGTCTTTCCTTGTTGTTCCTCCTCCCTGTTTCTCATCTCAGGTGCTTCTCTTTTCTTCCGAAATCAGCTGGAGTTGGCTGCTGAGCCATAGTAATATACGAGCATGTGAAATGTGGGCATTAGAGCATCCCAATGTGGTTGATATTCTTGCCTCTATAAATGAAGCGGCACATCGTGGACTGTGATTCAATATTATAAAATGTGCGAATCCACCAAATGACGCTAGGCCTGTGAAACTATCGTCTTTTAGGCAGCAAATATCGCTCTCGCTCTCAAATTTATTCAATGTCTGCACGATGCGGATATATGGCTGATTGGTAGTCCCATCCGAAACATTTGTTGCATTGACTTCCTACATTTTCAAACCTCTACTTGGCCTGTTTCTGACCTGCTTGAGCGTGTTGCTACAAGCTTTGCAGCTTAGGATGCTTTCTATAGCTTTGTGTGACGAAGAGTTCAACTAGTTGCAATACCCTGCATGTGTTGATTGGTGTCTTTTTTCTCCAATTTTATGTTCTTGACTGCTCGTATGCTTAACATTCTCTGTCTCTCTAGATGGACAAATGCAACAATAACTCTCCGAAAGTAGGGATTCCTTTAGACCATGATGATGTTAAGTATGTATCAGGCCTTAGCACTATATTGGTTGCCACCATTCAGGAAGCTAAGGACAGAATATCTCAGATAGAATATATATTCTGCAGTCAACTTTACCCAAATTTCCAGTCGAAATCCAGAAGCTTGCAGAAAATTTACTCAGAGGCCATGGAAGCTGCTGAGAATACATGGAAAGAGAAGGAAAGTAATCTCTTACTTCAAACAGAAAAACTTTTGCTGGAAAAGCAGCAGTTCAGCAAAGAAAACCAGTCTCTCAGAAAGGAAATGGCGAAGCAGTCTAAGGAACAGGAAGAGAGGTTGAAGGAGATGGCTGATGAACAGGAGAACCGGCAACTTAAAATTGATGAGCTTGAATCTGAGCTTCAACAAAAGACTATGGAAATTGATGAGGGCATAGATCTCCAGAAAAAGTTACTCCAGTTAGTTCAATCGAATGCTTCTGCATTAGCTATCAAAGGGAAAGAAACAAAAGAGCAAGAAGAAAAGACAAGAGCCCTTCTTACTAAGCAAGAAAATCTGGAAAATATGGTTAAGGCACTTAAAGAAGAAGTCAGAAAGAAAACCGAGGAAGTAATCAGGGGAAAAGACTTGCAAGCAAATTTAATGAAGAAGATGGAATTTCGAGCATCTGAAGTTTTAGAACGAGAGCAGCTGTTGCTTAATTGCGAAAAGGAAAAAGATGTACTGATGACCAGATCAAAATGCTTGGAGGAGAAAATAAGTGAGCTTGAGGGAGAGCTTTGGAGAAAGGCCAAAGAAGAGGCGGGAAGGAAATTGAACAAAGAATTGCCTGAAAAGAGTAATTCAGGTCATTTAGACGGTATGATTAATGAGAAAGAATCACAGCAGTTTGAAGAGAGACAAATTTTAACGTGCAAGGTGAAGCATCTAGAGGAGAAAGTGAATGAATTGCAGGCATGTCTTCGACAAAAGAGCAGCGATGGTACTGAAGGAGGTTCGGAAGAGAATCTACTTCAACTGGTTAAATGTAAAACTTCAGAGCTATTGTCTGAGAGGAAGAAAAAAAAGGATTTGTTTGATGCCTATAAAAGGCTGAAGTCTCAGAACAATTACCTTCGTACAAAGCTTGGTCTTGTGAATGAGGATAAACTTCCACAAAGCAAGTCATTTGAGGAAGAGGACATATTGAGGTGCCAGCAGAATCAACCTACTGCATCCTGTAAGGCTTCATGTTCTTTTTTTATCCTGGTGGTGCATAACAATGACTTTGAATAGCTTTTACTGGGCTTTACTGAAACAGTCATTCCGTTTTCACATCTGGATTTAAAGTTAAGAAGTGTTTCGATCATGACTCCTTGTACTATTTAGGTATGTAAGTGGAGATGTTTGTTGAAGCATTCTTGCATGGGCGTTGAAATTGCATGGACTTGGCAGTAAAAGATCCTCCTTTGTTTCCTTCTTTAGTTGCGGGGTCCCACCCCATGGAATGTTTGTCTCTTCAACCTTGATGATAAAATAGAATCCTGGGTTGTGAACAGTGCATTTCCATGGAGGCGACAATCAAACTCCTCAGTGATCAAACTCCTTGCCACAACCCTTCTAATGAGCACTTTACCTCGTATTGCAGGCCTTGAAAACAGTGATCTGAATACTGCTGCTTTTGGTTTTGGGGTGACAGTGAAAGAGGAGATCAGCGTTGAAGATTGCTTAGAGGCTGACAAAGGGGTTGAACCGATAAAGAACTTACGTTCCCTCTCAGCCAGCTCAAAGTACGTTGCATCAAAATGTCAACTTGGTGAAAAATCCACGGCCGCAGCAGGCACAAAGCGCAACGCATCAGATTGGAGAGATACTAGGTCCAATCAACCTTTAGGAGGGCCTGATCCTCATGATGATTTTCTGAATACACCTTTCGAGAACATTAAAAGGAACTTAAATGAAGCTGCAAATGAAGAACATCAAGATTCTCCTGCCCATAATATGAAGGAAATAGATCGAAGCTTCTCAGATGATGAGACACAGGACATGAATGTCAATCCTTGTCCTAAGAAGCAGCAAGTGGTAGCACCTTCTGCTGGCAAACAAAGTTTTAAATTTGTGGAACCTGTAAGAAGGAAAGCCGAGCGGGAAAATCTAAAAGGAATCGAGTGCAGGCAGTGCAAGAAATTTTACGATGCTGTTCTCCCTGATGATGAAAGCAAAGATAACGACAATAATAAGAGGAATTTCCGCTGCGAGCATCATGATGGTGTGTCCCGGCATAGGTATAAATATGTTCCTCCAATGACTCCTGAAGGATTCTGGAACATTGGCTTCGATTCTGAAATGTAAGCTCCTTTCAGACCGAAATTCATTTATTTGAAATTGGCACATTTTTCATGTAACCTTTGTCCCTACCTTCAAATCCAGAGGTGGGAATCAACCTCCCACCTTCCTGTTCATGACAACAGAACCTACTAGGCGTCTGACCTCGGAAGAGCCTGAAAAGTCTCTAACCTCTCTTCACAAGAAAATTTTTGCCAGCATTTATGAGTTGTCCAGATTTCCTTCGTGTGTTGGTTGTGTAGTTGTCATAATTGAGTTCAAGGTTCAAGAGAAAAGTTTCAGAGAGACTTTAGGACCAAAATGCTAATCTGGAAATCAAACAACCGAATATAGTAAACTTCGAGTCAACCATGTATGATGGTAGAAACTCCGCATTTGGCTGCATGTCCAGCAAGTAGGATCCCAAGAATCAAGGCTCATAAAACTTGCTTTATAAGTACCTTGATAAGTGTCAATAACTTCTTAAACAAGTGAGGTTCATATATTTGGTGGTTGGTTGGTTTAAACACCCGACATTATGATCGTGCTACTGCTACATGACGTAGATGACAATTTCCGCTGCTCGCGTTTCTGTATCTGTGGTAGTGGGTGTGACAATTATAATAGAACGGTTTCCTATATGATGAGAAAGGTGCTGCACTTTGTATAATTTGTCAATGAAGCTAGTCAAGCACATATGAAACCGCTTCGTTATACCATGTTAGCATCATCGAAATAACATGGAAAATCAAATTTATGAAGGCATGTGATCATAAGAGCAACAAAAACTCCACCATGAACACGACGAACATTTCTCCATGGCTGTCTTAAATGATCGAGAATGTTATTGTCCTCTTCGGCCATCATCACCTCATATTTTCCGCTGATCGACATTGTGGGGAAAATGTTCTTCTCCAGCTTTCCTTCCTTCAATTACTCCAAGCGCGAAAACAGAAAATCAAAGCCACTGCAAAACTAAGAATAGAGTTGGCTTTGATGTGACTAGCAGAGATCATCTAGAGGGAGATGAATAAGTGATTTTAACCAATTTTTGTAAATTTAAGCGGAATTGAAAAAATACAGTATAGTCTAAATAAAATTCAGATACAAAACAGATTAAGTAGACAATACTCTTGAAGTGCAGTGTGCAAAGTAATAGATAAATGATAGAAAAATTTCACACAAGTTTATAATGGTTCGGCTTTAGATAAGCCTACATCCACTCTCCCACGCTGACAGCCTACTGGTTGAATTTCACTATGTAATCAAGAGGAAATACAGATTCTGAGTGATAGCATTCTTGTGTATGATAGGACTCTCTATCTCATACACTCACTCTTACAAATTGTCCTTCAAGATCTTAATGTTCAGCACAAGAAAGACGAGAAAGGATTGGAATATACTCAGACTTTGGACTTGTTGATTTTTGATTTCGTTTTATACTTTCTGCTCCTCGTTGATCTCTTTTTATACTCCACTACCAATTTAGCCGTTGGACAGTCTTTTAAGGATCGTCTTCCAATATCCACCCTTTGACAGATTTATATAAAATGAATTGAGTAACCGTTGGTTGAGAAAATTTGAATTTCGCTGATTTTGGTTGCCTATACAATCAGAATCTTGGTTTCCATAAGTAGAGTTTTATCCATTGTAATGCATACTTGTCATAATATTTGATTATCAATCAATCAAAAGTTTTCTTTTGTGAAATCCATACCAGATCACTAACTGTTATGTTTCGTTCTGAAAAAGTTCTGTTTCTACGTCTAAAAAACTTCAGCGTCTACGTCTGCGTCTGCATAACTTTTACGTCTGAAGAATTTCCGCGTCTGCGTGTGAATAACTTCTTAACTTCCAGAATACATTAACCTGGAAAGAAATGTATGTCAGACTCACAAGTCACCCATGGAGAGTTTTGTCAGCTTCAAAATCCATTACGAGTTTTCCTCAACAATCTTCCCATTTTTTATTGTGACAAAACTTCCATGCAGATTCAATTAATGTCAATTAAAATTGAAAAGAATAAACATTTTAAGCGCATGAAATACATATATATAAATGTGCAAATTTGTAAGATATGTATATTTCTCTTTCTCTTGGTTTGAGTATAACCTGTATAACCTGTAAATCAAGGTGTTAGTATTATCTACATAATTTCTCCCCCTTTTTATCATCAACAAAAAGAATAATGATCAGAATAAAGAAATGATATATAGATCATTCAGGCAATGTATCAGAAGCAAATGTTATGAATATAAGTCCATAATGGTTTTAGAAAAAGGGAATGAAAACAGGTCATTTCTTGGAAGGAGTTCGAATAAGTTGAAAGTTGTCCAGAATGGAAACAGCTTCATCTATCTTTGTAGAGCATTGGCCAATGGCCTCTCCTAATTCTGCCTTGTCTTTCTCTATCTGAAGATGTTGAGTCTGGTTGTTTTCCTCAACAATTTTGTGAAGATTTTTCACATCGTCTTCAAGTGCAGTTTGCTTTTACTTGATTTCCAGCAGAAGAGTCATAATGGTCATGTTCTCAGAAATCTGTCTCTGGACATTTTCTGGTACAGGTTGTTCAAACTGATCCTTTGTTTCTGTAGGAATCTCCTCCTGAATATCTGCATGTTCTGCAGCAGTAGTGTCTCTTAAAGTTTCTTCAGGTTCAAGTGGAAATTGACTTACATCTGTCATTTGTAAGATATCATCCTACTGATTCAGATGTAAGTCTCCAGTTGCTGATTCTGAAACTTTTGTAGTAGGCTCAGAAACATGTTCTTGATCATCATGTTGTACTATTGCAAGGTGTTCATCATCTTCATCTTGAAGGAGGATTCGTCTTTTCTTTCTGTACACCTTGAGTGGGCTTGTAGGACCAGTCTGCTTTTTTTCTGGTTCTGTTCTTTTCCTTTCCCCTTTTTCTTTGTCATTCTTCCTCTTAATAAATTTGGCTTCTGGAGGCTGAGCACCTTTACCCTTAGCTTTGCTTGCTCTTTCTCGTATATCATCAAAATTCATCTTTTGAAACATCTTTTCCCCAATAGTCATACAAGGCACAACATTTTTGCGCAATTCATTAAGAACAAATATATTTAAATACAGAAAAATGCGAAAAATGAGTACATCATATGAAAGTTGTCCCTTGTTCTTTTGGAGTGCCCTATACATTTGGAAAATGATGATATGAGGAAGAGAAAACGACTTTCCATTAACAATAGCCCAAATAAGCTTGATTTCTGATTTGAACAAGTCAGTTTTGGAAGCAGCTTTGGGCTTCAAGCAGTTGATGATGATCTTATGCAAGATTGCTGCTCTTCTTGTCAATCAGAGTATGAGATATGGCATTTAGAGCCTTGACCAAAACTTTGATTTTCCGAAGCCGCTTTTGAAGTATCTTCTAGACTTACTTCCAATGGAGTAAACTTGGAATTCCTCGCTCCAATAATCAAAACTAGTTCCTCAGCTTTCAAGTCATATTTTTTATCATCAATAGTGAACTGAAGCCAGTTAGGTGACAAAATAGAAAGATTGGAGTAGAAATATGTAGTCAATTCAGAAAATACATTGGCAGACTGCAAACAAAATTCATAAATTCTCAATCTTTCAAACAGATTTTACACTGAGATGCCAGCTTTGTCAAGATATGCAAAATCAACAGACCGATGGTTCATAATCCCTCGCGCAAGCAGCAATCGATAAAAGACATTGTGCTCTGTGCACGGAGAACAGATGTTGAAGCATTACTACGTTTTAACCATTCGTATGCTTTCCATACCATCTTGATATTTTTGAAACGAAAATCCGATTTACCGGTGGGTTTTGGTGTAGATGAAGGCTGACGTTCCTCTTGAGTCACTTCCGACAGGCTCTGTTGATCGGACGCTGTATCTGAAATTTCCATGTACTCTGGTGGCGCTGAAAACTTTGATTTTCGGTTGAGAATACGGGTAGAACGTATCTTGAAAGGCATTCTGATTAGGTCTAGAGCAAAAAGTTTTGATCTTGGAGAAGGAGAGAAAGTGGTCTTTGAAGCATCGAGATGGTCAAGAGTGACAGGGGTTTGTACTGATAGGGTTTCATAAAGGTCAAAGGAAGATATTTATAATAAATAAAATATTTGTAAAAAAATGTAAGAGGTGATCATACAAATATATATATATGTTAAGCACACACGATCAAATAGATATATTGAAATATTTACCTGATTTGCTTTCCAAAGTTGACAAATACAAAAATATCCTACCAGAAATACTAAAAATATTCCCGCCAAAATTTGAAATTAGGATGTACCTGTCTTTTGAGTCTGAATTGACTATTCAGACGGAGAATATTTGAGTTAGAAAAAAATTCCTACCTGACACTTTAGGAAAATTGGTAAGTAATGCACAGTTTATTTCTAATGAACTAAATTGATATCTTATCAAGTGGTTTTGTGAATATATCAGCTAATTGATTCTTAAAATCAATGAATTGAATATTCACATCACCATTATGAAGATGATCTCTAATAAAGTGATGCTTAATTTCAATGTGCTTGGCACGTGAATGAAGAATTAGATTCTTAGGCAAATTGATAGCACTTGTATTGTCACATTTGATTGCAACACTTGAATCTTCAAAAGCAAAATCTCGTAATTGCTGCTTCATCCACAAAATTTGTGCACAACAACTTCCCAAAGTCACATATTCTGCTTCTGCTATAGAAAGTGCAACTGTGTTTTGCTTCTTTAAGTACCAGGACATCAACATATTTCCTAGTAGTTGACATGTACCTGTAGTACTTTTCCTATCCACTTTACATCAAGCTAAATCAGCATCAGAATAACCAGTAAGAGTAAAATCTGAATATTTGGAATACCAAAACTTGACATTGGATAAGTTCCAATGTATTTGATTATTCTCTTGACTGCAACAAGATGTGATTCTTTTGAGTCAGATTGAAATCTTGCACACATACAGACACTAAACAACATATTAGGTCTAGATGTAGTAAGATATAACAAAGATCCTATCATGCTTCTATGTACCTTCTGATTAACCTTTTTACCATTTTTATTTTTGTCCAGTTTGGATGTGGAGACATTGGAATGTCTATTTTCTTGCAATTCTGCAATCCAAACTTCTTGACAATTTCCTTTGCGTATTTCTCTTGACAGATGAATGTATTATCTTTGGTTTGTTTCACTTGTAGGCCAAGAAAGAATGTCAATTCGTCCATCAAACTCATCTCGAACTCGTTCTACATATTCTTTAAGAATTCTTTGCAAAGAAATTCGTTAGATGATCAAAAAATGATATCATCAACATAAATTTGAACAAGTAAAAAATTTTTACCTTGTCTCTTAATAAACAAAGTTGTATCAACCTTACCTATTGTGAAGTCATTTTGCATAAGAAAATTGCTCAACCTCTCATATCAAGCACGAGGTGCTTGTTTGAGATCATAAAGGGCCTTTTTGAGTCTGTAAACATAATCAGTTTTCCTTGGTTCTTCAAAACTAGGTGATTGTTCTACATATACTTGTTCTTTGATATATTTATTCAGGAAAGCGTTTTTCACATCCATCTGAAACAGTTTAAAGTTATGGAAACAAACATAAGCTAATAGCAGCCTAATGGCTTCTAACCTGGCAACTGGTGCATAGGTTTATTATAGTCAATGCCTTCTTCTTGAGAATAGCCTTTTTGCAACCAGTCTTGCTTTGTTTCTTATAACTTTTCCTTTGTCATTCAGTTTATTTCTGAATACCCATTTTGTTCCAATTACTGGATGATTTTTGGGTCTTGGTACAAGTTCCCATATTTTATTGATTTTGAAATGCTGAAGTTCCTCCTGCAGTGCTTTGATCCAGCTTTTCATCTGATAATGTTTCACCAACTTCTTTTGGTTCAATTTATGATATCAATGTCAAGCTGCTGATGTTCTCTTTGTATTTAGATCTAGTCTTGATACCATCTTCTATTTCTCCAATGATGAGGTTCTTCGGATGACTGGATTTATGTTTTCAGTTTCTGTCAAATCTTTCCTTCTGAATATCATTAAGCTCTGAAGGTTCTAATTGAGTCTGGATTGTTTCTTCTTTTCCTTCTTCTATAGGTTCAACGATCTTTAGATATTCTTGTTAAACTTCAAATAATTCAGATTCATCTTTATGAGTTTGAATATTTTCATCAAACCTTACATTCATTATTTCTTCCACAGTCTAAGAATTCTTGTTGAAAACCCTGTATGCTTTACTTGTAATAGAATATCCAAGGAGAAATCCTTCATCTGCTTTCTCATCAAACTTACCAGAGCGGTCATTGGGATTTTTAAGAATAAAGCATTTACAACCAAACACACGAAAGTATGAAATGTTGGGCTTTCTACCTTTGTAAAGCTCATAGGTGGTTTTCTCAAGAATGGATCTAAAAAAGGCTCTGTTAATAATATAACAAGCTGTAAAAATTACATCTACCCAAAACTGAGATGGAATCTTGCTTTTAATCAACAGAGTTCTTGCCATTTTTTGCAGAGAACAATTTTTCCTTTCCACAACACCATTTTGTTCTGGTGTATAGGGAGTGGAAAAATTGTGTTGAAAGCCATTTTCCTCACAGAAATCTGAAAAACTTTGATTATCAAATTCTCCCCCATAATCAGTTTTAATGCAGGAAATTGTATTGCCCTTTTTCATTCTGAACTCTTCTTGCAAATTTTGAAAAATATGAAAATGCTTCATTATTGTGAGCAATAAAGAACACCCATGTAAATCTTGTGAAGTCATCAACTATGACTAAACAAAATTTCTTACCGCTAATACTTTGTGTTCTAGTTGGTCCAAATAAATCCATGTGAAGGAGCTGTAAAGCACGATTAGTAGAGACATGATGTATAGATTTAAAAAAACTTCTTACTTATTTTCCCAAAGTGCAAGCATTGCATAATTCAATTTTCTTGTATTTCAAATCTAGCAATCCTCTAACCAATTTCTTGTTAGAGATTTTTTAGATTTGTTTCATACTGATATGCCCCAATCTTCTGTGCCATAGATCTTCATCCTCTTTGATTGAAATTAAGCAATTAGTAGAGTCTGGATTCATATCTAGAAGATAAATATTCCCATGTCTTCTTCCAGTGAATGTTTGAGAAAGATCCTTGCTTGTTCCTGAGCATGTATCTTCTTGAAAGTTGATTCTAAAACTTGAATCACATAGTTGGCTTATGCTTATCAAGTTGTAGTTGAGTCTTTTTATCAATGACACGTCATTGATCTTGAGTCCTTTAATTTCAACAGTTCCTTTTTCAACTATTTTTCATTTGTTATTTCCTCCAAAAAAAACTTTTCCATCATTCAGATTTTGTAGTTCAACAAATATGCTTGAATCTCCTGTCATGTGTCTAGAACATCCACTGTCCAGGTATCACTTTCTTTTTCTCTTTGTGGTAACCTGCAAAAATCACAGCTTCTCAAGCTTTCTTTAGTACCCAAATTTGTTTGGATCTTTAAGAGTTAGTATAAGCTATCTTAACAAAGTCTCTTCGTATAGGTCTCCAGACCTTAGGACATTCATTCTCAAAATATTATGGATCACCACATTTTGAGCACTTGAGTGCACATCGACCAACAAGTTTGACAAAATTCCTTTTGAAATGATTTTTGTAAGCTTGTCGAGATCTTTGCCTTAATCTCTCTTTGACCTTTGGAATATCAATTAAACTGTCACTTTCCTTTTCAAATCCGAGATCAGATTTGTTGAAATAAGGAATCTGCATAGAAAGAATATGTTTCAAGGTTTCTAAACCTTTTGAAAACTTGGAAGTAATTTTTGAAACTTCCTTTTTTAAAACAACATTTTCTTTGGAAAGAAAATATCGATTTTCCTTGATTTGATGAAATTCTTTTTGAAGGAAATCGATTTTTTCTTTTTGTGAAATATTCTGTTGCCTTAGTGATGAATTTCCTTTATTAAGGAAGAGATTTTTTTAAGAGCAGCTTTGAAGTTTAAACATAATTCATCAATGTAATTTGCCACTTCAATAAGCATTTCAGAATGCTTTACCTCAATCTCAACTTTGTCATCTGAATCTGAGTCTGAGTCTGACTTAGCCATCAGGTAGAAGTTTGAGATCTCTTCATCACTATCTTCACATTCTGTATCACTCCAGGTTTCTGCTTTCAAAACTTTCCTTACTTTCTCAAATTTGGTCTTTTTTTTTCAGAAGTGGACCATTTGACTTGATATGTCCACGTTTCCTACAGTGAAAGCAGATTACTTCATTTGATTTTTCTGTTTCATTAGAAGGCTTTTTCTTTTTAAAAAGCTTCTTTCCTTTGAGATTTCTTCCTCTAATTTTCATCTTCTTGTACTTTTTTATGAAGAGAGCCAGTTCTTCATCGTCAACATTTTCATCTTCAAAATCTGCATCATCGGAATCAATATTAGATTTTAATGTAGTTAACTTCTTACCTTTGGATTTATTTGCCTCATTCAATTTTCCAGTCTCATATAACTGAAGAGTTTCGATTAGCTTATTCACTGATAGAGGCATGATCTTTTAAGTCTCTCGAATAGATGTTTTGATATTATCCCACGGTTGCGTCAGTCCTCTAAGAAGTTTGTTGACTTTCATTGCACCTGGAACAGGTTGTCCTTGATATGCAAGACCATTTATTATATCAGTAAATCTGTTATACATATCAGCAATTGATTCTTCAGACTTCATTTTGAAGGACTCATATTAGCCAAGTAGTAGATTGATTTGAGTTTCTTTGGCTCGATCTGTTCCTTCATAGGTGATGTAAAGAGTATCACAGATCTCCTTAACTGATTCACAAGAAGCAATTTTTTTATATTCAACTGGTGCTAAATCACAATAAAGAAAATAAATTGCTTTGGAATCTAAGGTTTCTCTTTTTAAAATCTCAATTTGAGATAATGGAGAATCTGCTGGCATGCTTCTTTCTGTCTTTTCTTGAGTCAGAAATTTTTGGTTTAACTCCTCTGATGATGACATCCCATTACATATGATCTATTGACTTTATGAAAGCCCTCATCTTATTCTTCCAGATGTTGTATTCCTTGCCATCGAAATATGGTGGTCTGTTGTTGCTTTGACCTTCAATGAAACCTGGAGCACCAAAGCTAGCCATATAGATCGTTAGCTTAAAAGTAAAACATTTCAATGCATGAGCAACCTGCTCTAATACCAATTGATGTGGCTAGCAGGGATCACCTAAAAAGGGGTGATAGGTGATTTTAACCAATTTTTGTAAATTTAAGCGGAATTGAAAGAACACATTCTAGTTTGAATAAAATTCAGATACAAAATAGATTAAGTAGACAGTGCTCTTGAAGTGCAGTGTGCAAAGTAATAGATAAAGGATAGAAAAACTCTACACAAGTTTATAGTGGTTCGGCTTTAGATAAACCTACGTCTACTCTCCCACGCTGACAGCCTACTGGCTAGATTTTACTATGTAATCAAGAGGAAATACAGATTCTAAGTGACTGCACCATTGTGTATGATAAGATTCTCTATCTCACACACTCACTCTTATAAATTACCCCTCAAGATCTTAATGTTCAGCACAATAAAGACAAGACAAAGGATTGGAATATGCTCAGACTTTGGACTTGTTGATTCTCGATTTCGTTCTATACCTTTTGCTCCTCGTTGATCTCCTTTTATACTCCTCAACTACCAAACTAGCCGTTGGATAGTCTTCAGAGGATTATCTTCCAATATTCACCCTTGGACAAATTTGTATAAAATGGATTGAGTAGCCATTGGTTGACAAAATCTGAATCCCGCTAATTCTAGTCGCCCATACAATCAGAATCTTGGTTTCCATAAATAGAGTTTTATCCGTTGTAATGCATTCTTGTCATAATATTTGATTGTCAATCGATCAAAATTTTTCTTCTGTGAAATTCATATTAGATCACTAGCTGTTATGTTTCGTTCTGAAAAAGTTCTGCTTCTGCGTCTGAAAAACTTCAGCGTCTATGTTTATGTCTGCGTTTGCGTCTGCATAACTTTTGCGTCTGAAGAATTTCAGCATCTGCGTCTGCATAACTTTTGTATCTGAATAACTTCTTAACTTCCAGAATACATTAACTTGGAAAAAAATATGTGTCAGACTCACAAGTCACCCATTGAGAGTTTTGTCAGTTTCAAAATCCATTAGGAACTTTCATCAACAGGTTTATGCGGAGTCATCGAGATTCAATGCAGGCAGAATCCCGCATTTGCTCTTTGTTGGTCACTATTAACTCAGGAGATCTGGGATGGTACTAATGGCCTTGCCATGTATGGAAGATTCGATATGTTGGTTTCAGTTTCATTGACTTAAACGACGGATCCTTTTTTCCTTCGATGAAGCAGCAGCATTCATGAAACTTTATTGAGGCTCGGGAAATGAATTTTTTTCTTTTTCGGACATAACTAGGTCTCTCAATCTCTCTTTCTTTCTCTTAGAGTCCGTTTGTTTGAAGGAAAACCATTTTCAAGAAATTCGTTTCTGACTTTTCGATGTTTGGATGACGGAAAAATAATCGATTTACGGATAATTTTCTTCATGGATTGAAAATAACAAGTTTAAATTGAGTGAAAACAACTATACCACCAAACAAATAAAAATTAACCATTTTTCTCAAAATTATTTTCATGGAAAATAGTCTCTTTTATCATAAGATTTTTGATGAAACAAACACACCAAATAAATGAATAATTTAGAAAATATTTTTTTACAAGTGATCGCATATATTATTCACAAAAATGAATTAGCAATCCTCATCCACGAAAATTTAGTCATAAATTATTGCGAATAATAAAAATATTTTTATCGATTAATTATTTCAAGCATTACAAACTATCGTTTTTATATTCCAAATCATTCAATTTTCCACGAAATAAATTGAGCCTTAGAGTTTGGTTAATGTTTTGGTGCTTATATGGCAGAGATGTACATGTGGCCATAAGAGGTTTGAGTTTGACGACATGGAAGGTCTTGTTTTCGTGTCCGTTTAAATGTTTAACGGAAGGAATATAATTGAGGGATATGATTGATTAGAAAAAAAAAAAAAAGGTTCACGGGGTGTAGAGATTGGGCAACAGTATCATTTCGAGAAGTTCTGGGGAAGAATCCGCAAATATATGACAAGCACGGGGTGTAGCTCAGGATATCTTATTTCTGGCGCGGCACTATAAGAAGGGGAACCGACGCTCGCGCGAGCGCCTCACGTTACGTTCCACCTCCTCCTCCTCCTCCGTCTGCGTTCATCGTTTCAGATTTCCGGTTGCGCATCGCCACCCGGAGATTGCCGTCGCTCTCGCCTGATTCGGCTCGACTCGCCCCGTTCAAATTGATTAGGACTGGCTGTCGAATTGCAGTTCTCTCGATCACTACTTCGAGGTTAGTTCGGTCGTTCTCCGAAGTAATCCCCGACCAATTTGTCTCGATTGCGATCGGCCAGTCTGATGTTTGAATCTTCTGCTCGCTATTTGTGCACCGATTGTCCGTCTCTTTGCTTGTGCTCGCCCAGTTGGTTAGTTCTCGTATCTTGCTATCCCGTCGGTCTGCCCCGATTAGCTGATGATTAGGGTTTGGCATTTGTTCGTCGTCGGGGTTGGATTCTCGTGATGGAGGTCCCGTTTTGTCTGAATGAGAAATACGGCAGCCGGCGAATCCTGTAATCGTGCTTTTAAAGTTCCTGGACTCCATGCTGCCTTTTTCCCCCCCTCTTCTCTGTGCTCTTTGTTAGAATGAACTGCTGATTTTGTCGTTCTGTCTAATGAATCCGCCACCTTTTCGTGCTGCACGTTTGCGGTTTTTGTGTTCACGGCCGCTTGCCTGTGATTTACTATTCTAGTAGGACATACGAAGAAATCTATTTTTTGGTGTATTCTTTTGAATCCAGCGATTGATTCCGTGATGATTTCATTTGGGTTTTCCTTGTACAAACGCGTATAAGCCTTTTGCCTCCCTTTTACTCTTATGGTGTGGTTCTTATCCGTTAGATTTCTTCAATTTTCTTGTGGAATTTCTCTTTCATTTCTTTTTAATTTCAAAACGTTCAGTACAATGTCTAAGCAGCTTGAAAGCTTGTTTGGAAACAGTGACGTCCCATTTACAGACTTAGCTCAGTTGGTTGTTTGCTCATGGAAAAGGAAGCGCCTTCTAGCCTTTTCATAAATGATGGTTCTTTCATGGAGAGGTTCAAACAGCTTCAACAAGAAAAAGCAAAGGATACATGTGCCCCGTCAGGAGATTCCAAACAGAGTTCAATTGGATCGAGATCTTTGAACCCTAGTGTTACCAAAACACATTTGGATTGCAAGGCTAATAATTCTGGAAAGTCCAGTCAGCCTTTATCCGGTGGTAAACTTGCATTCAGCTTGAAACAGAAGTCAAAGCTTGTTGCACCTCCAGTTAAGTTAGCTGCAGATGAGGATGAAGATGATGCCGATGCTAGGAGTAATTTGGGTGACACGTCAGTTAAACGGCAGAAATTAATCAAACAAGAAGCCTATGAGAAATCATCAGGACATGATGATGTTGGTAAATACCACTTCATGAATATAATTTTGTGTGGTCAGGACTGTGATGGGAGGCTTTTGTTTGGATTGTCTTTCTTGTCGAGGAATGGAACGACAAGATCGATTCAAATAATCAGCAATTGATGAGATTTTCTCATACATTTTGGTATCTTGTGGTAGAATTTGCTTTTTCTTCAACAACAGTAATGATTCGTGGTTGAAGCTCACTGTGAATTGATATACGTGCTGTTCGCTGCTCATTTTGTGTCGTTGTTTTGGATGGATGCCCAGTTGTTTATTCTAGGTCTCTTCTTTTAATTTATGCTTCAACTGTTGTTTTACGTTCAGAATCTTGTTGATTGCTTTCTTCCATCCTGTAAAAAAAAACAAAAGAGTTCAAAATTTAGGAAAACAATGTTTGGCCTTTACTCCGCTTGTCTTTTCTTCTGATCTTCAAAATAGAAACATTGCTTAGAGACTTATGTCTATTGTGGTGCTTGTCTGACATTTTTTGTCGATGTCTAGTTATCTGTGCTCTTTGTGTTGGAAATCTGAGTAGAACACGTGCAAACAAAATATCTTTCAGTGACATGCTTACTTCTTTGCATTTTGCTGGATAAGTACAGAGAAGAAGCCCCCATTTTGCTATCTCTTTTGTTTTTTTAACCTGATGGACAATATATGATGTTACTTTTAAATTCTGAAAATTCTGTAGTCCTAATGCTGATCAGGTGTGCACTTCTAGTAAGCTCAATACAGGAGTAAATCCACCCCGGGGTTATGCCACCTGATTTGGGAGTCATGATTACTTATATACTGTAATGAAATGCGCTTTGAGTGTTTGATGTTGGTTGATATAGTCCCCTATACACAATATTTTAGCCCTTAGGTTCAATTTCTCATAAGCTGTTTGAAAGAGAGCAAAACATTCTTGAATATTTCTTCCCTCGTGAATGCAGCTTTAACATTAAGTACCTACCAACATTGGTGGAAAGAGATGTTCACTGAAAGATATGGAATATGTGGCACGCCTGCTACAAGAGTAGTTTGCATTCTCTTGTTCATGCTCTCGGTATTAATCAGTTTTGTAAGTGACGTGCAGCACCACCTTCCCCAAGCAATCCTACGGTAAAGAAAGTTGCAGACAAATTAGCCAGCTTTGTGGCCAAAAATGGAAGGCATCTTGAAGATATGTCTCGTCAAAAAAATCCTGGGGATACTCCATTCAAGTATATACTTTCATATATTTCTGTCTAGAACATAGCTGTTGTTTGGCTTCCGTGTGGTGCTTAGATACATACTGATTCCATCGAGTCCTTTTTAAGCACACGAGTGAATGGTGATTTGCCCTTGCCTTTGCCAGCATGCCTCTAATGTTTTATAATGTGCACAGGTTTTTATTTGACAAAACCTGTGCTGATTACAAGTATTATGAATACCGGCTTGCTCAGGAGGAAAAAGCCCTTTCTTTACAGAGCAAGGAAACCCAGAAATCTCGCAATGGTTGGTGCTATCCTGCTTGAATGTTTTTCTTTTTCAGAGTTGAACGGTATTCCATTGTCTTAGCTGGTTTGTTGTCATGGATGTTCGCGAATAATTAGTTTCCGTTCTTCCATTTGTTTTGTTCTGAGCATGCCATTAAATGATTGTTGATAGGTTAGGTTATTTTATATTTCATCATGTTTAGAGGTTAATAACATGAATATCCAGCATGTAATTAACTGTAAAACTAACTTCATGCATGTGAAGATGAATTTTCTTGAAGTATTTTTTGTATTTCAAGCCACTTAACTGAAAGAGAAATCTGAACATAAAGTTGGAACAGCAAATGCTGCAAGAATTGCTATCAGGACTCAAGTTGAAGTGTTTCAACTTTCACCTTCTGCTTTAATTGCTCATTGAACACTTTATTGTAGTTGTAGCGCCCATGCAAAGCAAAAGCTCTTTCAAGCACCCACTTAGTCCCAAATATTCTATATCATGGTGTTCAGCACTTTCTGTTTGATTGTTTTACTGTATGTTTCATATAATAATGATTCGTGGAGTATCATGTACATTCTGGAGTTTCAGAATGTTGTAATTGTACTCTCTTTTCTAATGCAAAAGTAGAACGTACTTGTACTATCTTTGCTAAAGTAAAAGTGGAATGTCTTTGTGCATTGAATAGACAAAGAATGGGATGTGCATGTGAGTTGATTCTAGATGATATGTATCATTTAATAGAGCCAGTAGGAGTAAAAAGATTATAATGGATTATTGGACCAGTCAAGAAAACTTGTCTAAGGGACTTCTCATGAAAGTTATGAGGTGGTTGCTTTGCATTTTAGATTTAATGGTTCAGGCTGATTCTGCTTGTTTGTCTGTGCCTTTGCATTATCTATTTGCAGCTTACATTGTTTGGTACTCAGTGCATCTTCCATTCTATAAATAGTTGACTATTCCCTTCCAAGTCATTCAGAATCTGAGTAGTTTTCTATCTCATTCTTGTCTATGTTGGTTCTTTAGAATTCTGTGCTGTAAATTATCTACACTCACTAATCATATTAAGTTGCTTTAATCTCCTGTTTTACCTTTCGCAGGTGGAGCAGGCGCACCAGAGTCAAGGTCTAATGCTGGCTCCCAAAGGATACTCAACAGCCAGGCCCACCACTCAAATTACCAAACTCCTGCGTCAGCATTGTATGAAGCTACAGATAGTTCTGGAGTTGCTTCGGATAGGAATGGTGATTGCACATTTGTTTCACTTGCCATGTCATCTGATTTTGGCTTAAATTACTAATATACTTCCTTCCAAAGAAGTGACAAATATGATCATCTTTTGTTTGTATTTAAAGGGAGTAAAGTAAAATAGAGCAGCATCTGAAAAGCTGAATGTGCTGAAACCAGTGATAGCATCGGTATACATTATATTTATGCAACTTTGTACCTTGTATTAAATTTTTAAAACTTGTCAGACATAATCATTTGTCTTTAAATCAAATTGATTTTAGGCTGTTTTTTATTCTAATGATGTTGTTTTACTAGAAACTACTCAAAATTCATTGACTAATGAGTGGTGTTATTATTTGAATATCGATGTGAGTACTTCTTTTTGGTTAAAATTGCAACATGTTACAAAGTTATTTTGTGGTCCATGCTTTTTTGGCATTATTAAGTGAGCACGATAAAGGATTAAGCATGTTGGTTGATCGAGTTTGTTGAACACAGGCGAGTCAGGTTTTACAGCAAGTGCAGATCCTGTAGCAATGATGGAATTTTACATGAAAAAGGCTGCCCAGGAGGAGAGGAGGAGACAACCTAGACAATCGAAAGACGAAATGCCTCCACCTCCTTCTCTTCAAGGTTAGCTTTTGAATTTTGAATTTCTTTGCGAGCAGGTGTTTTTTTCTGTTGTCACAGTGTCTTGCTATCTGCATCTCTGTTGGGATGACACATTTGAGTATTGTTTCATAGGTCCCTCCAAGAAAGGTCACCACATGGGCGATTTCATTCCTCCAGAAGAACTTGAAAGGTTTTTGGCTTCATGTAATGATGCCTCTGCCCAAAGGACTGCTAGAGAGGCTGCTGAAAGGGCCAGGATTCAGGCTGATAATGTTGGCCATAAGCTTCTGTCAAAAATGGGGTGGAAAGAAGGTATTTTTCAATTTTATATTCCCTATAGCTCTTGGTATTGTTCCATCCAGAAGATAAGGCGTCTTTGATATAGCTAGATCGATTTATTGGGATAAATTATTCACATCAGCAGCTTAATCATGTGTGCATGATGTACTGAAGTTCTTGTCGTATCCATGCATATTAATGTGTCGATTTGTTAAGTACCTTGTATAGCTCCTAAGGGTCTTGAGTATGAATGGAACTCCCTGTTCTGTGTGACATATAAGCCAACGGCGGTGGTTGATGAGGAATTCTTCTTGTGGTGTCTGACTTCCTAATTGCATCTGTCATCACTTATGACCCGAGGGGAAAAGGCTAATTGGTGCACCTGGCTAATTGAGCAGGTGAGGGTCTTGGAAGCTCTAGAAGTGGTATTGCTGATCCAATCATGGCTGGTGAAGTGAAGAAAAACAACTTGGGTGTTGGTGCTCATAATCCTGGAGAGGTGAAGCCAGAAGATGATATATATGAACAGTATAAAAAGAGAATGATGCTTGGATATCGTTATCGACCGAACCCTTTGGTACTAGACTCTTTACCTTATTATTCGCTGTGTGAGCCTTGTAAACCTTATATCTGTGAACTGATCAGTGCTGCATGCCGTTTTGCCTGCAGAATAATCCTCGAAAAGCATACTACTGAACAAGTTCGGTCTTACCTCTTTGTGAAGACTGGTGGATATTATTAGAATTGTCCAGAGCTTTCAGGAGAAGGACGAAAGTTTCCTTGTGTCAATTGTATTCATCTGGATTTGCTCTATTCGATTTCTTACTTATGAAAATCTCCTCTTTTGGCACATAATTCGGTGACCCTTGCTATTTTCTTTTTCCTTTGTTAGGGTTGGTGGGGTGGTTTAGTGAATTTGACATTATTCTGTAATAGTTTCGTGTTCTTTTTCCTTTGTTAGGGTTGGTGGGGTGGTTTGGTGAATTTGACGTTATTCTGTAAGACTTTCAACGATGCAACATCGGACTTTCACTGGAGTTTCAGAGATGAATATGCTAGTGGCTTCACTTTGCTGGTTCCATGGCAACTCGGTTGGAACTTCTATCTAAAGAATCTGTCGTGAAATACCCCCAGTGCCAATTGCTTGGATTTATTTGTATCAATATATGACTGTACAAATTGCAGCCTTGCTATTCAATTCCATTCAAATCAATATGTGAAAATTTTCGCGGGCCAGATTGCAGAGCTTGACATGCCCCATCACTTACCGGGTGCTCTAATTGGCCCTTAAACCACCTTAGCCGAGTAGAAGCAGAGTCTGCTCCTCTTTTTGTATTCAACTGAGGAGTAAAGGCGTCGATAGAAGACCAGTCACCGGAGAAACGAGTGACATTGCCGCTTAAAGCGCAAGATATATTAAGTGAGCAGCCTTTCGGAGTTGCGTCATCTTCCAATGAGTAATTGATGTCATTAGAAATGAATCCCCCGGTCTAAATTCATGGACGAGCAAGATTATTGCAATTTGTTTGGACTAATGGGAGGCTCTCAAGCTGTTTTCTATGCTGCGAATGCGTTTACCTTGGCATCATTCGTACTTTGAGATGGGGGTGGCATTAATTCATGTTGCACCGGTGGTTGAAAATTACTAGAGAACAAAAGAAATACGAGCGAAAAAGAAAGCAGTGACAATAAAGATGAGCTGAATTCATATCATCTGGTAGCGTCTGCACGGATTTCAGACAATTTCTTTTCTTGTTTTTCATGCTTCTTGCTGTATAATCGTAGGTAAGATGTTGATTGATCATCTGAATTTAGACCAACCATGGTCCTCTTTGTATACACTGAGACTGGGTGTAAGCTTCAGGCAAAACATTTATAGCCATTGGAGGAATTCGCCTCCAAATGAGCGGCGGGGGATGAACGTAGCATTGTATTTCCTCTAGATCCTTAAGAGTTCTCTCATTTCAGCGTTCATGTGGCCTGTTTGGGCATGCTTGCTGCCTGATGATCGAGGGCTTTCCACTGTTGAATCCTAAAAAATTGCCTCATCGAAATTTGACCGATGAGGCCATATCTGAAGAACCTGCAGAAATTTACTTCAAAAAGGAGAAAAAAAGAACCTGCAGAAGTCTTTGAAGCCTAAACTTTTACAATGATTCAAAATAGCTCAAGCTCATGTGCTTTTTCAACGGCTCTCGTATGTCATCAGACTAAGTTTTCTGTTTCTTTTCCTTTTGCTGGATTATTTTGTTCTACATGGAAATGTTCATAGAGAGCACCTGCTTCAAGTCTAGTAATATACATGTCTTGCATTTTTTAATTCCATGAAATTGTCTTCTTTGAGCATGAGCATGAGCCACATCTCAGCATGACTTCCTTCCAGAGATTCCACTGTTCAGGTTTAACCATTTAGCCGACCCAAAAGGGCGTACCAAAAGAAGGAAAAGAAAGAAGTAAACCAAAGCAAGAGAAGTGAAGACATTGAATGGAAGAATATAGACATTGCTAAAGCACTTCTTTTATAAACTAAACAAACATAATGCAGCACTTCGAACAGTCAACATTGTGCCTAACAAGAACTAGCTAGGAGACTCCACAGTTTCCTGGAAGCGCCTGGGCCAAGGCAGTCGAATTAATTTGCATTATATAATTTTTTCCCACTTGATTAAACTAAGCTACAGCATCTTCTGGAGGTTAGTAAGTTAAACTAGAGCCACTCTAGTCAAGCGTGTCAGTGTTGATTGCAGGATGTCAAAAGGATCAAAGGGAGGTTCATAGGCCAACTAGCAAAAGGTTAATTTACACGGATGACGTAATCCCATCCATAAACTGAAGACTACTGTGGCACTATATCGGTGGAACTGGGTTTGATGCTCTATAGCTCTGGAATTTCAGATTATTTTTGTACATGGATGCGGCAGTTATGCCACCTTAACTTTAATACACGGAATACTGTGATGATAGTTCATTTGCAGAGAATTCTCACAAGGCTTTTTGGTCCTGTAGTTTATTATACCTGAATGTGAGAGCGACTGCATATTAGGTTCCCCTCTTTCTGTGAACCTGTTCTCTTACGAAAGGTTGGCAGGACAATATATATCGCCTGTTTGCTTGACTGGGCAATTCCTGAACTAACTGCCTCGGATCAGATGTGAGAAGATGCAGTAAAGAGATCAAGAAGTCGGAGTAAGAGTCAGTGTCCTCGTCACGAGCAAGAGAGCAATGTGAGCACCATTGAGAAGTTCTACTAGACAGGAGTAATTACAAAGTCCAAAAAAAAAGCTGAAGCTTTATTCCACAGAAGACCCAGTACATGATCTTTCTTGATCTTCTTACGGTCAGAAGTACTAAGACTGTCATAGCATTCCAGTGTATTATTTATTACCATCACCTCGACGTGTTCTTGCTCACCATCTACTTCATCATATCACCTGCATCAGGAAAAATATGAAGCGAAGCCAACATCAATAATGACGAGCAATGTAGAAAAGAACAGTAGTGGAAGTAATCTTCCTCATGAAGCGGACGCTCTAACTAATGTCTGCCAGGAGGCAGTGTCAATCTACTGCCAGGCAGAAATCAAGAACATCTGCAAATGGTTACAATTACAAGAGAGCGCTTCATACAGGGTGCGAAGTTGGCAGTGCACTTGTCAGGGAGCTCCAGGGCCATGTTCCTGTCAACGCCAGAGATTGGGGGGCCATTCACCAGGACGCACAAGCATGGCTGCCCAAGAGTTTTCATGGCTTTGCAGCAGGCTTCGCTGGGTGGGATGGTGCTAAAAGGAGCTAGAGCTGCCCTGCACGGTATCAGCTGAACCATTGCTGAGAAGAATGTGCTCCCACAAGTAAGCCCCTCTCCCTTCTGCACCACGCTGGCAGTTACAAGCAGGAGCACGAATATAGCAAGTGTGATGGACTGAGAAGCCTTCATTTCTTGTTCTTGATTTTGAAGCGGATTCCAATAGTCGCCTCCCAAAGCCTTTTTTCATGGGAATGGGTCGTTATATAGTGTCTCACGCAAAAATGCCCCCATGGCTTATACAAAGTCGTGCCTGTCATATATGGTTTCAGCCACCAGCAACGCTCAGCTGATTTACCTACACAGAGTCGCAAGGCATGCAATGGGTGTGCTGGTGAATTAGTTGGGACGTTCATGCTTCATGATTTTGAACCTATGAGTACGTTACAGTCTTTCACAGTTAAATGGGGTGACACAGTCTGAGTGTCACATTATGGAAGATTGTGTCTAAGAGGACAACCAGTTTGCTTTGTCCCTTGAATTTACTAGGTTTCGGTTAGTCTTAAACGACATTATTTTGTCAAACATTTGGTCTATGCTAGCTTTCAATCGTCGGTCTCCATCTTAAGTTTTAATTTTGTTTCGATAGGAAAACTCGTGCTCAAGTTTGGTTATCCTATTCTGCACTAGATAGATCCAGAAAAATCGCATGCCACCTAACTTTGATTCCATCCTGATCCTAAGGCACAGATTAAATAACAGCTAAAAAAACAAAAAAAGAAAATTCAGTCCAGCTCCCTTTACCACAACCCCCCGCACCCAATTAAAAAAATAAAAAAACCCGTTAAGTAGCTTCGCGGTTTGCGGATGCCTGATGGAAATTTTGGATATGATAGAGCACCTCACACGCTCTTAGTTTTACAAAAGCACCCTCTAGAATTCATCAACCGTCGTTGACTATTCTCGGCCTCTTGGCTCAGAATTGTACAGAATCCGGATCGAATTAGTTTCAGAGAGCATTCTCATATCATAAGTAAATGTATGTCAACCTCTGACTGAAGTCACAATTAGAAAGACCAATGTGCTAAAAACACAGGCAAGAGCGGTCCTTGCAGCACCATTCCACATCAAAGTGGGATTCTTTTCACAGTTCTGATGCCTTTTGGCCCGAAGTTAGCAAACAAGGAATATAATAAGAATGACCACTGTTTATTACATTTCAAATTAATTCAACATGCTATGCTGTTCCGATAACTGAACGAACAGAGTCGTCCAAGGAACAAGAGTCTCAGGATTCTCCTTTACTTCCTTTCAGGTTGATCACAGCAAGTTCTTGTTCGACAAATTCTCCAGCACACATGGATGGATATTTGCTGGCGAGTGGGAAATCCACAAAATGGCCTAAAGGCTTCAGCACCGCATCCGATGCTATGTGAGCAAACAGCTACACATGATGGATAAAATAAGTCAGACAGCGTACACATAATTTGAAACAAAGTTTTTTAATTTAAATTGAGCACTGCAAGGTCCATACAAAATTAACACGGATATTAAAATACCGACAGTAGCGGCCAATATTGATACTCACTGTTGAAGATACTCTCCATAGGCTGCGATTTTGCTTCGATGCAGCTGCCACAGCATCCATTGTCCGACTCGTTACAACAACTTCATGCATACCAGCCATGCAATCACCAGCAGTTAGCCACTCTATCTGCAGTATAATGCCATTGCAGGAAGAAGGCAACATATGTAAATTACAATTGGCAAATCAGACCAAGGAATGCCTGGAAATAATATTTGAGATATTGACAAAGCAAAATGAAAGTCCAAGATAGCTTAGAAAATAAGTGGAATGACTTTTCTAAACTATTCCTTTTGACATCAATGGCTCTCAGAGCGGATAACAGAGCTTGCCTTTGCATTACCCTACCTGCTTTCCTGTCTGAATAAGAAGACATCCTACAGGAACCTTCACTTCAACCTTTTGCCCATTCCTTAACCAGATGTTCAAGCCAGGGAATCTACTTCTACCATGAATAGTAAGAAAATTAAGGTCGTAGTGATATCCAGCAAACACGATTCCCTCCTGCCCATACCGGCGGAGGTCACTTCCTGTTGGGGCAAGAAGATGTGGTCCCTGTAGAAATCAAAAACCATACTTCATCGCATGAAACATTATATAGAAAAAGGAATCAACAGAAATCAAGATTGCCAGTTAGGACAAGTGTACTCATAGACAGTCAGCAATGCCTATCTCTTCCACAGCACATTCTTAAGTCTTTAACAAAGCTATCAAGGTAATGCACTTAAAAAATGACACTGTTTGTTCAGAGGGGAGCAAGTTTGGCAAGAAGTGGGGAAGATATCAACAATGGTCTCAAAGGTCTTCTGTGTGAGCAGCAACGCGAATAATGATTAATTTTTTTTTTTGGTCGAAGAATAATGATTAATTAAGTCACCACGTAGTAACTGGGACAATGTATGGCTTCATGATATCTTTTTCATACTTCTACCAAAAAAAAAAAAAGAACAGGATGTGGAATTTACGCTGCCAATAAATGATAAATGTGGGAAACGTTGCATTCGAGATTATCCTAGAGGGAGCATGATGGAGGAAAATCACTCAGACAAGTCTTTCATTCCCAATCTCCAATTTTGATAACAGAGCTGAAGTCGAGCAGAGAACGCAGAAAAATTCCAAGCTATATGATCATCACCTGCTTCATCAGAGAAGTGAATGCATCTTTTGGCAAGCGAAAGCCAATTGCTGCCATTTCAGCTACGGCCTAAGCACCATATTAGATTACATCAGACAACAAATATTCAACTGATTGGCACGAAAACAAGTATGAGCAGATAAAGGCTCGTACTGGTGAATCACCTCTACAGCTGATATCATTTTGTAACCCCAAGTATCCATGGTATCCTTCCATTCAGGAAAACCATCGGGTATGACAGGCTCTGAATTCAGTTCCTGCGCGAGAGATGGGTCAATGAACAATCAGGGGATAGAGGGGATAAAAGAGAATACAAAGAAGCAAAAGCGGAGATGGAAGACCTGGAAGCGGGTGTTGGATGGCCGGGGGCCCACTCTCCACATGTATCGCCACTTAGGATCAGGGCCCTTTGGAGTAGCTGGCTGGACCTCCTTGGGCATTGACTTTAACTTCTCTTGAATTTCTTCATCGACCAAGCTCCTGGGAACTTCTATCCCTTCAGGGGTCACTCCAACCTGCCATATCCGCACTCTCGTGAAAATACATATCATCAGCTCTACCAAACACACCAAAGAGCCCAGCTTGAAAATACGGGCTGCGAAAGAGTAGTCTCCTGTTGTATTGGGCTCCCATTGTGAAACACTCGAATCACTAGCTCATCGTTCACCCTCGAATTACCCCATAGCTAAACAAAGAATACTCAGCAGCGGAGATCGTCAGACTATTGCCTCGATTGAAACTTTTCCCTTTAGTACTACCCTTAAAGCTGAACAAGGAAGGTTGAAGGCTAAGGAGGGACAAATGCGAAAACCAGAGAGCCTTCCAAATGAACAAAAAACTCCAGATAGCAAGGCCTGCGACGACACTCTAAATTATACCGAGTGCAGGCAAAGACCGTGTCAACGAGCTAAGCGAGAGACAACCCCATCTCTAGACACATGCTCAGGCGCAATCCCCCGAGCCGAAGGAGGAGGAGGAGACACGGCAGCGGAAAGAAAGGCCCTCGAGAGAAGAAGAGGACCTGGTAATGGAGGTGGGGACGCTCTTGGAGGCGCTTGAAGTGAGGAGGGGCGTCGAAGTACTTCTCCATCATGTCGAGGAAGCGGTCGTTGTCGAGGGCGGAGCACCTGGGGTCCTTCACCACCAGAGCCCCCGTGTCCCTCAGGATCCGGCTCACCTCCCCGCACAGACCCATCAGCGACGGGCCCAGCTGCGCCGCCATCTCGTCCTGGTGGGAGCTCAGGGTTGGGGAGATCTCGAGGTACGGCGACAGATCGATCACCGGCACCTCCATTTTCGCGATCCTCGATCGATCATGGAATGATGGCAGGTGATGATGGAGCTGGAAGAGATGACAAAAAGGGATAAAATATATAGAGGCAAAGGCAAAGGTAAGCCAGGGGAAAGCAAAGCGGTGGGCGGCGCCGGGCGGTATCTTGCGAGCGTGAAATTCCCCCCAAAATATAAAAATGAAATATGTAAAGAGAAATTCGGGGGGCCGGGTACCTTCGTTACGGCACGCCATCATCACCTTCGAGGGACGACACCATGAAAGATCTTTCCACATTTACGTTAGTGGATCTCGGACGGACCATCATTTAAAATTCCTTCCATGTTAAACCCCCATTGCCCATCTGAAAAGGATCCGATAAGGTCTGAATATCATTTCGATTATAGAAAATCTCATTTTACGTCTAGTGCCGCTTAATATAAAATTAATAACTCTCGAAATCTTTGTAATCTTTCGAATTTCAATAGCCATTGAAAATTTCTCTCTCTCTCGTGTCCCCTTCAGCGAACCAAATTGCCTCGTGTATGGGCACCTCCTCACTGCCGCCCAATACACCCTGCCAACTTCCACTCCTACCATCCTTGCCAACCACTTTGGATCTAGCCATGTCCCCCTACACACCACTAGCCCCCTTTGTTGCACTTCGATCATTGGCCCCATCCCTCTCCCTCTCCCTCCTCCTGGCCATGTCTCTTAGCATCTCGATGGCAACAGCAAGGGTACAGTGGGCGCTGTCGTTGGCAATAGCAAAACAACAATGGAGGAGGAGCATATGACGGGTTGAATCAGGAGAAACTAATAGTAACCAATTGAAGGAAATTGACAATGCGAATCGTCATGATGGTCAATTGTGTCGGGTGGAGGAGGAGGAGGAGGAGGGGCCCGTGAGAAAGTTGGTTTCAATTGATTTTCTACTTTTGAGTAATGGAATAGTCCGGAGGTTCAGAATCACAATCGTCTCATGCAAACACAAATGAGTTAGAGAACAATTAATGATTCCTCAATGAATCAATTGAAGAGCAGATAGATATCTACAGAGAGTGTCAAGAATTGTGAGTTCGTCCTAATGTTTGTCGGATGCGTCATCTCATCACTCCATTGGAAGATAACAAAGATAGTTATTTTAAAAAAAAATTATTTAGCTAGTCAGAGTTAATCCACCTTGTATCAGATTTCTTGTCTAGTATTTTACATGGGTATATTTAGGTTTATGCGGCTCAAAAGACATCATCAAAACGTCGAATAGGATAATCTGGACACAAAATCCGAACTATCTAATGCCTCAAGTGAGTAAGTTGAGCTTGAAAACACATTAGATGATTTTTTTTCCCTTTGCGTAGCTGTATATCAAGAAGCCTAGTAAAGACCTCCATAACAATCACAAGCCAATAAGTTTGACCATCAGTAATAACCTTGCTTCAATCCTTTCCCACCTATAAGGAAGCCTTCCAAGTCCCTATTTAGATTGAGAGGAGTAGTAGGGAGAAGCCACGCGGGCTTTAATCCAGATAATGAACTTAGCAGGCGCATATATTAACTTCAATATCAAGAACAAAAATTCCCAATCAACATAATCAAGCGCCTTTCATTAAATCTATGTGGATCATACAACAAGGAGAAAATCTTGATGATTCTTGAGTCTTGATGAACCCAGGAGCGAAAAGAAGAATATTTACAATTAGCACATATAAGAGATAATGACACAAACAGTTCCTGAATTTTAGCCAAATGTACAATGTAGTCCTTGAACTTTTAATTTGTTTAATGTAGTCCGAGTCCCTAAACTTTAGCTTAATATTTAATGTAGTCCCTAAATTATTGATAGATATTCAATTCAGTCCATGAACTATATGAAAATGCTAAATATAATTCTTCTATTAATTTAAATTCATGGACTACATTGAGCCTTTTTATACAGTTCAGGGATTGAATCGAATATGTACCAAAATTCCAGGGATCACATTGAACAAATTGAAAATTTAGGGATTACATTGAACATTAAGTTAAAGTTTATGGACTACATTGAACAAATTAAAAATTCAGGGACCATATTACGCATTAGATCAAAGTTCGGAGACTGTTTATGTCGTTTTCCCCGTATACAAAAGCAAGTGATCTAATCAATCAGCAAACATATAATTAGTGAATTTTTGGATTTGTATCAATTTTATCAAGCGATGCACGCACCGTTCGAGTTCAACGCATAGTGTGACCATACCAACAAGCGATCCTAGCTTATGGGTGCGAATTGCGTAACTCAATCAAGAACGGGCAGGGAATGACCCGCACGGCATCAAAATTTGCCGAGGAAACGTGGGGGAGAGAGAGACCTGGCTGACCCTAAAAAATAACAAGACAAAAAACAGAACAAAAAGCACGTGCAGCTGTTTGTCGTTCGACCCTGACTGCATATACTGGGCTTGGCCCAGGCCCAGGTCCAGGCCCAGGACCAAATCCAGGGAGAGGCCCATCGCGCCCCCGGCGCACGCGCAGTCTCGTGAACGTCATAGGTTTCTCTTCCGCCCCACTCCTCCCTTCCAAAACCGAAGAGTAGTGAAGAGAAGAGGAGACCGGGGGAGTGGGGAAACTGCTGCGGCGCCTTGCCTTTTCTTTTTCTGCAAAAATATTTACGGCGCCACACGCACACGCCCGCACCAACAACGACATCAAGAAGGGCGTCAGAAGTCGCCGCCTCTCTCTCTCTCTCTCTCGTTCTCGTAGCCATTTCTCATAAACCCTCCTCCTCCTCCTCCTCCTCCTCCTCCTCCTCCTCCGCCCCATGTTCTCTTGAGTTTCTCCGACGGACCTCCCCTTCTCTCTCTCCCTCTCTCTCTGGTAAGTGCTCTCTTAGCTCGCCCCCCTTCCTCCCTCCCTCGCTGGCTCACGCTGTTCACAATCAATACAAATACACAAACGGCCTCCTCCTTGTCGTCAATCATTTGTGCGCGCGTGTTCTGTAATGTTAATGTAACTGGTTTTCTGCAACTTTGATACGTGCTCGCCGCTGCGTAATCCTCGCCCGCAACCCCCCCCCCCCCCCACCCAACCCCTCTTTCATCACTTGTCGAGCTCGCTTTTCTCTCTGTCCCCCTCCGCCACCTGGTTCTCTTCCCCTTTTCGTTGTAGCCTCGCTTCTTCTCTCGATTGGGTTCTCTTGACCTGTGGTCGCTGGTTTTCCTCCCTCCGTTCCAATTTTGCATTCCCGGTCTGTCTCCCCGCCGCTTCAATCACACGTCGCGCTCCCTTCTTCCTCCTCCTCCTCTTCTTCTTCTTCGCGACGTTCTCCTCCGTCTGCTTTTGTTCTCCGCCACGTATTCCTTCTCTTTCGAATTTTATATGGACTTATGCTGCTCTGCTCCTGTTTGAATTCTTTCGAGCAAGAATGCCTCGCTGATGTTCGGGCCGTTTGGATTGACTTAGGTTCTGCACTCGGGTGGCAAAATGGCGGGGAAGTCTAACAAAGGCAAACATCGGAGAGTCTCTCACGCTGCCGCGAATTCTGCCGAGGGACCGCCCTCCTCGGATGATGCCGCGGCGGCGGCGAAGGAGATTGCAAACCCCTCCGAGTCGATCGTAGCTGGTGCTAATGGAGTTCCGGCTGTTGGAGAACTGGGTGGGGCTGGACCTGAGTTGAACGAATCTGAAACTGCGGATGCAGCAAGCCAGTCCAAACAAGGTAGACATTGCTTTGCTGATGTTTTCCACTTTCCTGCTCTTTCATATGAGGATGTTGAGAGGACATACTTATGCGGCTATGCCCAACAATTGACTGTTAATTTGTCATCCTAGATAATATCTTGCTCTTTTGATTTCTCATTTTGCCGCCACACTTGACACGTTCACCTTCTGCATCCTTCTTCCCTTTTTTTTTTTTTTTTTTTTTTCGGAAAAGTGAGCGCCGGCGACTCTTCTGTAGATGCTATTTTGAACTTTTCCGGATAAATTTACTGGGATTCAAACATTTTGCTGCGCCCAGTCTGGTTTCTTAGTCCTCCAAGTGGCGAGCATATTTGCTGTAACTACTATGCAGAAGTGCAATGTTTGCCCCATCCCTCTTTGCTCTAAAGTGCTTTCAGTCAATTCTCGCAACTGACAGTCCTCTCATTCTCCTTCCTCTGTCGTCCTATATCTTGTTTATGATCATATCTCCTAGACATGCAATAGGAATTAAGTGATGGCAGCAGCTTACTTCTGTCAAATGTTTTTGGATGAGGAGGCTTCGATTTCAATTCCCATTCAGTGTTGAGTTAAAATAGATGCATTGGATGGGTCAAAGCTTCATTCGGTTTTGCGAGTTTTGAGAATTCTATTGTTGCATGCGCTAATATGTATTGTATTGTAATTGCTTGAACTCTGCGGTTGCAGGAGACCTTCATCTCTATCCAGTTCCTGTCAAGACACAAAGTGGCGAGAAGCTTGAGCTACAAGTACACTCCCTTGATTGCTCTTGCTCTTTTGATATAGAAATATGGTTGTCTGATTGTTCACTTAGCCGCTGAGATATTACCTTGCTCATGATATTTTTGCTCACATAATTAGTCTAAAATTGGTCTTGGCGTCTTAATCATTGTAGTCAGTTAATGTTAAAAGGTGTCAGCTATTTGGGTTTTTTTTTTTCTGTGCTCACTTATTTGCTGAGATATTACTGCTCAAGATGATTGTGCTTTCGCATTGAGAATGAATTAGTCTCCATGTCTTAAATACCACACCTAGTTAACAACAGGAAATGGGGTCAGCAATCTGACATTTTTTATTGTGCTTCTAGATTAATGTACTATGTACTGTTCCCATTTGCAGTTGAATCCAGGAGATTCAGTGATGGATATTAGGCAATTCCTTCTTGATGCTCCTGAAACATGTTTCTATACATGCTATGACCTACTGTTGCACACAAAGGATGGGTTGACTCACTGCCTGGAGGACTATAATGAAATTTCCGAAGTAACTGATATTACCACCAGCAATTGCTCCTTGGAAATGGTTGCTGGTAGGGTTCAAAGTTAAAGGACAAATTATTACAGCAGTCAGATCATTTTTCTGCTAAGTAATGCTGATTTTTTTTTTTTTTGGCAGCATTATACGAAGACAGATCAATCAGGGCTCATGTTCATCGTACGAGAGATTTGCTGTCCCTATCCACACTTCATGCCTCACTGTCGACATCCCTTGCTTTGCAGTATGAAACAACTCAAAACAAGGGGTTGGGAGCCAAAGGTGTGGCTGTACACAGCTGATGTCCTTTGTAACGATATTTTATTATTGTGCCTGTGCATTCTATACTAAAACTTTCCATTTCCAATTCATTTTGTTTCAGATACTCCAAAAATTGAAGTTCCAGAGCTTGATGGTCTGGGTCTTATGGAGGATGTTCCTGGAGCCCTAAGAAACTTGATATTACCTTCTTCAAGGGAGATAAAATGTGTGGAGAGCATCGTCTTTTCATCCTTTAATCCTCCTCCAAGTTATAGGAGGTAGGAGCTTCTTTGCATTTTTGTGTCTATTCCTCTTTGTTCTTTGAGTTTTTTTGTTGAACTTTCAGCTTTTTCTTTTTTCCAGGCTTGTGGGTGATCTGATTTATTTAGATGTGGTGACTTTGGAAGGTAATAAATTTTGTATCACTGGAACCACAAAAACATTTTACATCAATTCAAGCTCAGGGAATATTCTCGATCCAAAGCCAAGTAAAGCTACCATTGAGTCAACCACCCTTATTGGACTCCTGCAAAAGATTAGCTCTAAATTCAAAAAAGGTAGCGTATGTGTGGTTTTGCTTAGTATGCTGCTGTACAATAATTGGCTTTAACATAGACTTTCTGTGTTATCGTGTTCAAGCTTTCCGTGAGATTTTGGAACGAAAGGCTTCTGCTCATCCATTCGAGAACGTTCAATCATTATTACCTCCAAATTCATGGCTTGGGGTATACCCGGTTCCTGGTGCGTCAGACTCTATAGTAGGAGAATTTATCTTCATGGTTGCATAGCTGTGTCGTTCGATAATTTCTTATTTTTCAATGTGAATCAATCGATATCCTTCAAGCTTGTGATATAAATGCTGAGACGATTATCTTAACAATATCATGCCTAGGTGATAGATGGAGATGTCTTGAGGGTAAGAACAGTATGTTGTTTATTGTCTGAACTGTTCATTCTTTCAACAATATGTGTAAAACAAGTGCATTATTGTCAAGGATTCTCAGTTGTGGTACAGTAAAGCATGGCATAGTTGTTAGCACTCAGGATAATTTGCATTCCTTTTACCTTTTTGTTAGCCTAATGGATATAACTTTTTAACTTTCGATTAAGCCAGCAGAATTAACTGCTTCCTGACCTCCTTGCTCATTTTCTGGCTCTGCCATCTCAAACTTTTTAATCTGTTCTGTACATATTGAAGTTTTATATTGCACCTGATTTTTATATGATATATGCAAGCTTTTGACTTTTTGGTCTGATCAATATGTTAAAGATTCTGTTTTGGGGGAGCAATACTTTTGTAATTTTTGACGTCTTCTTGTGGTGTATTATCATTTAACTTAAAGGAGAGGGAAAGTTTTAGGACTATGGAGAAACTGCATCTGTTTGGGGAATTTTAATGCGGAGTCAATTGCTGGAGATAATGGACACAGTGGACTAAACTGCACACAGTTTGTGAGTTTGAGTTCTTGAATTCATCATGTGAAAGTTCTGGTGTCAAAAGTGAGAATTATAGTTTTGTTGAAAAATAAAGACCTTCAGCTATCAATAAATAGAGCCGTATTAACTGGATTGCCTGATTATGGATAGATGATGAATTTTTTGTTGAAAATTCGTTGGGGGAACTTTGATTTATCCACGTTTAGTAAAGAAGTTCCAGTAGAATAGCCCCAGAAGTTGCTATTTGAGAATGCTATACTAGTTCACGTTACATATTGGCTGGGAGAGGCATTGTGGAATGATTCATAAGGAAGACCCACCCCCAAATGGTTATCTCAGTGAGTACTCTTTTTGGGGGTTTGGCCATGTGATATGAATGGTATTAGAGTAGGACCTCCTTTTAGTAGATGTATGGTTGCGGATAGACCAGGCTTCAGTCAATAAATGAGAGTGGGGAAGGATATTCGGGATGAGAGGACTTGCATAAGGCGTGACTCTTGGTATGCTTCTAGGATGGCAAAGAGGAGAAATGGACCTAATCACACATTTAAAAAGGGGTATAATGTTGGGCTATATGGGCCGGCACCGACGAGGATTTCGGTGTCTTAAGTGGGAGAATTTGTAATGCTCCAGATCCCCACATTGGTGGATGATTTCTTGTGATGTGGTTCACAAGTAAGACCCACCTCTAAATGGTTACCACCTTGAATGCTCCTTTTGGGCTTGGGCTATGTGGAAAGAGTTGGTATTATTGGTGCAATTCGTTTTTTTTTCTTAAGAAAAAAGTGCTTGAAGCTGGCTGATGCCACATCTCCTACTAATTTATATTTGATCACTTCTGTCATCAGATCATAGACGTGATGCAGCCAGAGCTGAGGATGCACTAACTCTTTCTTATGGTAGTGAGCTGATTGGCATGCAGAGAGATTGGAACGAGGAGTTGCAGTCTTGTAGGGAATTTCCCCATACAACTCCTCATGAAAGGTACACCGAATTACATGCTACAGATCTTGTCTGAATAAAAAACAATTCAATTTGATGCTTATTTAAGCATGTCCAATCTCTCTTCCCCTTTTTAATGAATTGCTGGTAATGAATGTACTTCCTTGCAGGATTCTGCGGGATAGGGCTCTCTACAAGGTGACTTCTGACTTTGTTGATGCGGCGGTAAATGGTGCTATCGGAGTCATTAGCAGATGCATACCCCCAATCAATCCAACAGATCCTGAGTGCTTCCATATGTTAGTGCTTCTTGAAATGGTCGTGATCTTGTTCTATTTATATAAGAGTTCATTCTCAAAGGATATCTCTATGATTCTTTATCTAGTTTCTATGTGGTTTTCCCAGCCTTCCCTGATTATACGCTCTTGATGATTTCTTCCATTGTTCTCCTGGTTGAGATAAATTTTTATCGACGATGAAAACTAGTTTACTTTTTTTAAGTTTGAGGGCTACAGGCTTGGCCTCTTTTGATTCTGTGGCCTGTTTCAATACCTTCTTGGTATGCTCTTACCACTTGGCAAAATTGTTTCCTTTTTGTCATCTTACTTGACAAATTATTTGTGTTTGTGTTTAGGTATGTCCACAACAATATATTCTTCAGTTTTGCTGTGGATGCTGACCTTGATCATTTGTCAAAGAAACGTGCATCTGATCCTACTTCGAAGGACGAGAGCACAAACTCCTGCCACAAATTATCTGAGAAGGTGTCCTCTGAGTTACCAAGTGCATCCATTGGAGTTACCGATGGAGAAAAAAACAAGTCAAATTCTGGTGAAAACGCTGTTACCATCCAGTCGGAACCGGATCTATCTGCCGAGACCCAGATGGGTGATAGCGAGCAGGCTACATATGCATCTGCAAATAATGATTTGAAGGGCACCAAAGCATATCAGGAAGCTGATGTTCCTGGACTTTATAATCTTGCTATGGCTATAATTGACTATAGGGGTCATAGGGTGGTAGCTCAGGTGGGTAAAATATTAGTATCTTCCTTTGCTGTTGTAATATCTTACAATTTTGAATCCTGACAAGGTTAACAGACTTGTGACATGTATAAAGATCATGTGTCAGATCTTTTTCTCTATTTCAAGCTGCACATTGGATAAAACATGGTCAAAACCTGATGCTTCCTCTAGGCTTCTATTTACTCGTATTTGCTTTTCACATTTAAGTTGGTCTTCCTTTTTAGTGTGCTTGCCTCATCATGTTAGCCTCAAGACTCGGTGGATTTTTTTGTTTACAGATAGCCAATTGCTGTAATTGTTAACTAAGTTGAAAAACTTGGTGATTTTGTCTGTCTCTTGATTGACATTTTCTATTGTCTTCTTCTCTATGCTGATTTTCTCCCGCTTTTAATTTTCAAATGGTTCCTTTACTAAAGATGTCCATGATTTTTCTCTGGCTTTATGAAGTTGTTCTCTACACTTTTTATTGCAGAGTGTGTTGCCTGGCATCCTTCAAGGGGATAAATCCGAATCCCTTCTGTATGGTTCTGTTGATAATGGCAAGAAGATATGCTGGAATGAAGATTTTCATTCCAAGGTGAGGGGTAGTTTTCTTTTGTCTGACATTCAATTCATAGCCTATGTGCAAGATATGTGCATACTCTTACAAGAACCATATATGACTTTTGTAATAACACAACCAATCAACCTGACGTTTGTGGAAAGTTCCTCTAGCATATGAAGAGAGGAGGTGATACGTCAAATGCTCCATAGTGTCACTCCATTTTGGATCCTTTGTAGAGAGAGAAATGAAATGAAAGAAGGCATATCTGCTCTTCAAGTGAATGGTCTTATATACACACAAGACATTAAGAGATGCAGATGATTCCTTAATCAGCAAATAATATTGTGAAGAACCATTATTTCTAGTTGGTAATAAGTGTTCTGCTATTCTGTCCCGACTGCTGTGGTAGAATGTTTTCTTGGGGGCATAAATGTGAAATTCTGTGCCAAAAGTCTGATAATTCCAAGTAATGTAGCTTAGTTATTTTTCTTATGAAGTGGAATGCCAGCTAAGCATTTAGTTGCTTAAAACACTGTTCCATCTATCCATATAAAGTGCTCTCTGCTATGTGAATTTTGTTTTTCGCACAAACTCACACACAAGACTTGGTCATCATCTTCTCACTTCTACGAGGATGGTTGTCAAATCAGGATTTGGGTACTCTGTTAAGGAGTTGGGACCATGAAAATTCTAAATCAGAATTACTTGATGAATTAAATATAAGCAGCCAATGATTCTACTACCAGTTGAAATGGCATTTGTTTTTGGAAGTGGGTGGTCTGGGGCTGACCAACTTAATATAGCATTGTCCTATTCTCATACAAAATTTGGGAAGTGATTCAGGAACACTTCATTTTAAGTTGACTATAGTAAAAGACACAGGTATGAATGACCAAGTGTCAATTCTTAAATTATATAAGTTGTAATGCAGTGTTTGAGTCCAAAATGAACAAAAGCATCAAAATCTGTTGCTTGTGATGATGCCTTCTGCATAGCCCTTCCGCCCGAGCGCAGTTAAGGAAAACTGGGAATGTATCGATAGGCATTTCATTAATCAAGCTCGCACTTCAAATTTCTCAATCTAGCTTTCTGTGGTTCTTCCTTATATGACCTGGTATTCTTGTCTTTAGGTGCTGGAGGCAGCAAAACGTCTTCATTTGAAGGAACATGCCGTATGTGATGGTTCTGGAAACATTTTCAAATTAGCTGCAACAGTGGAATGCAAGGGTATTGTGGGTAGCGATGACAGGTTATCCTCTTGGGGCAGCTTATCTTACCTCTTCTTGGTTTGCTGGTTGATATGTGATCATCTTAAGTCTAACATCACCTTTTACCCATAATTTGTTCGAACTATGTGCTTTTATTGTTCATGCCATTCTGGATATTTTCATTATCTTGCTGTTTTCCTCCTCAATAATTGTTGCTTATTTTTTTCCGTTTGGCTTGCACTAGTTCTTAAGGCGCCTTTCACATTATTCTCAAGGTACACTAAACAAGTTAACAGTATAGTGTGCACTGTCTGCTGGAGAGATACAATTCTAATGGGTAGAAGAATTGATTCCGTGATGATAGAAAAAAGAGAAGATTTCTCTAACTGAGAAAGAGTTAAACAGTTGAGGTGCACATTTTTTATGTTTGGGGATGATTCCACTAAAAGTGTAAATTTACATAGCGCTTGGCTATGGTGATGTATTGACTGGATCTAAACTTATGTCGGGCATGCATCTTGCCATTTTTGTGCCACTATTGGAACTTAAAATTTAATTTTGGCTGCAGCATCTTGCTAAAGTGCGGTTGCTATATTGATTAAAATTCCCATTTGTCAAACATGTTTTTACATGGCATAAAATACTGTAGTTGGGGGAACTGAGACAAGACAATTGAAAATTTCTTCTCATTTTATCTGCACGTTATTTATAGCGTGTGTGTCTCATAACGTCCTTTCCATTTACTCTTTTGTTTTGATTTAGGCACTATCTTCTTGACTTGATGAGAGTAACTCCTCGTGATGCAAACTACACTGGACCTGGATCTCGATTTTGTATTTTGAGACAGGAACTAGTCACAGCTTTTTGCCAGGTAGCTCATGCTATTGCTGTGGTTAAGTGGGTCGGCCAACTTCATGATTTCTTACTTAAAATTTTTCTATTGAGAAGGCCCAGGCTACAGGGAGATCGAAACAGAGTTCAAGCTCTGATACTGTCCATGACTCGCCAACTGAATCGTTAAGAGTTGCCGGAGATAACGGGCTTGGGAATGGTGATGCTGGTGTTGGAAGATTGTCCGACAGTAAGGTAGTTACCTTATCTTTCCCCTTCAATTGGTATTGGGCAATTATAGTTTAGTTCTATCCAGGCATTTGTAAACTTGGCATTATATCCCCTGAATATCACATCAGGGCATTGTGTATGTATCATTCAGATAATGTGCTATAGCATCTTTAAATTGGTGAATAGTATTGGTTACTTCGTGCATGACTTAATCTCAAGTCCCAGCAATGGTTGATTCATGGCGTCATATGTTTTTGTGCGGCTCTAAGAAAGAGTTGATTAGTACGTATAACTGTCTTTGTCTGTACAGCTTTTTTGAACAAGAACTTGGCATAATCTGAAAACCCAGCATTGTTCTAGGTGATTGGTGTTCTTCGTCAAAAGAGAGAAAATCAGTCATTCTGAGTAGATGCAGAAGTTTATGTGTTTTCTATTGGCTGAAGTCAAGTAGGTTGTGCTATTCCCATATTCAGTGTCGGAACTCTTTAAGGTGCTTGAAATGATCTAGCAATCAGTGGAGATCAATTATCTGTCTGGAAAGACTCAAATAGTCTTTGAGGGACTGGAATTTCCATTTCATAGCTAAAAATATGAATACATAACTCTATTCTGAGCTTAATCTTTGTCTATCTACGCCCTCATGCGCAATCTCTTATTTATTTTCCTTTGTGTTTGGGTACTCTATTTCCCTGACTTAATGTATTAGATGTGCCATTTTGCTTCAACAAAAGTACGCTTTATTTTATTTCATCTATTGAAGATTGAAAAAGGGCCAAAGTCACCCTACATGGCATGAAAACTGAATTGTTCCCACTGTGTGTACACATGAGAATTTGCCCCCGTTTGACCTTCTTACTAAAATGATCGCTGCATCTTGCAGGACTTCAGAGAAAAGGGGAATGATGCTGTGCGACAATGTCCTCCTGCATCTGCTGAAAGCTCTGAATCTAATGATGAAATACTTTTCAACCCTAATGTTTTAACTGAATTTAAGTTGGCTGGGAATGAAGAGGCAAGTTTGGTATCTTGCACTTTGTTCTTATGTACTCAAAAGTCAAAACTTCTTATGCCTTTATCACGGCCTGTCTTTATTAGGAAATAGCAGCAGATGAAGAAAATGTGAAGAAAGTTAGTTTGTATCTAAAAGAAGTTGTGCTGCCAAAGTTTATACAAGATCTTTGCTCCCTCGAAGTTTCTCCCATGGATGGCCAGACATTAACTGAAGCCCTCCATGCCCATGGAATCAATGTTCGTTATATTGGAAAGGTGACTTTATAAGATAGAAGTTTAAGCTTATCTAAAGCTTTAAAGTCAGACTTGAACAAAAAAAATTGAACTTAATGAAGAATTCATAGAAATTGAGTGTTATATTCTTTATTAATTTACTCTTGAATTTTGCAAACTGCATCTTAATGACAGGTGGCGGATGGGACCAAACATTTGCCACATCTTTGGGATCTATGTTCTAATGAAATTATGGTTAGGTCAGCAAAGCACCTGCTGAAGGTCAGTCTGGATTGTCAAGTTATCTTTGGTAGATTTCTAAATTCTTGGTGAAGAACATAACCAGGAAATAAAGCTGCTTTGGTTTATTGCTATTGGATAGTGTGATTGTTGGCTTATTGCTGCTTAAGTTTTTTTTTTTTGGTTAATTTTACCTACATTTAAATAATAATTTTTTCCTGTTAATTACATTTACGTTGAGAAAATGATGCATCACATTTTACCTGGAAAATCTTGTACTAGGAGTAAACACCCAAATTAAATGCATGTTGAGGAATGTTGGCAGATCCATGCATGGATTACCAAGTTCATGTGACATATATCGTAACAGAAACTCTTCAAGCCAGAGCTGCTAATAGGCTTATAGCTTTCTTTGGTGTGAAAACTTGATATCTGCAAGCATACTTTGAGCTATCTGCATGCATGCAAGTAGTGAAGCATTTAGTTTCTTTGGTTTGGACTCTGTATGTTGAATCTTAAATTTGTCTTTTTAATTTTGTGCGATGAAGCTGAGAATGGTCGTTTAGTTCCTTGAGCCTGTATTACATGATATGCCATGGTTACGGAGACCAATCTTATTGTTCTTTATTGATTTTGCAGGATATTTTGAGGGATACGGAAGATCATGATATTGGTCCTGCAGTATCACATTTCTTCAATTGCTTCTTTGGACAGAGTCAAGCCGTTAATCTGAAAGGGATGGGTAACAATGTGCAGTCTAGGATCCAAAAGAAGGTACAATATAATTCTCGATAGTTTGCCATTCTTTCATTAGTGGTGATATTGCAGGCAGTTAGCTGTGTTACTGTAATAGTATGTTAGGAAAGGGGAAGCATCTTCTTAACGGAGAAATTGCTGGATATTTTTGCTTGAGAAGTTTAAGCTAGTCACGTCTAAAGCAATAGCTTAGTTTAGCATCCAGGGAAGTCAGGTCATTATATATATACTGTCGATTGTCATCAGGACCAAGGTGGCCACCAATCTTCGGGCAAGTCTTCAAGAGGGCAAGCTAGATGGAAAAGCAGAGCTTCTCTGAAGAAGATTCAATCTTCATGTATGAATATTAGTTCAGACACCCTATGGTCTGACATTAAAGAATTCGCGAAGCTCAAATATCAGGTAAGTTCTACATCCTTGAGTGAACCCCCAAAGGTAGAGCTTCAGGAATTAATCTGGATGCGGTGTGTAAAGCTGCAGGCATGTGTAAGACTAAACCGCCAGTTGGTTGATTTATCATCACTGAATCAAGCTACATAAAAAAATAAATTAAAAAAAAACTTTTAATGCTGAAATGCTTTAGCCTGGTAGTAACCATTTGTGTGATGATATGCTGTTGAAAGTGCATAGAATCCTCAGGACCTGAACAAGCCTAAGCTAAACATAGTTTACAACTTAGATCTGTTTCTCATCCCCTATGAGTTTACATTTTCTCCAAGGAACAACGAATTGGCCTAGTGGTGCTATGCCAGAAAATTTTCACGTTCTTCACTTTTGTGCTCTTATCCACCAACTTGTCCTACCATGTGTCTCTGTTTTATAGTTTGAGTTGCCGGAGGATGCAAGACAACGTGTGAAGAAAGTTGCAGTTTTGCGCAACTTCTGCCATAAGGTTTAGTTGAATTTGCATTTTGTTTTATTTATTTGAGTTTCCATGACGTGAATCTGTGTTTGATTAGATATTTTCTGGATTGTGAAGGTTGTTGGACAGGGAAAATTGTCATATATCTTATGGTGATATTTAATATTTATGGGATGCCAAGGTGAATTTGTTTAATGTATCGTGACACTTTTTTGTATGTCTTCACAATAGGTCGGCATATCTATTGCTGCTCGCAAGTATGATTTCGGTGCTGCATTACCATTCCAAACATCTGATATCTTGGATATCCAACCTGTAGTGAAGCATTCAATTCCCGTGTGTACAGAAGCAAAGGATCTTGTGGAACTTGGGAAAGTCCAACTGGCAGAGGTAATAGCTCTTTATGTGTTTGTTCAATTTTCTGTTTTTCCGAATTTGGGGTTTTAAAAGTTCATGTAAAAGTGATATGGTGGTAGGTTTTATTCTGTAGAGAGTTTGTGGTATTGGTTAGTGAATTTCTGCTTTATTAGAAATGAAATAAATCAGATAGATCAGATACATATACCTTTTTCCATCTGTAAGTATGCATAACCAATTGTCCGGGTTTGCCGACTTTTCTTTATTTACTTTGCCTACTTTTGAAAACAATAAAATTTATTCCCTTGATCAATTTTTCCTTCCCATATGTCTGAGACTTTATTAAGTCCTGTGGCCCTTCTGTTTCAGGGAATGCTTAGTGAAGCATACACATTGTTTTCGGAGGCATTTTCAATGCTTCAGCAGGTACATATTGTTTCCATCCATTAAAATTGCCTTGTGGATGTTGTTCATCATCGTTGTTACATCTTTCAATTAATGTATTGCAGGTAACAGGTCCAATGCATCGAGAGGTAGCTAATTGCTGTAGGTACATATCATAACTTGAACCTCTCATGAAGTTGCAGTTATAATTTTGATTACTTTATTGCCATGAACCACGTGGGAACTAACAATTTTTGCTGTAACGTCGGATATAAGCTGGAGCATTAATTCTCAACTGCAATGACTTTGTATTTGTCTCTATTTTCTGGTTATAAAGCAAGTAATGTGTGTAACTTTATTAATTCAACTTTTCAGGTACCTTGCGATGGTTTTGTATCATGCAGGAGACATGGCAGGGGCCATAATGCAGCAGCACAAGGAATTGATTATAAACGAACGTTGCCTGGGTTTGGATCATCCTGACACTGCCCACAGGCACTGTTCTTTCCCCCCTCCCCCGGCCTCTTCCTTCTGTTTCATAAATAAATTGGTGCTTGGATATGATTATCAAGTCTATCTTGTCAATTGTTGGTGTAGGGTGTAGGCCTTCTTTCCTTGGATGTTTGAAAGTTTATGTATGTTGATTTTTACTTGATTTATGTTGATTTTTGAAATCCACCCTCCCCCGGTTCTCTCGCTGTTGTTATTGTGGGTATAAATCTTTGCAATAATTCCTGGTTGCAGCTATGGAAATATGGCTCTTTTCTACCATGGACTTAATCAAACAGAACTTGCTCTAAAGCATATGGCACGGGCATTGCTCCTACTTAGTTTATCATCAGGCCCTGATCATCCAGATGTTGCTGCAACATTCATAAATGTTGCAATGATGTACCAGGATATGGGAAAGATGGATACAGCTCTTCGTTATCTGCAGGAGGCATTGAAAAAGAATGAGAGGCTTCTGGGGGAGGAGCATATTCAAACTGCCGTGTGCTATCATGCACTTGCAATTGCATTCAATTGTATGGGTGCCTTTAAGCTCTCTCATCAGGTGTGTATGTGCTTCAAGCAATTAGTCCGTCAATGATGTGCTATGACAGATGACTAATGTTGCCTTATTATGCCAGCATGAGAAGAAAACTTATGACATACTTGTTAAGCAACTTGGTGAGGACGATTCACGGACCCGTGACTCGCAGAACTGGATGAAGACATTCAAAATGCGTGAACTTCAGGTAAACAGATGATATAGTTGGTTGACATAATATTTACTTTTGGACAGTTCATTCTTATTTTTCTGTTCTAGTAAACTCATCACTTTTCTCTGTCAATGCTATGTGGGCAGATGAATGCACAAAAGCAGAAAGGCCAAGCTGTGAATGCAGCTTCTGCTCAAAAGGCTATTAATATTTTGAAGGTACTTTTCGATGACTTTTCAGTTTGTGCTTGGCTAGATTGTTTCAAGCTATGAGATATGTTAATGGTAGTGGCATAATCTCGAACATATGAAGGATAAAGAATTTGGAAAAGGCAATATCTTTGAACATACCCACCAAAAGTTACATTTCATGCGGCTTATACTCTCTGCCAGAGCTTTGTAGATAAAACATTAGCCATGCTGGTTTGCTGAAAGGCAAAGGTCCATCTGTCTTGCTAAAAGGTTGTTGAGGTCCCATTTGGACAATGATGTTCTGCCTCCCTGCAATATTTGGCTCCTTTTATGAATTTTGTGATTCAATCAACCATATGTGTGTGTGTGTGTGTGTGTGTGTAATGGTTCTCTTTTTGCTTAACAGGCTCATCCAGACTTGATGCACGCATTTCAAGCTGCTGCTGCAGCTGGGGGATCTGCAAGTTCCAGTACGTCTGTTAATCAGTCAATTAATGCTGCCATTATTGGCGAAACTCTTCCACGAGGAAGAGGGGTTGATGAAAGGGCAGCACGAGCAGCAGCTGAAGTAAGGAAAAAGGCTGCGGCTAGGGGTCTCTTGATACGTCCACATGGTGTTCCTGTCCAAGCTTTGCAACCCCTTACGCAGCTCCTCAATATCATCAATTCAGGAATGACCCCTGAAGTTGTCAATAGTGAGGAAACTGATGGGTCGAAGAAGGAAGTCAATGGCCATTCTCAAAATGGCTCTGAAGATAAGAATGACCAAGTAGCGTCTGTAGAAGTTCAGCCGCCAGTTGGATTGGGCCGAGGCCTGGGATCTCTTGAAACAAAAAAGCAGAAGGCAAGGCCGAAAGTTGCTGATTAAGTTCAGAGGGCAGACCATTTGAGCAAAGGAGTTTTCTCTAAAGGTCAGATTACAGCTGTGCTATGATGTTTTCAAAAATTCAAAGCACCGCGGCAATTTTACTGATAGTACCCATCAGTACGCTTATGCTTCTCAATTCGGCAATTTTTTTTGCTATGCAAGATTCAGCTCGCATGCCGTCGGGTTCTGAGGAAGCTATAGTCAAAATAATCTTGTCATTATTTTTGTTATCATCGTTACGAAATTTTGTTGGCTATTGTATTGCCGATGTTGTCAAAGCATCTAAAAGGAGTTTTTGCATTTCAATGTATTGTACGAGACAACTTGTAAACGAATTTTAGAAGTCGTAATAGAAATTTGAGTGAACCATGGCATTCTATGCTGCCCTTTGTCCCTGCTGATCTCTCGTGGTAGCAGATGGTTTCATCTGGAGTCTCTAGAGGATTGAATTTTCAATGGTTTTGGGCCACCGTGCAGAGAGTGAAGCCACTGAAGTGTCTCTTCAGTTAAGAATCCGAATCCTTTGTTGATTAAGCTTCACTCGTTGCTGGCACCTTTGGTTCTGCTGGGACTGGACGCTCGTCCTTCCTGTATGAATCTTTTTACCTTGCTAGAACCTTTTGGTACATGCCTTGCCGCTGGAGGGAAGAACTTTTCCTCTTGTGCACATCATCGTACACTAATCAATCTGGACGCGCACTTTATTCTTCTTTCTCCGCTAAGAAGCAACGGCGGAGCAAACAACCGCAAAGAGGAACAACTTGACGGGGGAAGCCACCTAAAGGTTTGAGTCTTGTTAGAAAATGAGATAATTTGGCCAGACGTCTGTCTTTACACTAGGATGGCGCAACCGCTCGCATTGGGCTCTAAAGGTTAGCGGTGCATTGGCTTCACCCATGTTACAAGTTGAAAAGATTTCTATCGACTGACGGGCAACTTCTTCAATCGATAACATGTTAGTTTACCAACAATTATTATAGAAATACAAAGAGTTATTTAAGTAGTTTCGTGTTGTTTAGTTACCAATAGTTGTGGTATCGGTATTTAATTAACTTTTGAATTTTTTATTATTACTATAAAATATCACTATTAACTTGTGTAGCTTTCCAATGCATTATAGTTACAGACTTTCGTAGAAAATTACCAACTCTTACACGAGTTCATTTACCCACTTTTATTTGGTTGTTTCAAAGTTACGATTTTTCCAAAAACTTACCAATATCAATTTATTTTTTCTTTTGATAATTAAAAGCACGGGAAGGAGCAACTAGTCGTTACCATAAAGGTCTCCACCTACTGTGAAATGTTTGGATTGATGCATAACTATTCCGCACCACTTATGACTCGAAGGTTTGCGATCCTTTGTTAAAGTTACACTCTCTTGGCAACTAGCGGTAGCAACCCCCCTCTAGGCCTTACCAATATTTATTTACTAAAGTTGTCATTGAGTAAAAGTTACTAAGTCTTATAATAAAGTCCCAATTTAGTCTGAGTGATACCAACCCTTCACGGACAAAGTCACTACCTAGTATTAGCCTTATTAACAATCATTTACCTTTAGTTACCAACGTTTATTTAATTATTTTGAAATTACTTTGAGTCCGTTTTCTAATGTTTATTCGATCATAACTTTAACAAGTTGGAAATCTCCCCAAACAAATGTGGTAAATTATTGGAGCATTTGATACTTTTAAAACAATCATATAAAAGCCAGTAAGTTACTTAAATAATTGTTGGAAATTTCATGAAGAGTTGGTAACTTAAGTTCTGCAAAAAAATGTTGATAAATTACGTGAATGTAGTTGATAATTTTGAAAAAAAGTTGGTAGTTTCATATAATAATAGTAATTTAACTTGTCAGTAGGCTCTCCAAATTAACATTAATAAACTATTGAAACATTTTGTACATTAAAATCAAAGAAAAGATGTTAGCAAAACTCAAATAAGAGCAGATATTTTCTTATAGGAGTTATTACCTTTTTTGGGGTTGATAAATTACCATAAATGTTTGTAAATTATTGGAACAATAGGTAATTTTGAAACAATCAAATAAATGCTGGTAACTAAATCAAACATCAATTGGCAACTCAAAGTAAGAGTTGATAAAGTAAGCTGTGGAAATAATTGTTTGCAAATTATTGGAGTAGTTGGTACTTTTAAAAATAGATGTAATTCAGTAGAAGAGGTAGTAACTTGTTGGTAATTTCAACAAACTGGGTGAATTAGAGGAATGGTCGGTAATTTCCAAAAAAATGTAGTAAATGTTGGTAATTTCTTAAAAAAGTTAAGTAAAAGTAGGTAAGTTTGTAAAAAAAAAAATAGTGGTAATTATTAGAAGAGTTGGTAATTTCGAAACAATCAAACAAATATCAGTGGTGATTCAAAGAAAAGTCTATAAGATTTAATAAATTAAAATCTTGGTAACTTTAACAAATAAATGTTGGCAAAGTATTGAAACGGTTGGCAATTTCGAACAATCCAGCAAGCATTGGTAAATAAGACCTGGTAATTTTCCAGAAGAAATAGTAAATTTGACAAGTCGGTGAACTTCGAAAGTGACTTTATTAAAACTGCTAGTAATTTCGAAACTAGCAAATAAATGTTGGTAACTCACTCAAATAAGGGTTGGTGTTCACTTTCACATTAGTTCATTATAGAACCACATGAACTTCATAATGATGTTGTGCTTCCTCAAAAACATATTGTAAATTAACTCACAGACCACAACCACAAAGAATAACTAACGCTTTGTTTAGTTCAAATAGCTTTTTCGAAATGAAACAACGGTAATTGTTTTCAAAATTCTAGTCATAAAAATCAAAATGGATTTTTGTGATGTTCACATTATTTTTCATATCAAATGACAAAAACACGGGGCTAAAACAACTATTTGAAAAGCTCTCTTTCATGATTTTGGCGGAATATAAGCATATTTTAATCGCCTTTAATTCAGAACAAAGCTCTTTGTTAAATAATTGAAAATGGCAATCATTTCTAAAACAAAACGGATTCTAAGATTCCACCCACTCTTTTACTTTTTCCAAGTTCGATTCGATAGCAGATGTTGCCTACTTCCCTTACATGTGAGCCCAATTCACATGCACCGTTGGATTAGATACGGCCCACGGATCCCACGCAACCACTAGTTTATGTGAGCCGAGCGCACACGATCCAGACGTAGTTAAGATTGTTTTTTTCACAATTCAGTATATGCGCTCCATCCCCAATCCTTTAATAACTATTTGGACCCATCCGAATTTCAGTAAAACTTAAATTGTAAAACATGTATTTTATTGTTTTTTTTTTTGGTAAGGAACATGCATTTTATTGTTTATTCTCAATTTTCTTGTAAACCTAATTGATTCATGAAAATAAGTTTCCTCAAGAGGAATAAAAAATTTGAGCACATGGTTAATGATGTTCAAATAACACGTCGATTGTGTCCTATTAATTTACGGCCGTACCTTGTTTATTCACTTCAAACACAACGTGATCCTTAATTCATCATTTAAATTGGTAGAAAAGCTCCGGATTTGATCACTTCGGGATTCCTTTAACAAAGCTTAACAAAGCTTCGAGTAATCTCCGATTAACGAATAAGCTGGAGGCCAACTCAAACGAATAGAATTCATGCTAGAAGGTGAGGTGCCAAGCTTCATTACAGAAAACAATGAGAAGAAGATGAATCCGTGAAGCGTCCAAAATCGAAATAGAGAAGATCATAGCAGCCACAGCAAATTACTTTGTATTGAAAAAGAGAACATGGAAAATTGGATAGATCAACTCTGCAATCCGTTGTTCGAGAAAAGGTCCATTTCTGTCCTGGTCCTAGTCATTTTCTCCAAGCATATCAATAAGAATTTCATGCTTTCTCTGCACTTTCACTATTCCTTCCTCAGCAGGCTTCTTCATCAAAGCATTCCTTTCTTCTCGTAAACAAACTCACCCTCTAGCCACTGTGCTTAAAAAGGGAAGAATCTGAACTTTCTCATACTCGTTAGCTGCCTTCTTTGTTGGGACTTCCTTGCTTCCAAATTGAGTCTAAGCTTTCTTGTGGGCTTCTGCCCGACTTTTGGTATCCTCTCATATCAGAAGAATAATTACGAAAGGGACCATGAAGCTAGGATCCATATATCACCTGTAGCTACCCCGGGAAAACAACTAATGACAACCTCAATCCCATTTGTCAAAAGAAACTCCTTCCCAATATTGTTGAGATCAAAACCTGCATTTCAAGCCATTCAAGTTTTCTCAGAAGAATAACTTGGGACGTTTGATTTCCCAGCCTAAACTTCTTGAAGGGCTGTAATCCTTGCTAGAAGATTGCAAGGAAGGCAAGGAAGCGTATCAAAGAGTTACACTTCGTCGTTCTTCCAACTTGTCAAAGGTGAGATTGGTAAAAAATGTTTGTCTTGCCATAGTCCCCAATAATTTGCTCCTTTTTCACTGCGACTCTTGGAGAACGAGATTCCAGCCAAGCAAACATGCTGAGAAGGTTATGCCCATGTTTCTCTAAACATCCTTTTGCTTTGGCAGATTCAGGGCAGAGGTAGTTGAACTTGAAGCCTACATTCTTCTAGAGCTAAAACATCAGGTAATATTAAATTCTAAATATGCTGAATATGTTTGCTCTGGTTGTTCATCAGAATCTCAATTGAGGTAACTCATCATGCAGAACCAAGTAGTGCTGTTAAGCTAGCACACATTATTTTGGAAAACACCTAGCAAGTCAAGCTGGTCCATTCACCATGCACTCAGCTGCTCTCCAAACCCAAGCACCTGATCCAGATGATTATAAGGTCAAAGATGCCAATCCTGAGCTTGGTGAACGGTGGCTAAACAGTGGATCATATGGCGGCAGAGGGTGGATGAGCAGCGAGAGATTCACAAGCACATACGACCTTGTAGAACAGATGTTCTATTTATACGTTCAAGTCGTAAAAGCTAAAGACCTTCCTCCAAGCTCCATAACTGGGAGCTGTGACCCTTATGTGGAGGTCAAGTTGGGGAACTATAAAGGAAGAACGAGGCATTTTGAGAAGAAAATGAACCCAGAGTGGAAGCAAGTTTTTGCTTTCTCAAAGGACAGAATCCAATCGTCAGCACTTGAGGTTTTTGTGAAGGATAAGGAAATGGTAGGAAGAGATGATTATGTTGGCAGAGTGGTTTTCGACCTGAATGAAATTCCTACTAGGGTTCCTCCTGACAGCCCATTGGCGCCACAGTGGTACAGATTGGAGGACAGGAGGGGAGGAGGGAAAGTGAGGGGAGAGATAATGCTGGCAGTTTGGATGGGTACTCAAGCTGATGAAGCCTTTCCTGAGGCATGGCATTCTGATGCTTCCTCTGTCTATGGGGAAGGTGTATTTAATGTTCGATCAAAGGTTTATGTGTCACCAAAGCTCTGGTATCTCAGAGTGAATGTCATTGAAGCTCAAGATGCGCTTCCCAGTGACAGAAGCCGATTGCCAGATTTATTTGTCAAAGCTCAAGTTGGCAGTCAAGTACTAAGGACGAAGATATGTCCAACTCGCACAAGCAATCCACTTTGGAATGAGGATCTAGTTTTTGTCGCAGCTGAGCCTTTCGAAGAGCTTCTGGTCATTACAGTCGAAGATCGAGTTCACCCTTCAAAAGAGGAAGTGCTAGGGAAAATAAGTCTCCTGCTCGACACATTTGAGAAGCGGCTTGACCACAGGCCAGTTCATTCTCGATGGTTCAATCTGGAAAAGTATGGCTTTGGAGCCCTGGAAGGGGACAGGAGAAAGGAGCTGAAGTTTTCCAGCAGGATTCACCTGAGAGTCTGCCTCGAAGGTGGATACCATGTCTTGGATGAATCAACCATGTACATTAGTGATCAGCGGCCCACATCAAGGCAGCTTTGGAAGCCGCCAGTGGGCATATTGGAGGTGGGTATTCTAAGTGCACAAGGGCTCCTCCCAATGAAGATGAAGGACGGTCGAGGGACCACAGATGGATATTGTGTAGCAAAGTACGGCCAGAAATGGGTTCGGACAAGGACGATTCTTGATACGATGAATCCTAAGTGGAATGAACAATACACATGGGAGGTCTATGATCCTTGCACTGTGATGACATTAGGAGTCTTCGACAATTGCCATTTGGGTGGAGGTGAGAAGTCAGCTACGGGCAGTGCAGCAAGAGATTCACAAATTGGCAAGGTACGAATTCGCCTCTCGACACTAGAAGCTCACCGTATCTATACACATTCTTACCCACTTCTGGTTCTGCAACCACAAGGTGTAAAGAAAATGGGTGAGTTACAACTTGCATTTCGGTTCACTACCCTTTCTCTCGCCAACATGATCTATGTCTACGGACACCCTTTGCTACCAAAAATGCATTACTTGCATCCTTTTACTGTTAATCAAGTAGACAATCTCAGATACCAAGCAATGAATATTGTGGCGGTGAGGCTTGGGAGAGCTGAACCTCCTCTCAGAAAAGAAGTGGTGGAGTATATGCTAGATGTGGACTCACACTTTTGGAGCATGAGGAGGAGTAAAGCCAACTTCTTTCGCATAATGTCACTCCTTTCAGGAATGATTAATATGGGCAGGTGGTTTGGGGATGTCTGTAACTGGAAGAACCCCATGACATCAGTGTTGGTTCACATCTTGTTTCTGATACTAATATGGTATCCAGAGTTGATACTACCAACTCTATTTCTGTACATGTTCCTCATCGGACTATGGAACTACAGGTTTCGTCCAAGGCACCCACCTCACATGGATCCAAAGCTTTCATGGGCAGAGGCTGTGTACCCAGATGAGTTGGATGAAGAATTTGATACTTTCCCTACTTCTAGGCCGCACGATATTGTCCGAATGAGGTATGACAGACTTAGGAGTGTTGCAGGTAGGATTCAAACTGTCGTGGGCGACATAGCAACACAAGGAGAGAGATTGCAATCCCTACTCATTTGGAGAGACCCAAGAGCAACAGGCCTTTTCATCATGTTTTGTTTTTGTGCAGCCGTGGTGCTTTATGTCACTCCTTTCAAAGTAGTGGCCCTAGTGACAGGACTGTATTACTTGCGGCATCCCCGTTTCCGGAGTAAACTCCCTTTAGTCCCAAGCAATTTTTTCAAGAGATTGCCTGCTCGCACAGATGGTTTACTGTGACGAAACAATCGCTGCACTTCTGGTTTGCCTGCTGTTTCATATTAGATGCATCCAATCTATGTTCTGACACACTGCTTTGTGTAATATAAGGGTATTGTGTACTCCATTTGGGGGATGAAGTTAAGCTGGTATCGCAATGTTTATGTCCAACGTTGAAGATAATCGTACCTGTATCCATTAGATATCCCACAATGTATGCCCCTTTGATCTTTCCAATTTCTAAATCACAAAGCAGCAATGCCAGACATCTTTAGCACGCTAATACCATGTCAAAAACACAACAAGCACTCTAGATTAGCAGCTTTAACTGGCAAATCATTCTCAGAGCTGCAAGAGAGAATAGCTAAACAAAATCAATTGCATGGCAGAATCAGCTCCCAAAAGATGAAGTTCTGATTAATCCCAGGCATAATCCATAACAACGATCTGCCTTAAGATTAGATTACTCGATATAAACGTAATTTAGATGGCAACAGCTGAGAACAAGTTCCACAGGACTACAAAACAAGATTTGTTCACTCATGCGATATAGGCCACTGGATGTATTAGTATGAAGTCCTTTCACATATAACCCCGCCGCCTTTTACATATAACCCAAATAAATTGACAGGAGATGACCAAGTCCAGTATCCCAATAAAGACAGAGAATGCAGTCAAATTTCACACAAACCTTAACCATAAGGGAGAGGCATGGACTATTATTCAAAGGAAAAAGCCTTTTACAATTGAGACAGACATCAAAGCGCATGCCAAAAAATGCAGGGAGGGACACGGCCTGACAATCAAAGAGGCAAAGCCCTTTACTACGCTCAGATGTTAAATCAACATTTAACAACCTTCACAGAAAACAAAAATGATGAACTAATCCCACAACATAATTGTAAGTACCGAAAGTCAACAGAATGTCAGGATTGCTGAATTCAGAGAAAAGAAAATTGCCTCACAAAGTATGTATTGCCTCTGAAAATGACAACATTTAGATGTATATAGCAATGTGAGAATAAAAAGTACACAAGATGAGATAACAATGCTCAAAGTAGCAAAAACTGAGAAATCCTAGCACTATACTTCATCCTCTAGAAGACGAGTTCATGAGGTTTCATGCCTGCCTTGAGGGAGAACCTGGCAGCCAAATAGGTCTTCAAATCCAGCACACCTTCAATGGATTTTATCAATGGAGTATCCACTGACTTCTGGTCATCTTTTTTCTCCTGTGGAAGCACATTCTTCTCCTACATTTCGAAAAGAAAAAGAGCAAGAAAAGTTAAATGTTGCAATGCTGGCAGAGGAATCCTACTCCCCTGTTGAGAAGATGACAAAACTATTTCATGGAACTGACCTCCTTCTCGGCCTCAAAGAACTCGTCCTCTCCTTTCTTCTTCTTCTTCTCGACTTTCTTTGCAAAATACTTGTCATCAAATTTCTCAACATTAACACCAGATATGTCAACCTTAGTGGATGTTGCAATCAAATAAGATTGATTAACCCTTCTTAGAGGAACACCATTAATCATGAACGGACCTGAATTTAGAGGATAAAAATAGATTAATGACAATACAGGAGTGGTTGTAGGGAAAGGCAATTACAAACTTATGTTCTTTGTGACCTCTGTATAAGCCATGCCTGGCATAAAGTAATACACTACAGCTACGTGACTAAGCTGAAAAAAAGTAGCTACGCCCTCCCTTACTTATTAAGGAATGTAACTTTAGTCAGTCAATTTTTCATGCTAGAGAACATAAATTAGTGAATCGAACGCACGAAGTAGATTGCAGAGGTGACTGATGTTGCAGCGCTGAAAAAGATAACTCATCATGAACCAGATATATGCAATGTACAGACGTAGAACCGTGGGAAGATGGGAAATGTAAAATCTGGATGCTTTCACAAAGTTGTTTCTGCTTCTAAAAGGGGGACAACTGCTCCAGTAGAATGTTTGGCAGGATTTCAAAAGTAAAAACATGGAAGCTCAAGCGATTAAATCTTAGCTCCCAACAAGAAGTCGGGGGTTGTTTCTACGACACTCGATTCTAAATGTTGTATCATACAGTTACTCTTAACTATCAATACATCCTAACTCCACAACAACAATTAATATAGGCACCGTACAACCACATCGAATTCATGTGAAGTAAAATCAAATTCGAACATGCTAAGCCAAACACAAAACGCCACACTAAATACGCACCGAGATAAAAGCACATAACAAAGGGAGGGAACTCGGGAGGTCAATCGATGCCCAAGTACGTAACTTTAACATAGTACAGGACACATGCATATGAATTTTTCACCTACAACAGAATGTATTGTACAGAAGCATCAAAGTTTGCTCCCCACGCTCACAAATTCTGCGGAGGGTAACCCAATCTGGATCGACTAACGACGCAACTTAAGAGAAAATCGCGCCATCAAAATTCAGACTTAGGCAGCTCCGGCGTATGCAAGGCCATCCAATTAGCAAATGGTGGATGTCGGGAGAGAGAGAGAGAGAGAGGGAGAGAGATGGAGAAGGACGAACTCACCAGTGATGAGGAGCAAACCGGAGGGGAGCTGCTTGAGGAAGACAACCCGCTTACCCTTGAAGCGGCCGGCGAGGATGATGAGGACGGTGCCGGGGGAGATGGATGAGCGGAGCTTGGTGGGCCTGGGGTTGCGCTTATTGAGGAGGGGCTTCTTGACGTCGTCGGCGAGATAGAACTTGGGGGACTTGGTGGCGGGAAGGGAAGGCTTGAGGGCGGGGGCGGGGGCGTGGTGGGGGAAGGCGCCGCCGTTCTTGGCCTTGATGGCCCAGAGACCACGCTTGTGGTACATCCGAGACCTCGAGTACTTGCCTATCCCTCGGATCAGCTCCGGGTTCCTGCTCACCTTCCTCGCACTCTTGGGCGGCGCCATTGTTAATGTTGGGATCTCCTCTGCTCTTCCTCCCTCTCTGTGCCCTCACCCAGAAAAATTGAAAAGAAAGAAGACGACTCGCTCGGGTCGGCGCGACCGGAGCGGCATATAAATCGACTTCTGCAGTTCTTCTGGTTCCCGGAAAGAAACCCTAGCGGGGACGGTCAATGTGGCCGATGGGCTTTGAGTTTTGCTCAGTGGGCTCGGTCCATTCACATTGCTCAGTAGATGTGTTGTGTTGGGGGGGATGGGGGGAAAGGAAATGGATAATCTTTGCAGGGGAAGATAGAACGAAACTCCTCCTACGCACCGCCACTCCCTCCACCTCCGACAATCCTCCTCCTCCTCCTCCTCCTTCATTTTTTGCTGGTTAGCTGTGCTTCCTTCCTCTCTTCCCTCCTCCCATGGCATCAGCAACATTATCTTTGCTGCTCTCCTCGGTACCGCCTCGCGGTCTCTCCCGTCGCTCCCCCTCCTTCCGTTTGTCGTCGTCGTCCAATGCAAAGCAGCTCTCTTTCCCGATCGTCGACTTCAAGCCCCTCCTCGCCTTCCCTTTTCCTCTCGAACCTACCGCCGCCTCCCCCTCCTCCCCCTTCGCCCCGCGTGGACTGTCCTTGAAGAGAGTTCGTGTGTGCGCCGTTGCGGAAGAAGCCGCTGTCGCTTCTTCTCCTTCTTCGGAGGGCGCCGCCGCCAGGAGGCTCTACATCGGAAACATCCCCAGAGACGTCGACAACGCCCAGCTCGCCCAAATCGTTGAGGAACACGGCGCCGTTGAAGCAGCTGAGGTACTTACTCCCAATCCAATGCACGTCTTTCAGTCCTGATTAGGGATTCTCTTCAGTGTCCATCCTCTTTGTCTGTCGGGTCCAGTCCCCTGGTTAATGATTATGCTTGGTCCGCATCAGGATGTACATTGCATCTCACTCGTGGCTTTTTACCGAAGCCCATTATGAATGTATGTCCAAATCACGAATTGAGTGGCTACATGACTGGGTTTGATTCTTTAAAAATGAAAAACTAATGAATTAATGTCTGAACTTGAGGCTCTTTTTTTTTTTTTTTTTTGTCTGCTGTTAGGTGATGTACGATAAGTACTCTGGCAGAAGCCGCCGATTTGCATTTGTTACGATGAAGACGGTCGAGGATGCCAACGCCGTAGTAGAGAAACTGAATGGCTCTGTAAGTGACTCATGTATGAAAATTGAGGGAGTTACATTTGTAGACAGTAGATTACCGGGAATGATTAGCTCTATCTATTCCATGGCAGCAAATTGGAGGCCGGGATATCAAAGTGAACATCACTGAAAAACCTTTGTCGTCTGTGGATTTGTCCCCTTTTCAAGCTGAGGAATCCCAGTTTGTTGACAGCCCACACAAAGTATATGTGGGAAATCTTTCTAAGTCAGTAACTACAGACACACTGAAGCAATTTTTCTCTGAGAAGGGACAGGTACTAAGTGCAAAGGTCTCACGGGTTCCGGGAACGTCAAAATCCAGTGGCTTTGGTTTTGTTACCTTTTCCTCGGACGAGGATGTGGAAGCTGCTATCGCATCTTTTAACAATGCTGTAAGTGGATTGATCACCGTCGATAGTTTATGCAATTATGTGGCCTTGTTGGCACACACGTGTCAGGTTGCCATGTGTGCTACTACAGCCTGAGTTGCTAGCTTATGCGTTATTTATCTTGAGGCTTAAGCTCTATCTGGATGATCTTTGTTCAATCTTTGCTTCTAGGTTGTGCTGTTGCTCGCTTTTTTCTAGTCCTCTTGATATAAAACTTAGTTGTATGACCCTTAGAAATGTTCTCTTCTCTGTCTGGATCAGTAGTTGTGGTTTTCTAACTCATCGACTGTTCTGCATCTTGCTTTGCAGCTTATGGAAGGACAACGAATTCGTGTGAACAAGGCGTAGCGGTAAGTGAGAGCTTTGGCTTTTCAGATATGTACATCATTTATGTATCCTCCAGAGATATCAGCTTTTTGCAAGTTTGGAGTGTTTTGGTTCTATTTATATACCTGAAAAGGGTCGGGGATGAAGGAGATAGTTTTGAAGCTCGGTTGCATATTGTAAGTTTCATCCTGAGATTGATCATACTGCTTTAGTGATGACCCCAAGACTGTATTGATACACTTCAGTGCTATTCATGTCTGCTCTGATGCGGGTGATTTACTTGGGGCTCAGGAACCGGCCAGCCAGGTCTTTCCAGAAGCAGATAAGCTTACAAAATGGAACCTAATACCTCTGGAAGATTTATTGGCAGGAGAAGCTCATTTTCGTTGCTTGGGGAATGGACATTTCTTTGATACATTCAAAACTTGAAAGAACATGTTCTAATTTTTGCAATGGCAGAGTGTATAGCGCACAGACCGTGCGGAGCATGAAAAATGAGGCTTTGAGTATGAAAAAGTTTTGCCAGCTTGAGGACCATCGCGGGGAAGAGAAGAGGAGGGGAAGTGGAGTAGTGAGCTGTGGGTTGAGAGTGAGGGTAAATGGACTTGCTCGGAAGGATTGGTGTTTTTCTTTTTATCTTTTGAATTTGCGAAATTAACGTTTTTAACTCAAGGCACTCGAAAATTTTCAAGGTATTCAACTTTTAATATATAGCGGCAGATGAATGCATGTGAACATATTTTGATGATCTTTTCACTTTAGGTGGAAAGCATCGTATGGAGCGGATTCCAAACATCCCCAGCGGCATCATTAGAAGTCCTAAATTCTACCCTTTTGTATCTATCTTCTATGATATTTTAATTGACTGGAAAGATGAGTATATCGGTGCATTGCACACATGAGACTCAAATTATTTAAGCAAATGAGTCGTTGCTCTCTTTTTTGTGATTGATCATTTCGAACACACATATATAACCAAATCTCTTCAATCCTATTTTTGAATAAGAAAATCTTCTTTCCAGATATGGGAACCAATTTTATTTGTTCCGAAGGGTAACTAAAACAAAACGGCGCACCAAAATTTTCTTATAAAAAGAGTTGGATTAGTTTTTCACTCTTAGTATTAGTGGGTAGGTTCTTTTTTTTTTTTTTTGGACGGCTACTAGTGGGTAGTTCTTTGCAAGCTTTCATTTATAACTTTTTTTATTTCACGTTTATTAGTATTTCCCCATCATTTTCTGCTGCGTTTTCTTTTTGGGTCCATTCTCAACGGTAGTGTGATCTTAGTGGCATAAGAGATTTGTTCCCTCGATCGGATGTATAAGGATATAATTTTATTAAGAGAATATTTTATGATGTCGATATTAGATGGAACATTTTGGAAAAGTCGATTACCAAAAGAAAGAAGAGGTTAGGAATTTCGAGATTTTCCTTACCCCCATCCCATTTTTACCAAATATAACATAACCGTTTCGAATTATTGGGTGCTTAATTTTTACAAGAATATTTTGTCTTGAGCGGGGCTGTAAATTAATCGGACGCCCTTATTTCTCCCTTTTGAGAGAGATGGAAAAGAAAAGAGAGCGCGGGGGAGATACACAAAAACAAAAACAAAAACAAAAACAAAAGCTGGCGCCACTCACTGGGTTTCCCGCGCACTTCCCCCCCCCCCGGCCGCCCCAAAATTCACCCCCTTCCCCTCTTCCCATTTCCTCCCTCTCTCTTCCAAATCAACAATCTCATCTCATCGCATCGCAGGGGTGGGCGGGTGGGTTCGTTCTTCAGACTTCAGTTTGTGTTTATGCTTAACGTTGTTGTCGTTATCTCCTCCTCCATCTCCATCTCCATCTCCGGCGGCGACATGTTTTACTCCCAGACATTTCTGGGTCGGAAAGGTCCCCTCGGCACCGTCTGGTGCGCCGCTCATTTGCAACATCGCCTCAAGAAATCTCATTACACCTCCACCGATATCCTCAAAACCGTTGGTTCGTATTCTCATCCCTCCCACTCTTTTGTTTTGTGCTTCATTCTCGAGTTTTTCCTTCTTTCCCGATTTTATCATTTCTTTTGCCCCCTGCCTTGTTCGGTTCACCCGTCGCAAAGGTGGAGATTTGATGCGGTCAGACTTCAGTCTGCATGTGAATTGGCCCGAAAGTTTCTTCCTTTCTTTGCTTTGACGCCGCAAGACTCTTCTTTTTCTCCCTCCATCTTCGCTTCTGGGGCTGGTTTTCCTGTTGGTTTTCCTTTGCGATTGCATTCGAGCTAGCTACTACGAGTTAATTAATGGGTTCGAAGAAACGGAAGAATCTTACAAGGCAAAATACTTTGCAAGGATTCATTGTTTTGTCAACCAGTTTGTCTGTAGACCCAGGAATTTTTAGCTTGGAAATTATCATTCTAGAGTCCATTTAATTTCCGCTTTTGGCGGCAGAAATATTCTCGTCAGTCCAGTCGCATTTACTTTTGTCCAGTGATCGCTCATGTCATGTTGATTCGGCTGAACTTTGAGGGTTCATTCCTCCTATCGCCCTGACTTAATAAACAGTAATAGTCCCTTATTGATCACTAGTCTTTGAAATCCTGCCAATTTTCTGTGCAGACGCTTGTATAAATGCCAATGTGGTTGAAGGTGCTTGTGCAGTTGCTGCACAAAGCAATCATATGGCTCTTACGTTATTCGATCACGATAATGCCCTTATGTTTTTTACGTCAAAGGGTAGTAGCGTGGTAAGAAGGGAGAGCGATTGACATTAAGTTTCTCGGAAGGGATTAATCTGAATATTGAAGGAAGATGCCTCTTGGGCAATCCAATTAAGTTATGCTTCCCAAACTTGCACAGGGGGAGTGTATTTCTCACTGTAGCATAATAATAAGAACTTTCATTGGAAGTTTCCTCTGATTCCTTGACGCTCAATTATCTGTTTGCTTTCAAGTGCATATCCATGCTCTTAGCGTCTGGTGTTATTCTGTAATCGTTTGGATATGCAACTCACCAAGATTCTTAAATTTGGGTAATTCTTTTTGGTATTCTGTAGAATATATTATGTTTCCTGAAGTGCCAATTGCTTTGAGGATGTCTGGCCATCTTCTGTTGGGCGTTGTTCGGATATATTCCAAAAAAGTGGATTATCTTTTCCACGAGTGTAATATTATACTCACTGGATTGAGCAAAGTTTTTGCTCCAGTAGAGCTTAATTTGCCAGAGGGTACAAGACAGGCACCGGTACAATCTATCACTTTGCCCAACACATTTGAACTTGATGCCATGGATTTGGATGACACATATGAAGATGGGTATGATTGTGACTAGTCTCTTGCCTTTCTATGGTTCCACTTTTTGAAATGTTACGAATAGTGGATCTTATTTCAGGATCCAGGATGACCATCTACGGAGCCGCGAGGAGATTACTTTGATAGGTGACTAGTTTTTAATTTAACAAGTCTAATGTTTTCGAATCATTTTGTTTGAAGTTTGCGTACTTAACTCATGAATTTGTGTACTTTTCTTGCTTTGGTTCTTAGAGCAAATCCCAGCCGGAAGAGATCCTTATATTGTTATATCTTTTGATGAGGTTATAATCTCACACTTGATTATCTTTTCATTTGGGTGACTTATCATTGCTTTGTCTTTAACAGCTAGAAATTTTTCTGATACCTAACAAGAATGGCTTGTGTTATAGGATATTCTGGAATCGTCACAACATGCACTGGTACCTGTTTCTGTGGTTGGTTTAATGGAGGAGGAGTGAGTGTCCTTACAAGACGTTCTTTTTTTTCCCTATGTTATGCAGTCTACAGAAAAATACCTAGTCTTTTTATCGTACAATGATAAGGTGATTTCTATGCGTGTCTAAACAGGCGCTCTGAAGGTCCTAGTCGTAGTCACTCAGAAGTACATAGGGAGAGCTTCCAGGATTCTCCTCTTGGATCAAGGGGAAAGATTGATCGTGACATTCCTATGCCAGATTTGCCAGAAATAGAAGTTATGCGTGATACAGTTCACGATGTTGGATTTGAGAACTTTCCTCCCATGACAGATCATGTAGATGATAGAAACTCTCTGACAAGATCTGAGCAAATCATGACGGAGAAGGGAACTGTCACCCCTCCTGTGCCAGATGCCTTGGCTTCTGGAGGGTCATCACTACCTTATCAACATCATCCAGAAACAGCCACTTCAGCAGATCTACAGAATGCTGCCGTGTTTCCAGATGAGCACGTTTTGTTTGGTGCGACCTTCTACCACTTTCCACGCAAGCTTTGTTATGTTCATGAGCTGAGTTTATGCCTTTTCAGATTTGCCATAGTCAGTGTTCTTTACATGTGTTTTTCGATATCTCAGAGCATGCATCACCTGAATTGGAGATTCGATCAAGCCCACATGTCCAGCAGCCATCAGCAAGGAAAAGGAAGAGAAAGCAATTTTTTGATGAATGTGTAGTGTTGAAAAATAGGTAATCTTATTAGTCTAGACACAAGGGCAGACTTATATGTTGTTGCCTTCTAGTAACTCAAAAATGTTTATGTGCAGCTTTATGAAGAAGGCTCTTGATAATCCCAATGATTTACTGCGCAAAAGGAGGAATATTCCTAGCTCTGCTTTTGGTATACGGAAGTTAAATAAACGCCTCAGGAAGGAGTGCAGTTTTCAGGAACCCCTCTTCGATGGTATTTGTCCCACTAAAAATTTGCTACTGCTTTTTACGTGTTCTAGGTGGAGAAATTTTCACTAGAGGATGACACTAAATGTGTTGCTGCAGGCATGTGCACTGATCTTCAGAATGTATTTAAGAAGGATTATGTATCAATAAACCCACATCTTTTTGGCCAAGATGATGTTATTCCAGAGCCTGTGGATTCAGTGACTCCAGGTCCAACAACCGAAGTTTTGCCTGGTCTTGGGATTTCTCTATCTCCTGATAATGCTACTGCTTTTGACATGGAAATTGAACATCTTCGGCATGATAATGACCAGACTGGCGGCAACTTCCTGGATTTTGTTTCACTTCCGATAAGAGGCATCGACTCCTCTCTCGGAAGAGATACCTTTACCCCTATATCAGTTGGTTTGGGATTGGCACCGGAGCTTCCTGAGGGAAGTACTGTTGGAACTGGAGTTCTGCCAACACCTGATGCTTCCGTGTCCACTGTTCCTTTTAGGTCTGATACAGAAACACCACTGACATTTATAGAGGAAAATCAAGTTGAAGAGAACACTTGCCTTTCAGATATTCCAGAGATGACTGCTACAGAAGTAGGTCTTCGCTTAATTTTTTGTGTATTCTTCAATTCTTTTTAATTCCTTTGCCAACTGGCCGATTTACTTCGATAGAGTATCTCATTAATTATTTGATACCCGGCATTTCTTGTGAATGTGTAATTCAAATTGATCTTGTTTCACTTGGTCCTTATATAAATGCTGATATGACCGTTTTCAGTGTGACAAAAGGCCAACACTCGTAGTTATGGTTTCACCTTCTAAATATTGTATTGCGATTTTCCTGACCCTAATTTTGAATTTCGACATGCCTAAATTTCTATACCTCAAAATAGCTGGCGTTCATGCATAAGTAGTTCGTTTTGGCACATTCTTCATCTTATTTTGCATCACCAATCTCAGTTCCTTATCCTTGGCTTAGAGTTTCTCTCCTTGCGGTTTTCTTTCTTTTGCCTGATCTACTTGGCATTACTACCTTGGAGTCTTTGACGCATTGCCTATTGCATAATGCTTCCTTGTTGTTTAATGAAAATCAAGAGAAACACACATATGTACTGATTCTTTTTCCCTAGTAAGTTTGTGGTAGTGGTGAGCTTTGACACAAGTTTTTGATTCTGTTGCCAATGTATATGCAGGAACTTTATTTTCTGGAAACAGAGGAGACTTCACTGGCGGGTACGATGCAATACATAATTTGCGCTACTACTTTTACTGTGTTTTGTAAGGCTTAATGGGCGAGACATTTATAGCTGACCAAGAATGCTTGATAGCAGGATCCTGCAGATCACAAGAAATTGACCATTTGTCTATTAGAACAAGGTTTGATCTTGTGTCCTTATTTTAAATAGAATCCCCTATTTTTAAATGCTTAATAGTTAGGTTTAACTCTTGGATTATAAGTGATTCACTTGTGCTTATTGTAATTTACTGCTTGGGACTATTGCAGGGCAGTCGCTCAGTTCTTACAAAGACGTTCTCCCACTGCCCCAGGACAAGAAGAAGAGTCAGGTCTTAGCCTGACCAACATTTTAGAAGGAAAGAACAGAAGACTATGTGCAAGAATGTTTTTTGAGACACTAGTACGTTCCTTGGAATTTCTATGGTGGTTGAAATTTTGTGGTAGATATGTTGCATAAGAATTTAATCTCTTTCATCCACTCCGCAGAGCCCATTTACAGTCCCCATAAAAGAGCATCAACGTTTGCACTTTCTTCTAGGTCTTGATCAGTGCTGCCCATGCTCTAGTTCTTGCTTGTGTTGACTCTCGTGCCATAATAGTAGCAGAGATGTTTGGCAAGATTTAAAGTTCAATGAATGAAGATTGTATATTTTGTTCCTGTCATACCAGATTCTTCTGTTGAGCCATAAATTGTCCTATGTGCCAAATAAGGGAACAGAGCATCTTGTGGACCAATAGTAACTTCCTGTTGATTGAGTGATTTCGGGTGCCATTTACAACAAAATCACGACATAGAGAAGAATTCATACTGATGCTTTGCTGTTCACCTAGGCCACTACCTGTTTTGCATTTTTACACGCATTGATGTTGCAAATTTGCATCTGATACCAGCTTCCTGGAAACCTACATGATATGATATTCTGTATAAATGCGAGAATCTTGTCCTACTTCTGTTAGGAAAGTGGATGCCACTACTCTAAATATAGCTAAATAATGATTGACATTTTTCTTTGATTTATCATTCTTCATACTAAGCTAATATTTTTTCATTATCAGTGGGACTTGAATGTAAGAATGTTTGCTTAATGCAATTTCATTTCTGGCAAGCTTTTGGTATTTGAGTATATAATAAGAGTTTTACAACTTTAGATGTACTAAACTGAAGCCATATCTAAAGCACTCTTGATTTTCAAGATCATTTTCTCAGTCAATGACTGCTCATATGATGTGGACAGGTTTTGAAGAGTTACGGACTCATTGATGTGCAACAAGATGAAGCCTATGGTGATATATCATTAAAGTTGACTCTTACACTTTCAAAGGCACAAATTTGATGTTACATAATTGTGTTCACTATGGTCTTGCTGTACATAGATACGTGATCATTATGAGTAATGAAGGCGACTTCTCTCAGCAATGATGTTGCACTCTCCACTAATTTCTCTTTTCCTCTGCATGATCAAAGGCTAGAGAGTTTTGTAGAATCATCAACTAGCCATTTGCTTATTTATGCTGTGCGGTAAAATAAGACGTTTGAACATGATTTCTCTCAACTTCATGTATAGATGCCTAGTTGTAACGTCCAGAATTTGGCATCAACATTCTGGAGAACAAGAAAATGGTGTATCCATGGTATGAACAAGAATTTCTGCTTCAGATGTTTCATAGGCAATTGTTGCCTTCCATGGTATGAAGAGCCTGCAATGGGCTGCCAAACTGGCTCTTCACATGGTGCGGTGAATGTACCATCCCAACTTTCATTGAGTTAGCATCAACATCCAAATCCTCACCTTTGATTTGACAAGGACATATTGCGACATGAGATAATTGGAGCTTGTTGAACGGAGTTGTAGTTTTAAATTATCTCATTCAAATGTCGAAGTTTGGTAATGGCCCCTCAAGTGAGACTCAACTCAACCCCTGAACTGAAAAACCAAGGGTATCACCCAGAACTGGCAAAATCCAAATAACTTGCGAAAACACCTGATTTGGATATAACACCCTAAATTTGTAGCCCTAAGTAAATTCAAAAATGAGACTAAGATATCCGTAGAATAGAACTCTCAATAAATCATCAACATTAACTGACATTGACAAAATCATTAGATAATCCCAATACCCTAATTATCTCATAATAGTTGACACTCCCTCGTTAAACTTTTAACCTCGAATGACCCAAGAGATCAAACTACCTCGGATTAACCCTCTAAATGCAAAATAACAGTAAATCGGAAATAGCCCGTGAATCAACACTTTGTTAGCCCTAAATAGCCCATAAATTCCAAATAATTAAGAATATATTCCCAGGACTTCCAAATTTTTAAAGAACCCATAAATAACACCTAATTTGGAAATAACCCCAAAACTAAGAATAGACCATAAATGAACCTCATGTAACCCTCTGTATAATCCCTCGAGAAAATCTCATCACTGAACGACCCATTAGTCAATTCTAATATCCTGAAAAACTCATCGTCCCCAATTACTCATTAATTAACCCCTTAACCTCAAATAACCCAAAAACCTAAAAACCTAAAACAAGCACATGAGACATAACTAACCCGTGAATATAACCACCGCACCCTTAGTAAATCCTTAATCTTGAAGAAACCATTAGGTAAACCCAATATCCTAAATCACTCATGGTCTCCAAATGGTCCTTGATTTGCCTTTTAATCTCGAAAGCACCAGAAATTAAAATACCCCCAAATCACCCCTAAACACGAAACGATACCTAGAATGGAAATAACCCCAAAAAGTAACTTTCAAGAGCCCAACTTTTTCTCACTTTTTCATTTTTATTTTATTTTATTAGTAAACGCGGTCGCGCATTCATGTGTTATCTTTTATGTTGGAATTATGTATTGTTTTTGTGCAATTATTAAATAATGTGAAAAGAATATCATTATTGTCCACGATTTATGCAGACTTTTAAGAACTTCCCACATAACATATCATATAAAATGGCAATATCAAATAAAAGGCCACAAATTTTCGTAATCATATATTTCATAACACATTTACAAATATTTAAGAACATGTAATATCAATTTGAAATATGTACACAAGTGGATAAATTTGTGAAACATGTACAAATATTTAAGTACTAGTATTTTCTTGATATGTTATAGAATACTCCTGGGAGTGGGCGATACGATAATTATATACGGTCAGTCTTGTACTTATATATAATGGAGTCTACTCCCCTCGTTTACTCATCTCTCAATTTCAAGAAACAATGCACTTTCAGAACTTCTCTCTCTAGAGTTTGTCTCTCTAAAATTCTTGTGAGTGAGTGTGGAAAGGCTGACTTGAGAAAAATTCCTAAGGCCTTACCCCGTCTCTCTAGAGTTTCTCTCTCTAAAATTCTTGTGAGTGAGTGTGGAAAGGCTGACTTGGGAGAAATTTCTAAGATTGCACGGGTGAGGGAACGCTAGATCGATCGACCCGTGACATATGCATGACATTCTTTGCTGAGTTTAATAATTCGCCTACTTGATCTAGAAAAAAGATACATGAAAGATGAAGCTCCTGCCGATGAAAGAAGTACTTGGGTAATCAAATGTGGAAAACGTGCAACAGAACCTGCTACAACCACAACACAGCCCCACTAATGCGCAAGAGTGACAAATGAAAGCAGCCAGTACTTCTTCTCCTTTGGCCGGAATGCCAAAAAGGAGAGAGACAAACGAAACATACAAAAAGACATACGTGAGGTGAATGGCCCACCATCAAGATTCTCCGTCTGTTGAACTTCCCAAGTGAAATAGGCCACTTACCACCAATGCCACTCCCAAGATGGCCTAAGCAAACACCCCTGCTATCTCAGATAATCAGCTTCAGAGAGGATTTGGTTTAGATGACCTATTTATATCCCCAAACATAACCTATCTTAGATAATCAGCTTTAGAGAGGGTTTGACTTATATGACCTATTTATATTCCCAAACATAACCTTATAGATAATTTCTTGATTTTCATCAAGATATTTTAATATTGAGCAATCACAGAAATCATGTACAACTGTTAGAATTTAGGTAAAAAAACGAGGGCGTTTGCATGTGGGCAAGAACCATTGCCGGTAAAGGAGTGTTACCAGAGGTTTGCAAGCCAGATTCATGGACCTGTGCCTGTGTCAGCGGATGTGCAGGGGCCGGCACTTTTGCCGGCGGAGGGTGGTTTTCGAACGTTGGCTCGCTGGTTGCTGGCGGATTAGAGGCAGGCACCGTAGCTGGCGGAGGATGGTTCTTGGACATTGGCTTGCTGGGGCAGGGCGCTTTGCCTGCGGGGTAGAGGTTTGCGCTCCGGTTGCGGCACCTGGATCCTCGGGGTCCTTGGCATTGCACTTGTCCGAGGTTTAAGCAAGGAATTTTCCTCGTGGCCACGCTCAAAGTTATCGTGCCACGCTTTGGCGACTGTACCCTGCGCATGCCTTCGGTATCTCCACCCTCTCCTTGGGGGATATCAATGACATGGCACTCCATTCTGAATGCAAGACGTGTCAACGAGAGAGGAACAGATGTTAATGAGAGTAACAGGAAGATCGTGGAAAAAAATCTTGATGCCAGGTGAACAGAACATAGAGAGAATCTTGAATGATTGAAGGATGAACAGAACGGAGAGAATCTGGAATAAACGAAGGAATGCATGATGTATATATATGTGATAAAAAAAAAGGAGTTTGAATTTTTAATTTTTACGACATTGATAGAACAGAAGGGAGAAAGCGTCCAAAGCCGAGTGTGAGCGAGTGGGAAACAAAGAGCGTGAATGATAGAGGAAAATCGGGAGAGGGAACCGAGAGATGGAGAGTAGCTTAGAGAGCGAGGATTGACTCCCGGCCGCGCCCTCGAGCCCGCAGCTCACTTCTCATTCGCGACAAATCCATGGTAGGTCACGTTATTAGTTTTTTTTTTATCTTTCTCGGGTCGGGTCGATTTCCCGAGGATCCCCGCTACCATTTGCAGCCACCGAGCCGGATAGGGATCCCACCAACAAACATCCCTGTTTTTTTTTCCTTCCCGGAGTGCCCTGTTTTTGGGCACACAAGGCCGAAGCTCATGGCCATCCAGCACACACGAGCTTCGGCCCGTTGTGGTGTGACAGCATTACGCCCAACATTAGGTACTGTTGGACGAAGTGGTGTCATGAGCATATCTGAAAGCTTGGTAACTTCTTATTGTCCTCCTAAATTGTTCCTATGTGAGGTTAACAATGATGATAATCTAATTCATGATAGGATAAGCGTGGTCCATTCTGTAGGAGTGCGGCAGACTGCACTATTATTCTTGATGCTATTCGAGGAAGGGATCCAGATGATCCCTCATCCAGAAACATTCCCCTTGATAATCCATTCAGAGTAGATATAACAAAGCTTAGTGTTGGATACTTAGATGATGCTGAGATGGAGGTCGTTTTTTTCTTGGTTTCTCTAGGGATATGGAACTTGATATTTCTAAATTAAAATAATGCCTGAGCTATAATCCACCCCAACACCACCCCCACCCCCCACACCCACCAGCCCTCATTTCTCTCTCATTTCAGGTCGTTCATGTTCTTTCCTCAAAAGGAGTTACTATGGTTCCCTTCAGATTAAATTACACTGTTGATTCCGTTCAAGGCATCTTAAACTTCACAATGGACGCGGATATGTTGGCTCACTTTGATGAGTGGCAACGTTTGGGAAAGGATGATCAATATGAAGCTCAAGAACAATGGCCCATTGAACTGCGCCGTGCACGCGTGGTTCCTGCTGTGGACTATGTGCAGGTTTGCCGCTTGTTTTTGTTGCCGATTGTATTACTAATCTATGCTCAAGCGTTTACTATGTTCAAGAGTTTGGTTCCACATATATCAAATACATACCAGAGTGGATAAACCAATTACCGTAATTAGTCTGATGATTGAATTTTTCAAGCTGAACTGCTCTAATTTCTGATGTGGTAGTTATTTTAAATCGTAATTATGTTCTTGTCAGAGGTCCCAGTGGCCTCTAGAGTAGGCTTCGTGATGGAAAAATAGGTTATAACAGATGATCTTTTAAGTGTGATATATTGGATAATGATCATGAAATGATTGGGTTAAGTGTCCATGCTTGATTACTTGCATAATGCTCATGCCAAGCATTTTTTCAAGGATATTGCTAAGCTAACGGCTCCGTCATTTTTTTCCCAATAACGGAGCATTCTTGACCACTCATATTTCATGGAAACCAGAACACTTTCTTCACCGGTTTTCAAAAAAAAAATTAAAATACTCACTTGCCATATATTATTATGATGCAACAATAAAAGGAAATTGGTTCTAAGTAAAGGAAAGAAACGATACGCGTGCAACAAGCACTTTAATTGACGTACATATAGAGCTTGTAATATCAAGGGTATATAATATAATTTTTCTTGCACTTAACTTTACTTTCAAAAGATTAAGTTTTAAAAAACTATGAAACACTATTTATGATTCTACATGTCTATATTTGTATAGTTTGAAAAGTTTCATATTTTTTTGCTAAATAGAAGTCCAATTACGAAAGTCGTATATTTATGCTTCGCCTTTTATTCAATTGTGTACGTGTATTTCTGTGGAAGTGGTTGTATCTCCAAACTTTGTCGTCGATTAAATTCTGGCATAGGTTTATACGTACAATTCTATTCGAAGTAAAATTTGCAGTTATTTCTTGTCTACTTGTGATATTTTCTATTTGGAATCGCCACAAGACCCGTCTCCCTTAATAAATATCGACGAATAACTTTCGATGAAAGATATTTCGTTGCAAGATTAATTTCGACAAACACAAGTATACGATTTTTGTAATCCACTTCTATTTGGCAAAAAAATAAGAAGCTTTTCAACTATACACACACATATATATACATGTAGAATCATATATAGTATTTCATAGTTTTTAAAAAATAATATTTTAAAAGATTTAAATTTTGAAAGAAAAGTTAAATGTAAGAAAAATTATATTATATACCCTTGATATTACAAGCTCTGTATGTACGCCGATTAAAGTGATTGGTGCACGTGCATTGTTTCTTTCCTAAACTTATAACCCAATTTCCTTCTATTGTTGCATCTGAATAATATATAGCAAGTGAATATTTTACTTTTTTTTTTTAACTGGTGAAGAAAGTGGTCCGGTTCACATGAAACATGAGTGGTCACGAATGCTTCATCATTGGAAAAAAAATGACGGAGCCGTTAGCTTAGCAATATCCTTTTTTCAATGGAAGATGATGTGGTGGGTTTTTCTGTGGGATCTGCCAAGGGATGTGGGATAAGCTTTAGGCAGACAAATGTAGAACACTAGAAAGCAGAAAATTTATGTTTTCTGTCATATCAAGCACCATGCTTGGAGTATAATTGGGAGTCTTATTTTGCTAGACTTCAAATTGTGTTGGTTGGGTGGGGTTTGGTGGGTAATTTCCACTGGGTAAAGATATCTTGAATTCTTGATCTATACTCAATCAAAGCAAACCAGATTTACCCTTTCTGACTTGTTTTCTTGGACAAGTAAATGCTTAAAATATAACCATTTTTTGCTAGAAAATTAGATTCTGTACGTTTGATAGAATGGTTGCGAGTGTTCCTAGACACTGCCAAGATTCAGGCACGATACCACCAAATGTTTTGGTATCATGAGTGTGGCTCCCGCGAGTGTAGGTGCAAATTATAAGCTGCATAATTAGCTTGGTCCAACTCAAAGCAAGAAACAACCCCCGCGCAGCAAATGAAAATGCCATACAATGAGGCCTCAATTTTGAGTGAGCAATATGTGGTTGTTCTATTCAATGTAAGGATTTACGCGAACTATTTATGGTAAGGTAGCATACCATGTCCTGTGTGGAATCAAGTGCTTGTGGTGCCACTTGACAAATTAAATTGATTATGCAGGCTTACGTCGGTTAAATCGCTTCCCGCACGCTTGATATTCTTCGGTTTCAGGGTGAATGATGTTTGAACAACAAGGTAGATACAACTACGACAAAGTAAATGCCCGGAGTATCATCGTCTTTCTTGATTAGATCTTGCTGTAGTATTCTTCATCTAGGACTCAACAAACAACATGTAGTGCAGGTCCTTACCAAAAAAAACATGTAGTGCAGACTTTACCAAAAAAAAGCAACATGTAGTGCAGATGTTTTTCATTGTCCAGTATTGATTGATTGGGTGGATGTCGTGTTAGAAAGAACTAACCATTATGCTATGTTACCCCATTGAAATGACTCACTTTAATCACAGTAAATCTAAATTCGTATTGCCCAACTCGTTCGTGGTTAAAAGTGAGCCAATCTCTCCTCGGGCACAAAGAGCTAGAGGAAAGTTGATTAGGGAAGTAAGAGAAAGCTTCACTGTTGATGCTTTCATTGGAAATGCAACGGCTTGGGAAAAAGTTTGTCCGGAAAATCTGGTGGGATTGCCTGTGATTGTTGTTCCAACTGGGTATGCTAATATATCTGCTTCACCTCCTAGTGGCACGAGACGACGAAAGACCATCATGACTGGCATGTGTGCTCCTCCTCAAAAGGATCATATCGTAAGCTTTCTTCGGCTTGATTTTTCATTAGGTGTCATGAGAATGCTTCAGGTGGATATTCTGGTTCTTTTTCCTGTTAGTGAGCTAGTAAAGTTAGCTCCTTGATGATGGTTTTGATGCTCCTAGGAGGACCATTTGAGGTGAAAGCTGCAAATCTAGTCAGGTATTTGATGTGTTTATTTTAAAAAAAAAAATGGCTGTGCATCTATTCATGAGAATTAAAACTGGATGGCATTGAATTCAGTTTCATCAAGTTACTGTTGACCGTTCGGAGAAGTCAAGGATCATTGGCACAAAAACTAGAGTTGCATTGTTACTGCCAGGTACTCACAATATGTTGAATTCTTTTGTAGGCTTTAGCACTGGCAATAGCTTATTAGTCAATGATTGATCATCACAAGCAGCGACCACCTATAAACGATCTGGGACCAGATGATTGGACTCCGAATGCACAATCAAAGAGATACCCTCCAAGGCAGTTGTATCTGTGAGTTTCCTCATGCCTGTGAATTGAACATCTGTCTACATATGCCTATCGTGACCATGGAGAAATGTGTTCTTTCTCTGCTATTTTAATAAGAAAACTGATAGCCTCTCCTATGGGAAATGATTGTCTGGTAAATCTTTGGGGGGCGAGAACATCATAAATTACAGTTTGTACGTTCTCAGGAATTGTGGAAGTATCTTGATCTATTACCTTTGTGTAATATAGTTTTGTTGTTCATGAGTGAAACCAACTAGCCGAATTTAGTATAATTTTCCCCTGTTTAGACAATATATAACAAGATTCAGCGCATGTCAAGTTTAGAGGACAGTAGTCCAGTCGCTTTCCTTCTTTAAGATTGTGTTAGTAGTGTGGAATTTGCACTCTGTTTTTCTTCCTAAGTTTTTCTTTCATTATTTGCCCACTGGGGAGATTAGCTGTGGGCTTTGATTGAGGATAATATTTTATCCATCTCGAATCTTTATATGTTGTTGGGGATCTAGTTGAATGAGCGGTCTAGTTATGGCAAAAGTTCCACCTGTAATGGCTTCCACGCGTGACTGAATGTCAGTGACTTGACGCACTCCCTCCACGGTTTACTTCACACAGGTGTAATCAAACTTCAGACGTGTTGTTTTGCGATATATAGAAGTGTGCAGACATTGTCATTTTGTTATGCGAAAATATGACAAATCACTATGCTGTCACCTCCATTATCGTGATATGGTTATCTCGATCTCTCCCTTTGATCTCACGATGACAACGGATCTCATCATCAATGGATTTAGGTGTCATCACTGTCCACCGTGTGAAAACCAGGTTTGTCAATTGAGAGCAAGAACTAGGCAATGGCATATAGAAACCACAGCTCGCTTCGACGTTCCAGCTGTAGCTCATTGCATCCTCCTTTAGTATTTGGCCAATAGTAACCTTCCTTTTAAGGACCTCACCAGCCATGATAACCAGCCCACAAGACACACGAACATTACCAACACTTCATCTATAAAGCTACGTTTGGTGGATCGGATAAAACTTTGAATAGTATAACTTTTATCCTATTCAGTGTTTTGAGTGACGCGAAATCCGGATATAGTCTGGATAAACAAATCCCAAGGTGGCATAGACCTGAATAAGTTATGCAAAATTTGGAAAATTGATAATAAAAAAATCATGCCTTCTTGCCCTCCAAACCCTAAACATCTCAATCGAAGTTTGCATTAAAATTTTGAAAGCATCAGCTCTTTTTTACCACAGTGTCATTGTCACCTAATATGACCATCCTACATAATGCCTTTGCCAAGTGTCACAACATATCTCTCTTTAGAATTGCCAAATATCTTAAGTACGTGGCAGTTTACTTTTTTCTAGGCTTAAAGACTTCTTGGTTTTCATCGGCAATAACTGGAAATCAGGAGGCAGCAAAAATTAGTAATTAATCAAGGGATTGAATATTGAGGAAGTTCCTCTCTTGAAGTAATTAATTAGTATATCTTTTCCTTTATTGTGAACATGAGGGAGCGTTATGCATACAAGGTCTCTACTAGAAAGTGATACACTTTTTTACAGATTTCCGAAATCCTCCGTTTCTTCTCTATTTTGTTCGGTAATAATGCAATTAGGAAATTTCTGGATAGAATCGTAGGACTTATTTGCTTTATCATGGAAAATTGAGGGACTATGTTGAAAATATTAAAAATTTAGGGACTACATTGCACATTTAGAAATACTTTGAGGATAGCATTGTACAAGTTAAAAGTTCAAGAATGACAATGCATATTAAGGTAAAGTTTAGAGATAATTAGAGTCACTTTCTCAATAAATAAAAGCAACAAGAAACATGTTGTGCGGGTTTTTGAGTGAGTTTTGTAGAAAATTGGTAATTTTCATTGCAACAATAAGTGATTTTACAAAAATTATTTATCGTAATGAGAATATACTAAAAGGTTAAGATCTTTAATAATAACTACAAATTAATTTAAAGGAAAAAAAAGTAGGAACACCCCTAAAGACTGCGAGTAGAAAAAGATGATGGGAAATACAGCAAGATTAAAATATGCAAACGAAGTAAAATGCGAGACTTTGGTATACTATGAGTAGTTGCACAAGATATACATAGATAATGATTTACAAATGAGGTGATTTATCTAAGGCAAATACAGTCGATCTATCTGGTTCTCTTCGTTTACAAAAATCATTTCCAAGTAAAAGTGAACTTTTCCCAATATGATGTATATAATCTTCCAAATAAAATGACTGTCTATCTACTATCTTAGTGCATAATCAAGGCAAGAAATTATAGTTTTCTGTAAATATCTCGGACAAGACGCTTTTTCATATTAATGTTGGATTAATGAAAGATGCAATTGTTTTTTTTTAAATAAAGATAACTTCCTTCTCTGAAGGAAATCGCAATTCCTTTTGCCTCCTCCAAAATACCCTCAATTAGTGACTTTTTAAATAAATAAAAAAAGAAACTCCATCAATATCGCAATTGCGTCAATTAATTATTATATTTTATCAATCACATATTTCAATTTGACAGACTGAGAATTCTTCAAAAAAACTCTCTCTCTCTCGATCCCCCTCTCCCTAACTCTTAAGCTACTGTTGACCAGATTTTGGTACAATCCATCTTCTTATCTCCAATACACGATTCTGTATTTGTCTCACAATCTGTTGCTTCTTTCAAAAGCACTCAGCCCACATTTTCTTTTCTTTTTCAAAAATCCTCTCCTCCCAATCTTCCCAAAACCGTCTTTTTCCTCGTGATATTGGCTCATGCGTAGTGGATAGATCTTGCGAATCTAACAAAAAATAATAGTTCTCTTCAAAAGGTATGAATAGGAAAAAAAAGGAGAGTGACAGCCTATCCAAGGTTGATCTTGGAACCTAGTTCCACGTTCCGATACCTGTCCTGCAATCGATCACCTTTATTATGCTCATCTCAGTGGCATTGAATAAAAGTATTGAGTTTGATGCGGTGACTTATAGTTCTTCCATTATGGATGCATGTTTTTTGATAATTGGAGCAATCTGTTCTATTCATCTACCGATTATTGGCTTGAACATAGAGCTATCGGGATGATTTGTCAACAAAAATCGTTCATATATGAATTGTTAGATATCCATTAGCAGGCGAAGGCCGCGCAAATCAAAGTGGAGGTGAAGGGGCACCTATGAAGAGATGCCGATAAGATGAAGTAGTTATTGTCAAAATATATTTCGAATTTGAGCCTAAAGTGAAAATATGAATTTCGAAATTTAAAATAATAATTATTCCTTCTTGGTTGACATCTCTTGTTGGACTACGCGTTTGAAAAGGAAAACAGAAAGAATAAAATTATTCTTTCCTATTTCCTGTGGAAGTGAGTCGGCCAAGGAAAGCTGATTGCAGTCAATCAAAAGAGGAAACCAGCGAAATTGATTTCCTGTGTGATTCGGTCAAGAAAAAGAAAAGGAAAGTCAGACGTGGACTTTGTTGACCAATTGTTGGAGCGGAGGGTGTGCCGAGAGTGCTCAAAGTTGCGTGATTTTCAATTTGACGCTCGAGACTCGGTGGTGTTCGTGATTTTCTTATGGTAAAGATTTATATAATTCCTTCGTGAGATTGAAAGGTTATTCCGTGAGGAATTAAGTATTAAATACTGTGTGGGTTATTAAGAGAGTAATTAGGACTTGGGAAATATTGAGAGTATTTGAGTGATTCGAATGTAGTTGTAATTTCCTCGCGGATAATGTAAATCTGATGTTTAATTTATTTTCATTTTTTTGTCTATTTTTTTGTTCGATGGCTTGCTTCCGTAGCTTTCAAAGTGAAGTTCGTATTTGAGAAGTTAGCATGATTTTCCTCAAAACACGGCCACTTTTCAAATAATCAAAACTCAATCGCGAGAACTAACAAGTCCAAGAATAATTGACAAAAGAGCTGTACAGGGACAAAGAATCTAATGACCATGAGAGATCAAACTTAAAGGGTGTACCCGAGGAATGGTTGAAGGATCACTGCAAGTACTGCCAACAACACAAGTGCGCAGTGCAACCATACCAAAACCTCTGCAACTATCCTGCCTGCTCTTTCTACTCTGCAGACACAAGAGAGACCGCTGTTTCGCCCACATCCATAGCAAAATTGAGTTCCACATCTGCACGCATGAGCACCAAAATAAGACGAATACTTGAAGTTGGGTTATGACCCATGTCTGATTCCCAATTGAAACTAAAGGAAAGAAAATTGTAGAAATCACTTCTTTAATCTAGTTAATTAACACCCCAATTTAGGGAAGATTTAAGATGGACATAATAAAGACGAATCGCATGGTGGAATCACGAGAATCCGTCCCTCTTTAGTCTGGACCAGCAACTGAGTAGATCAATTTTAGTTCTTGAGATAATGAGTACTCCAAAGCTCTCCTTTAACAACCCAGACCAATTCCTATTCAAAGTGGTAACTCCTAATCATACCGAGAAACTTTTAAGCCAAATACTGAAACCCAGATCCTGAGTAAGGGAAAGAGAAAATTATCACTCCATTAACCCTAACCAGTTTTTCTCTTTTTCTCTCTTTTTAGCCTAAAACAAAAGGTGCTCAAAGCTCTCCCGACCGATCGGGAATTCATCACCTCTGCACCAAGGCAAAAGGCACGAGATCACGATCGGAGACAAAAGGAAGCAACGATGTTTTAACCAAGCACTTACCTGCACGAAATGTCCTTGCAACCACCAAGGCGCTCCACATAGATGCTACAGTTAGGACACCGCTTCCACTGCCTTCTCTCCGCAAGACGTTCCAGCAGATGAATATTTGCGGCGTCACGATCGTTGCACCTATGTCCTTCAACCCATGGCCTTGCACACAGAAAACAACCGCTTTGACCGCATCTAGGACACTTGAATTTCCCCACATTCCCATTTCCTCCACCTCTCCCGCTTATAATCAGCTCTCGGCAATTCAAGTTCGGGCAGTAACACCTTGCGAACCCTACAACAGCCGATTCGCACAAGAGGTCACACCATCGTACGAACCGTTCGCCTGAGACCAGTTGTTTGCAGTAGACAGGATCCAGCGTAGCGTCGCAATAAAACCCTGGACATCGCACGTTCACCACTCCGCTGTCGGTGCTCGCAATTATGTGCCGGGAAATACAGTCTCTGCAGAAGGAGTGATTGCACCGCTTCGTGGTCTTGAAGATCAAGCTCGACGGAACTTGTTCTAGGCATATTGCACAACGCATGGTTGTTGTTGGGGGGCCGGCCGCTTCCGAGGTGAACCCTACAAGAAAGGACGAGAAGAGACGAAGGGAAGGGGACTAAAATGAACAACAAGAGATTAGAAGGGATTACTAGTAAATCAAACTTACGTACACTTCGAATCTTTTCAAATCCGTCCAAATATAGATGGATTAGGAGGATTTTGTGTATCGATAAATTACTCGTGGTGGTGGCTTTCACTTGTCTCATTTATGCCCTTCTTTAGTGCTGCACATAGGAGATTCGTGAATGGACCCCAATTACTAGAGAAAAGTGCTGAATAAGTCCTAAACCTTTTGGGGAGGTGCCGATTTAGTTTTAAACCTATTTTTTGTGTCAATTTAGTCATAAACCTTTTGATATAGTGCCAATTCAGTCTTTTTGACCGGATTTTGCTGACGTGGACGTCGGCTAGCCGACATTCGGTCATTAGCGTTGACATAGATAAAATTTAATTAATTTTTAATAATTTTTTGAATTTTTTTCTTTTCCCTCTTCCTCTAGCCAGTTGCTGGAGCAGCAACCGGCTGGAGGCCAGAGGCTGGCGAGGTCGACCTCGTCGGCCTTGGGCGAGCCACGCCGGCCATTGGCGAGGTTCGCCCGAGGCTAGCGAGGGCCTCGGGCTAGTCATCGCTCTAGCGACCGGCTGGAGGAAGAGGGAGAAGAAAAAAAATTCAAAAAAATATTAAAATATTATTAAATTTTGTTCACGTCAGCTCCGGTGACTGGTTGCCAGTCGGCCGATGTCCATGTCAGCAAAATCCGGCCAAAAGGACTGAATTGACACTATATCAAAAGGTTTATGACTAAATTGACACAAAAAATAGGTTTAAGACTAAGGTTTATGACTTATTCAGCACTTTTCCCCTAATTACTAACTTCTTGTGTATTACACTTTGCTTAGAATTTGAATTCTACTGGAATTTAAGAATTGATAGTAATCGCGAAACTTCTGGCCCCACAAAGATATAAGATATACATGCATAAACACATTGAATTTGTGTGTACGAATTTTGCGGATTTAGTTTTTCATTATCTATTGAACAAAGAGGAGAAATCCTACCTTTTTTAAGGAAAAGAAACCTCTTTATATTTTCGGTTTTTGTCATTAGATTTTGCCATCTTGTCTTTTTGTTCCGTGGAATTAATTACTATATTCTCATCCCAATTTGTTGTGGCTAAAGAGGGGAAAACAAATATGTTGTAAGTACATATTTCGATTTCTTTTTTGCATTTTTTTTAATTTTTGGTGTAGCTTACGCCTAGAGTGATTGCATTTACGGACCTACGAGAAATCAATCTTCTAATCATAAATCTCAATAATTGCGAGTATTTTATCGTAATTTTTTAAACACAATAACACAGGATGTAAAAAGATTAAAAATGTTATCAATGGGGATCTTATTTTTGTGTTATTGATTCCCTAATAATGCATGTTCAATCAAATTCTCGAAACAGCCGCAAAACAAAAAAAATAGAAAAATAAAAATGATCTTATAACAATTGTAAAATAATTTTATGACTGGTTCAGCACATGAAGGAGATACAATCCGTAGCACCTAAACATCCTAAAATAATAACGGTAATTTGGGGTTTGGGATTTAGGGTTTAGGGTTTAGGATTTGTTGGCACCTCATTTTTTGGCCCATTTTTCAAATTTACTTAAAAATCACAAAATTAGGATTAGGAACTTTGGCCATGCTTAGTAACCTAGTTCTAAGCAAAAAATAATTGTTTTTGGAATTTTTGAGAATTTTTCCTTAATTTCTTTTGGCCAAAATGAGAGAAAAATTAAGAAAAATGCCAAATGGAATTAAAAAATTCCATAAAAATAGTCATTAGTCTTTTTTTAATTCCAATTTCATCACTGCGATTCCAATTTTATAAAATTGCAGTTGGGGATATGTTTTCCCAAAATTGGGTAATTTCATACCTTAATTGAGCCAAAAATTCAATTAAATCATTTTTAGTCATTTTGAGGCTATAATGTCTTCACAAAAATTGATTCTGGGACCTTGAATTGCATATTGGTCATTAAAATTTTATAATTTTACAAAGGAATTGAAAAGCCCCAAAAATTAATTGGAAATTAGGGGTTTTAAGACCCACATTGGGGATTTTATTCAATTCAAAATTTCTAATCAAGACCCATACCTTCCCTAGGGTTACTAAGTCATGGATAATTCAATTTTGGCCTCAATTTTACCTAATTAGGTCATTTAGACACTGAATTGAACAAAACCCCAAGTAAACCGAATTTAAATTTTGGGATTTTTGACCTAATTAAGGTAAAAATTCAAATTGAACCAATTTTTTTAGGGTAAAATGTATCAAAGATTCAAAATTTGGGGTTAAAATCATGAAATTGGGTCAAAATGGGGTTGAATTTGCAAATTTACACCAATCCGGGTCTTCCGGGTCGGACGGATTGAGTCGACCCGCCCGACCCGGGTCGGCCTTCTCCTTCGCCCGACCAGGCACGCGCGGGAAAGGGCAGAAAAGATCTTATCAACCCCGACTTTTCGCCGACTTAGAACTCCGACTTAGCACATGAAAAATAGGGTTGGACAACTGGAGATTCTCCAGCTATCCATCCTCATCTGTTATAATCAATCGGTGAGTCGGTTGGGGGAAGAACCTAGTCGGGGAAAGAGGGTTAAAAAATCAAAAAAGGTTGTTATCATGGGCAGAAGGTGTTCGATGAAAGTTCTGAGAGAGATAGAAAGAGAAATAGAGAGAAAATGAGAGAAATCGAGCGAAAGAGTGAGTTGAGGATCTGTAGGCCGAGCGATTGGCGTTATTCCGACCGGAAAAGTGCTGGCAAATCTGTCCCAACGATAAACTTCCTCACTGGAAATCCCGGGGCAAGCTAACCGTGAAGCTCTGAAACTGAGCTCCGGCCGGCCAAGCACTAGATAAAAAGTAAAAATAAGATCAGAGCCTTATAATGCATGCATCTGTAGCTACAAACAGATGTCTCATTCTAAGCTTTCATATTTTAGAATTTGGCAATGTTCTGGTTAAAAAAAAAGCTTTCGGAAATGGAGTTTCGAGTGAAATAACAAATATAAACAAGAATACACCATTTATTATTATTTACTGCTGAAGGACGAATTCCTCCAAGAGCTGTGTAGAGTGCTAATTTCCTAATAGGGAGGCCCATACCCTAGAAAAATACTATTTTGTCAGGTGCCAGCTTGTCACGCGTCCAATGCAACATCTACATCTTCATGTCACTAAAAACTAGAAGAGCTTAAAATCACCTGGCGCCCGAGATCACCTAGTCCTAAGATCCTCGCTCCATCAGTCACGGCTATATATAACTTGGATACTTCTCTCTGGCCATTTCTTCAACAATTCCAAAACTTTGCCCCTGGAAAAGCCAACAAGAATTCATAGGTTGACACTGTTACATTTACTTGGGGAAAGTCAAAGCTCGAAGAAACAGTGCATACTTCTCTTTTAAGCTTGTAAATAAACCCTGAGGTCGCCGGAAGATACTTCCATATTTTTGGCAAGCCTCACCCACGGTTGGAGTTTAGACAATTGGAAGTAACTCCACGACATTACCAATAAAAAGCTTAGTTTGGGGAAAACCGTTCATTTCTCTGCTGTAGATAAAGATCAGATGCATTTGAAACCCAAATAAAAAAAAAGGATAGGGAAGAAAATCGTCATTTTGATCTTCTATGAGCACAAAATGTGTCCTTCATCATTTGTTGGCATATTTCTTTCCTTCAAATGATTGAATTAAACTCAAAACATCACTTTGACTTAGCTACAATGAATCAAATGAACAGCTGTTGATTGAAAGAAAGCAAGATCGAAGACAAGGAGAGATGGCTTTGGGAGAAAATTCCGTGTATCTTTTCTCTGTATTTCTCAATATATGATATACAAATTTATAATACAAAGCATCAATGAATAAAGGAAATAAAATATTTTACAAAATCAAATACAATCCACTTGATCTTTGCATATCATTCCAAACAATATCGCATATCAAATCAATGATATCGCATATCTTCCAACACTCCCCCTCAAGCTGATGGCTTGTAGATGTCCAAGACACTTAGCTTGCTCAGTAGATATGCGTGCTGTTTCTGATAGAGGGGTTTGGTGAAAACATCCGCGGGTTGTTCTGCAGTCCTTATTCCTCTTGTTTCAATTACCCCTTCTTGAATCTTCTCTCGTGTAAAGTGACAATCTACTTCTATGTGTTTCGTTCTCTCATGTACCATAGGATTAGTCGCAAGCTTGATAGCGGCATCATTGTCACAAAAAAGTCTGGTTGGGCCCTTAATTTGTACCCCAAGATCTTCCAGCAATCCTTGTAGCCATTCTATCTCGCAAGTAGTTTTTGCCATTGCCTGATATTCTGCTTCTGCTGAAGATAGTAACACAGTCGGCTGTTTTTTTGTCTTCCATGAGAGCAACGAGTCTCCAAGCTTAATGCAAAAACCTGTAACAGATCTTCTACTCATTGGACAGGTTGCATAATCTGCATCACAATAAGCCGTCATTTCCATGTTGCACTTTCTAGAAAGAAGTATTCCAAGTCTTGGGTATTTCTGTTGACACCTAAATTTTACTAATCATTTAGTCGTAATTTGCATAGAAAATTAGGGATTAATTTTTAACCCCTAAACAAAAATATTTAAATTGCATAATATATAGTTTAGGATCATTTTAATTTAATCGCATTTTGCATCGGACCGGTGATGGCGAACGAGCTTAAATTTCATCGAATGGGACTCGGTTCGCTCGGAAAGGTAAGGGCCGAAAATCACGAGTCAAATAGGTTTTGTCGTTTTAATTTGAGCTTAATTCAGCCCATTATGTTCAATTAAATTAAAACCCAAGTTAATTCAGCCCGCTTAGGAATTAAATAAAATTAGAAATTAGATTAAGGCCTAAGCCCAAGCCTAAGCCCATTAGGATTAGTAAGCCCATCTAATTGATCTAAGTTAGCACTATGTAAACATGTTTAGGTCAAAAATTAAGTAGAGGAGGACACAATTTCAGAAATCAGAATTTTTAAAGGGAGAGAAGGAGACCGGCGACCGCGGCCGCCGTTCGCGCCCCCTCCGCCATCGCTCCGCCGCACGCCGTTCCGCCGCGACCATCATCGCCGCGGTGCCTCTTTCCCGACGACGGCTGTACGTCCGACGAGTCTAGCAAGATTCTCTCCGTTGCTGTCCAGTACACATCCAGGCGACGCCCACCATTAATCCCACGACATCACCGATCTCCTTCTCTTGTCAACTTGACCAACAATCCCCATGCAGAGTATGTAAAGCCACGGAGATGAGAGGAACTTGCTTTCTCTGACGAAGTCCACGCCCACAAAAGAGTCAAAGAAGGAGGGAGGCTTGATTGACAACATTCACAGCCACGAACGGGAGAAAGAAAAATCAGACGGAGAGAGATTTTTCCGGCCTTTTCTGGCCAAGGCTCAACACACGAAGGAGGGGATATTCTTGAAGGAGCACATGGTTTCTTCACGGTAAAAAATCTCACGCTCTTCATCAACGACGCCCCTACAGTCTTAAAGTGAAGCCACATCTTCTCCAGTCAACCGAGGACTTGTCAACGTTTCCTACTCCTTCCTGGCGTCCCCGAAACAGCAGCCACAGCCTTGAAGATCTCCCCATGCAGAAGATGCCAAGAGGAGAGGACGCACATGCAATCTTCTTCGTCCAGAACGCTTCAAGACTTGCGAGTGTTCCTGCTTTGTTCTTCGTTCGCCCAACTCCACGTTGCTGCTGTTGCCGTGCCGACTTCCAACTCCCTTCAGCCACGTCCAGTAGAGCTATTGGCTGTGAATCCTTGCCGTGAGCAGGCTTCACCGTGAACGTTCATATTGCCCAACCAGCCTTGGTCGTGAACCGTCATAGGGACGAGCTGCTCGTGATCCACGCCACCATCCGTCGACCACCGCTCGTGCATCCTCGCCGGAGCCACCCATCGGAACAGCCGCAAGCCGTACGCCACCGGAGACCTCGTCGTCCCGCCGTCGCCGTCTCGTCACCGATGTCGCCGATCCCGATCCGCAAAGTCGAGCTCGATCCCGACCGATTCAAATTTGGTAATAATCTGCAAATTAGGTAAGTGAACATTATCCAATATTTTCAGAATATTTGTTTTCCTAATTTTCAGACGTTTGAATATTCTGTGAATGTTATCCGAATTGTTAGATATCATAGGATAATATTTACGATATCCGCGATATTTGAAAATATTCAAAATTAGGAAATTTTCCTAATTTAGCAACGTATCTAGACGACTATCTGGCCTTATCCCTAAGGTACGATACGCGGCTATACGGAAAATTATTATCCTATCCATAATCACTTGGATACGATAATGATCTTTATCTGCTTTCCAAATTTAAATGATTAACTTTCCGTCAATATCTATAACCCTATAGATATGACCGATAGTTCGATTTTTGTGCCTAATCCGAATTTGAAACAAATCTGGCGGATCGCGTGGACGGTTTGAATGTGGTTGCTATCCTTGTTTATTTAATTGCTTTCCTTTTTCAAATAAACAAAAAAATTCAAAAAAAAATATCAGTTAGGATTTGAATTAGAATTTTGCATGTTTAGGGAATTCTAAATACATCTAGAAGATAGAGTAATTATTTAATTTAAATTAGGACTTGAGATAATCTATTTCCTAGTTTAAATTAAGTAATATTCTAATCTTAATAGATTATTTAGGTTATTTTTTTAATTCAGAATTTTCATGAAAACCCCAAAAAAAAGAATGAATTGCTTTATGGTAGATTAGGATAGATTGCATTCTTAATTTAAGTAATTTATTATTTCGAATTTTAAGAAAAATTCCAAAAATAAGTCATGTTAGGATATGTTAAGTCATCATAGGTTGCATGTTATTTTAGGCATATTTTTATTCCGAATTTCATTAGAAAATACCAAAAATAAATCATTTGCCCGTCATTAGAATTAGGTCACGTCGTCGCATGACATATAGTTTGCATGCTAGGTTGCATTACTTGCATGTCATTTTTGCACGTCATTGCATGTAGATTGGCTTTCATTTAAATAAGCGAAAATCCAAAAATTGAGTGCCTTGTTTTGTTAATTAGAAATCATGTTAGGATTGTTAATGTGATTTTCTAGTTAACAATGCAGATACTTGCATTGCTTCCAGGTAAGTAATTCTTCCAAACTTGCGATTTATTTAATGCTTTCCTGGGTGTTAAATTGGTGATTTGCGTACCCGCATGAACACCTCACATGTTAGTAGTTAAGTTAAAATGGATCCAAACTGCCTGCCAAAATATTTTTGAAAAAAAAAGGTACCGAAAGGGCGTTAGATTAGATCTAGCGTAACCAAGTCCCCGAGTTTAGAATTTCTGGTTCGTAGGAATAAAACATATCTCCCTATGTTTTATTTAGGTTTCTAATCGACCTACCACAAAATGATTAGTGGCGACTCCAAGCATAAAAATATTTGCATGTTAAAGACTTAAACCCTAAGTTGCGAATTGGTAGGGCTTGGGAGGGCCCGAGTTAAGATTAGTCTTAATAATCCATTAGCCCGAAAAATGAAAATTTTTTAGGTCGCGACAATTTCTTTAAATACTTGACAATTTTCAGTGTAGCATTCATGTGAGACTCTTTTGGTTTGTGCATAAATTGGCTGAGTGTCTGTACCGCATAACATATGTCTGGCCTGGTCATAGTCAAGTATATGAGCTTCCCAATAAGTTTCTGGTAGCTTGCTGGATCTTTGAGTATGGGATCATCTTCTTGAGAAGATCCTTCGTCATATTCCGTCGTGGTCAGCTTGATATTTTGTTCGATCGGAACAACAGCTGGCTTGCAACCTGATAGACCTGCTTCTGATATAATTTCCAACACAAATTTCCGTTGACTGAGGGAAATTCCTTGATCGGATCGGGCAATTTCAATTCCCAGAAAGTACTTGGGTGATCCCAGGTCTTTTATATGGAATGTGGAATGCAGATACTGCTTGAAGCTCTTTATGGCATTTTCATCATTGCTCATAATAAGTATATCATCAACATATATCATTAAATAAATGGATGACATACCTTTTGTCTACGTGAAAAGGGCATAGTCAAAACGGGATTGCTTAAATCCTGCAGCTATAAGTGCATTCGCAAATTTGGCATACCATTGTCGAGAAGGTTGTTTAAGACCATATAGGGATTTACGGATACGACATACTTTATCCTCCCCCTGTCTCCTAAAGCCCTAAGGAACCTCCATATAAATCTCCTCATCCAAATCACCATGAAGGAAAGCATTATGGACATCCATTTGGCGTAAATTCCAGTTTTGAAATGCCGCAACCGACAGGAAAGATCGGACAGTGACATCTTTGGCTACTGGGGAAAATGTTTTGTAGTAATCAAAACCCTCCCGTTGTGTAAAACCTTTCGCCACCAAACGAGCCTTGTATCGTTCAATGGATCCGTCTGATCGATACTTGATCTTGTATACCCATTTACACCCAATCGGCTTCCGATGAGGGGGCAATGGCACAAGTTCCCATGTGTTATTTTCAATCAAGGCTTGCAACTCAGTTGCCATAGCCTTTTGCCATCGTGGATTAGTGCATGCTTCATCATAGTTGGAAGGTTCCCGATCTTCAGATATTCGGCTAATGCAGCATCTATGTTTTGACGAGAGTTTATTGAATGAAACATAAGCTGAGATGGGATATCGAATACCTGGTGAATTGTGAGTAGCACATACATAGTCTTTGGTCCATGTGAGTGGACGTGTGATTCTCCCAGAACGTCGTGGAGGGTCTCTTGGAGGTGAAGGTGAAATTTCCTCCATAACAGGTGATAATCCTTCGGCATATGAAAGATCTTCAGTGGTCTCATCGTCTTCCATTGGTTTCAATGTTGATAATGAAGAAGCATCTTCAGTGGGAAATTTTTCAGGTATTGGAGATCCTTGAATAGTCGGAACATAGGTGGGATCCCTGAAACTTTCTTCTTCAGTGGAAAAAATACGAGGAGTGTTTGCTGCCCCTACATCTTCTTTGGAGGAGTCATCTTCAAAAGGAAAGGTGTTTTCGTGAAAAACGACATCCCTGCTTACGAAAAATTCTCCTGTGGATGTGTCAAAAAGACGATAACCCTTTTGTAGATTCGGGTATCCCATGAATATACATTGTCGAGCACGGGGACCCATCTTGTCCCGAGGGCCTGTAGAAGTGGCGTAACACAAGCATCCAAAAATTCGCAAATGGTCCAGATTTGGCCTTTTTTTTAAATAGGAGCTCAAATGGTGATTGTCCATTGAGTACTTTCGATGGCATCCGATTAATCAAGTAGGCCGCTGTTATCACACAATCTCCCCAAAAATTTTCTGGGACAGAAGCTTGAAACTTTAACGCACGTGCTACCTCCAAGAGATGGCGATGTTTTTTCTCAACCACCCCATTTTGTTGCGGGGTATAAATACATGAGCTTTCATGTAAAATTCCATGAGATGAGAAAAAATTATCGCATTCACGGTTGAAGAATTCCTTTCCATTATCTGTTTGAATGCGTCGAATAGATTTTCCGAACTGTGTCTTTGATAAAGAAATGAAAGTCTTCAAGTTATGGAAAACTTGAGCTTTAGACTGCATAAGGAAAACCCATGTAGCTCTGGAATAATCATCCACAATAGTAAGAAAGAACCGAGATCCATCATGGTTCGGTGTGTGATATGGCCCCCACACATCAATGTGAATTAGAGAAAAAATATCGATAGCAGGACTCTTGCTAAAAGAAAAAGGTATACGAGATTGTTTTGCAAGTGGACAAATATGACACTGAGAATAAGGAAACAAGGCACTATGTCCCATTCTAGAATGCATAAGGAAATTTTTATCATTGGCAGTCGAATAACACAATGATTTTTTATTGAAAAAAATGCATGATAAATCGAAATTTCTGGGAAAGCTGGTCCAAAAATATACTCCTTCAGAGAGATTAGCCAAGCCCATCAGTCTGCCAGTCGAAAGGGACTGAAAGAAACAAGTATCAGAATCGAAAAAAATTCGACATGAATTTTCTTCACAGGCTCTAGACACAGATATGAGGTTGAACCGAAAGTCTGGGACATAAAGGACATTTTTGAGTGTGATTTGTGAGCTAAGATTTACTGTCCTTGTCGTAGTGACATGAGTAACATTCTCATTCGGCAATTTCACAGAGATAGGAATGCTTAATTCTCTATGAATAATGGAGAATAATCCCTTATTACAGATAATATGATCACTTGCCCCTGAGTCAATTATCCAAGCATTTCTAGAAATAGAATTTATCAGGCAATGAGTAATACTTGAAAAACTACTTCCTTTGTTGGAAGTGTCTAATTTTTGTAATGCATGCATAATTTGCTGATATTGTCCATATGTGATGGGCTGATCATCATTTGGACTAGTGACTTGATAAGCCGCAGCCGAGGATTCTTTTCCTTTCTTTTCTTTTTCCCGGGGTTTACCATGCAATTTCTAGCGGTTGTTGATTGTGTGATGGGGCCGCCTGCAATATTCACAAAATTTTTTTCCTTTTAAATTCTGCCCGAAAAATTTTTGTGCACCCGAAAAAACTGGATCGTTGGATGTCTTTGAATGGGTCTGTTGCCCACCGTCCGATTCCTTAGTGGAATCGATGCCTTTCTAGCCATCAGATCGCAAGCTACGATCCACACCGTCCATTCCATTTCGTTTAATTTGCTGCTGCGTATCGTTCCCCACAAACCCTCGCCGCTCCTTCTCTCAATCTAGGGTTATGGAACCCAAATCGCGACGCTCGCCGCGGGTCGCGAGGGCGATGCTTTCTGCTCCCCTTGCTTGTTCTGGCGAGGCGAGTCGTTGGCTCTCTTCCTGTACCGCTAGTTGAAAGATGCGTCCGAGCGGTGGCAGCAGGTCCATGGCGAGGATCTGCGATCTAAAGGTGAGATAAGATTCGTTCAAAATCAAGAGAAATCGTGTGACTCTCTCCCTATCTTTGATCGCCTTATACTGTTGTAGCGTGGTTTCGGGCCCCTCAAGCTTTTCTTCGACTGATTCTAGCTCATTCCAGAGGGCCGACAGCTTGTTGAAGCAAGCAGTTATGCTCATATTCCCTTGCTTTAGCTCTGAAAGCTCCTGAGTGAGAGAAAAAAAATCCTCGCACGGTCTAATTTCCCGTACATTTCTCGTATATTTTCCCACATCTTCCTTGCATCTTCTGTGGGTGGAAGTCCGATGGCTATTTCTGGGCTAATACAGTTCCCGATCCATGTTCTAACGAGCTGATTGCATTTTCTCCATTGTCTTCCCATTCTTTCGTCAGTCGGGATCGGAACAAATCCGTCTATGAAACCGTCTTTGTCCTTCGTCACTAGAGCTCGTCGGAAATCTTGTGCCCAGATTGAGTAATTTGTAGATCCCGTGAGAAGGTGGCTAATGAGCCGCAACTCCGATCCATCGGCGGTGGAGACGTAGAGGACGTCGTCGGGTTCTGGTCGGCCAGTGACGGACACCGTTGGATACGACAAGTAACCGGGTTGCAGAACCGGGTAGGGATTTTGACCCAAACTCGGATTTCCTGACCCGTTTGATACCCCCGCATTGATCGTTCCAGATCCTTCAGTTGGGCTTGCTCCGTTTGTGGCTGGTGGGCCGCTGTTGGGCTGGGCATTTTCTTGGCTCGCCCCAGGCAATGATGCATTTGGGTTTGGCCCAAGATACCATGGATTCGGTATCCATTGGAAAGGCTAGCCCCCGATTGGCTGGCCCACGATGGGCGGGCCCGGTAGGAGCTGCCCTGTATTTGTCTGAGCCTGATAGAGTTGCCAAAAAAAGGGCTGGGCCTGGCCTCCAGAAAACACAGTATATGGAATTTGTGGGTTAACTCCTTCCGAGACATGTTAATCAGTAACATCCTCCGAGGCATGTTGATCAGTAACATCCTCCGAGGCATGTTGATTCGTAACATTTTCTGGGGAAGATGAATCCGAAGATGATTGTTTTTGATTCATGATGAGGGTAAGTGTGTAGCCTTTAGCCTTTCTTCGTCTTGCTTAAAAACTGATTCCTTCGCTGGAAGGGTACCTTGTTTTAACAGGTCCAAATTCTCAGCAGGCAATCGTTGGGGACTTGCGGAAGCTAAATCAGGAGCGAAGCCGCTCTGATACCATGAAAGAAAGCAAGATCGAAGACAAGGAGAGATGGCTTTTGGAGAAAATTCCGTGTATCTTTTCTCTGTATTTCTCAATATATGATGTACAAATTTATAATACAAAGCATCAATGAATAAAGGAAATAAAATATTTTACAAAATCAAATACAATCCACTTGATCTTTGCATATCATTCCAAACAATATCGCATATCAAATCAATGATATCGCATATCTTCCAACATTGATCCCAACAACAAATATGAAAGTTTGCAAAACATATACCTCCAGGTCCATCAGGGCCATATACTTCTGCAATGGAACTTGATATTGTCAAAGATTTTTCATTAGTTTATTCTTCTATTATTACAAAATTCACAATGAACAGAATAGTTAGTCGGACTAATTATATTAAATCATGGAGTTAAGGTGCGCAGAAATAGGATGGGGACTCCGGATACTGCCCTTACCCAACCTGAAGTTGCTAAGAGACAATTGTTGGAGGTAGGCATCGGGAAAGCACGACCTTCCCTCTTTCGGCTACTTTCACACGGATCTCTTCATTTGAATTTTTAATAAGTGACGAGGTAAACCAAGATGTGCACAGCAGTATTTTAACATTGCACAGCGGTGGTCGAATGTTCAATTGTAGCCGTAATTGCTCAATGTACCTGAAATTTGAATTTTTGAGATTGACAAATTGGTTAAGGTGTGCCAAATGTGAGAGAGAGAGGTGGCGGCGGCGGCTACAGTGGTGATTGGCAATAATGACCGCAAGTCTGATGGTGGCACCAGTCTTTGTGATGATGCTGGTGCACTACTATCGTTTTGTTTGAGGAGGCGGTGCTTTTATTCGAGCTGGTGCTGGTGGCGCCCAACTTTGGCGATGGTGACCGGATCTTCCAATGACAATGTCGCCTATTTGCTGGTTGTGGTGCTCGATTTGTGATGGCTATCACGAGGGGTTTTTTTGACCAAACAAAAAAGTTTTTACAGTTTATGGACAGCAGGGAATTGAGAGAGATGACATGGAAGCATCTCAGCTTCCGACGTGTATTGTGACCAGGCATCATCTTTTAAAAGACGCCTTGACAGTCAACATAACACATTTAACGGCAAAAACTGTCCACATCGTCTCATGCTGTTTATTTTTTTAACCGAATGATCATATGGAACTAATTTTAAGAAATTCATAATTTAACTGAATGAAAATAAAAAAAAAGGGCGCATGAACCGATTTGCATCATGAAAATTATTATATATATATATATATATATATATATATATATATATATATATTTAATTGGTTACCAACTTCTATCTCATTATTAGCAGATAGGTCAGTATATACTAGATAGATACAATCTACGATTAGAAGCCCATGACCAGAGCGGTCTGCTTCCTCGTAACTGAGATCCTCCTTCTGTCCCTTTCCACAGCTCAGCAAAATCACATATGCTCGAAAGCTGAGTTACAAAGCCAAGATCATGACTCGCATCAGCATTCATCAAATTGACTCTAGGCCTCCCCACCACCAACAGAAACAGAGCAAAACCCAGGACAAAAATACAAAAATACATTGTCATCGATTGGGGAACCCATCTCGTGGTCTCCGAGTGGTTTTCGCATTTCTTGTGGCCGATTAAAATTGATGCTACGTAATTAGGCATCTTGGACCTGCTTTGTGCATCTAATTCGACAGGACTACAATTGCCATGCACGATTCTCTCATACGCATAATTCAATAAAAGTATAATAATTAAATAATACTGAGTCTTCACAAAGGTAAGATAAAGATCTCTTAAATTCAATGACCTCATAAATGCTCTCGCCCGAATTCGTTACGGTGAACCAAATTTGCAGTCTGTCCCATCGATTTCTTGTAATGAAAAAATGGTACGCATTTTTTTACGGATGCTTTCCTTGTAGCGGCAAATTCAGCTTTGTCTGAGCGAAGGTGATGATGACGACAGACTAGTATGATCGGAAGAAGAGGGGATAGGTGATGGGTTGCATAGACTTGACCAGACCAGTCCGCGAGTCAGATTCTCGGTCTTCGAGCCTTGGAGCTAATTTCCCAAGTTACTACCCCATTGGAGATCCATTAATTACAAGATTTAGACTGGGAGTCATCATGCTAATTCACAATTCACAGCAATAAAAAAAAATGATTATTTACAGAAATTCCGGATATATTAAATTATCAATTTCCTTATGTTTATTTACTTAGCCACGACATTGGATTTACACTAAAAGATCTCTTGCCCGATTTTATTCAAACTAACATTGAATTTACAGTTATCTGAAAGTGAAAATTGATATAGGCGAATGAAATACAGAAGCTTAATAATATATAGAAAATTAAGGAATTCAGAGTGACAGTTTTGCTCACTGAAATTGCATCGGATCTTAATGCATTCATTTACTTCCTAAAGAAAATTTTTGCACCGCCTTGTATGTACACAGCGCATCAATGTTGAATGTTGAGTCCCATAGTGCGGATGAAACGAAGATGAACCCCGACCCACCAATAGGTTTCTAGTAAAATATGAGGTTATAGCCAAACAAAACTTAGATGACTGGAGACCTGGCCTTATTCAGTTCCGACCAATAAAAAAAATTTAATACAGCTGGGGCAACCAAAAGAATATCTGCATGATCAAGAATATGATCATGACTTCAACGAATGCTGGACCAATGATTATATTAGTGTGAAGGGCATCCCCCAACAAGGCTTCTCGACAGGCAGTTAACATCACCCGACTTGCTCTCTGGAGTCTAAAGAAACGCTTCCTTATCGTCCATGCCTTCTTTCAAGCCACTCTGATTGAGCTTGAGGATCTTCATTGCATGGGCATTTGCGCTGACTGGTCCAAACAATCACAGCAACGCAGGGGTGGCAAGTCCCATAGACTCTGCAACTTCACTGGCAGAAAGTTTGTCTGCTTGTTCCTCTAAAAAAGCAAAATAACGAAGCAATGAAGCTGCAGGATTGGGCAGATCTAGTATATATGGAAGTTGATGTGGTTTGTTTATCTACATTCTCATCCTAAGATCTATCTAGCATGATTTCTCGCTCCGAACTTGTATCTCATCACTCGTCTGATCATCTAAATCAGAGGAATATAGAGTCATGAAAATATCTGATTCAATCAGTTCATAAAAAAGGCTAAATGCTTATAAGGAATGGCCAAATATAAGGCACCTGAAGGTGATGCAGAAGATACATCAAGAAGAGATGTACAAATACCTGCAAAATTACAACTGCTATCATGAGAAGAACTATCCGCCACAACTTCCCCATCATGAATCCATGTATTAGAGTCTTAAATAGTTACCGGGCAAAACAGTAGGAGCAACCAAACTGTTGGATATCTCCAAAGAAATCTAGTTGCCCTTGCAGCACCGGAATCTAACAATATAGCTGCCTTTTGCAACTGCATTGGACATGTTAAAGCAATTCAGAACCAAAAAACAAACAAATTAAACGGGGATGTCACGCCATGCTTCCGCATGGTTCGTCCCTGAACCATATACCTACTAGAGGGGGTCTCGCTCTGATACTAATTAAACGGGAATGTCACGCCGTGCACCCACGGGCACGTGAACATCCCATCACGGTTATAACGTTGCGATATTCCAGGACGTGTCGCCAACCCACTCATTTCATCTTTTAATTATTAGCATGCGGAAACGTGTACTAAACTCCCAACAATTAAAAAGACAGGGATAGCGCAGGCAAACAACCATCCAAATACATATCAACAAGATGCTTTTGTACATTTACATCCTTACCCCCAAGAAGTTAGTATATTTACAAACCAACATTATAGTACTTCCTACAGAACTAGCCAGTCAGAAAGGGGTTGGTGGTCAGGGGTTTAACGTTGCGCTTCTACTCCAAAAATGGCTTCCAAAAAGTAGACCGTACGCACCTTTATCGCTAGGGTCTTGAAAAATGTTAAACGACGGGGAGTGAGATAAAATCTCAATGAGTCAACTAACTAATCCTCGATTAGAACGTTGATTAGCCCTAGGCGTCCCCTATCCTCGCATCTCAATGACGATGGTAGATCAATAGCAAGGCGCCTTGCGCCTTCCCTTAGTTATAATATGGGTTGACAACTCAATCATAACATGATAAATTAACCAAGCACATCCACACGCAGGCAACCCTACCTAGTCCTGGCACACTTGCTGCACATAACATGTTATAATATCATCTAAACAAGTAGCATACATCACATATAATCAGAACACATCACAACAATTCCATGCGCAATGCACCATGCGTGTTCCAATTATTAACGAGCCCTTGGGCCACGGCACATCCTAAAGGATGGCGATCTTCTGGACCTACCCAGATATCGTCCCGCCCCATCGGGCACGGCATCATCTGGCGTATACATATGCCTCAGGACGGCATTCCATTCGAAGCATTGCGACAAGGCATTGTCTGGCACCCACGCCATTGTGATCATCAGATGGAATCCGAAATCCATCGGGCATTGTCCCGCGTAGAAATATGCCTCAGGACGGATTCCTTTATGTGATCACTTAAGCACACAGCCACTCATGCCAAATTATAATTTGTCTCATTTAACTCAATGCAAGAGTACTATATGCTCATACATTGGAATGTATTCGATTTCACACGTAAAAATACACAAAACATTCCTATGTGACCACATGCCACCAGTTAATGCACCAACATTGCACACCAAGATTACATCATGTATTCAGATATTTCATCACATTACAAATGGTTCTCATCATGAATCTCATACGTTATTCCACATATCATTACCAAGCCTTATATTATAATATCTCAAAGGCCATTATTATCGGTGGTAGAACATGCGTTTCATTCTACACAACCCAAGTATGAATTACACCAAAATAATTCAAGTAGAGTAATATAATTAATTATTTTACTAATTCACAATAAACTATCATTTCATTCAAGATAATTTAATAACCAATTATCGATAACTTATCATGAAATTATCGATAACTTATCACAAAAATAATGATAACTTATCACATAAGTGGAGGATAGCCTATCGCAATTATTGATAAGCTATTAATAAAATTTCCGATAACCTATCACCATTGCTCCGATAACCTATCATAAGTACAACTATAACTTATCGCAATTACCGATAATCTATTCCAATAACTTATTGTGCTAATCCTAATTACTTAACAATAACTAGGTTTACTTCTAATCTAATCTATCCCTAAGCATGATTAACGGCCTAATCAATGATTAGGTAGTTAACTCACCGTTTAACGGTGACGGTGGCGGCACGGTGATGGCGAAGCCATGTGAGCGTTTCAAAGCACAAACCAACTTCGTGGAACGTGGTGGAAGAGCTAAACAGCAAACTACGAGGCTCGGTCCAGCGCTGCTTGAGACCCGACGAGCGGCAACGAGCGGCGGCTAGTGACAGTGATGGTATGCGATTCACGGTGACGGTGGAGGAGTGATGGCCGGCAAAACATAAGAAGAGAGAGAGAGTGACCGAACAAGAGGGAGAAGAGAGAGAGGGAGACCAAAGTGAAAATTGAGGGAAATGAGTGGTGAAATTGTGAGCCAAAGGTTGAAAATGCAAGAGAGGCTCCTCTATTTATAGGCCTCTTGTCAACTTACTAGAGAAGTTAACCAACTTACTAGAGAAGTTAGCCAAGCCAACTTACAAGATAAGTTATCCAAGCCAAGAACACTTGGCTCATATCCCTTCTTGGTCAACAAGCTTGAATGCTTGGCTAGGAATTGAACTTGCAAGCCAAGTTCACCAAATATCACAAATTGTATTACTATGCAAAAAACAAAAGAAAAGAAGGAGACCATCTTGGCCTTATCTTCTTCAATTGGGCGGCCAACAAAAGAGAGGGGAAAAAAAGACAACTTTGCCCTGAAACGCCTTCAATTTGCATAATTCCAAATAGTAATCCAGTCTTTGATTTCTACTCTTGAAATTGGGGTCAAAACGAGGATGTCACACTCCCTTCCTCCTTGCAACCAGAATCATGTTGCCAACTTAATAAGAAATAAATACTTGATGAATCTGTTGGAGTTGGCGAATACTTCAGAGACCCTTGTTTCTCATACCGAGCATGCCCATGTAAGGTTAGGGAAATCTAAGTATGATCCGACGACATGTGACCCCCGTGCACAGAATGCGGGGATTCGGGGGCAGCACCCCCGACACAGGGGTCCCGCTGACCGGACAGCGGGTAGGGGTTCCACTCGTGCATCGATTTGTGATATACCCCATCAGAATCGGTTTTTTGGCTTATGTTTTAAGCTGACCTGTTTGTTATGGGATTAAAGGGATTCGGATAGGCTTGAGCTTTGGGCCTATTTTATGTCATATATATATATTGTACTTGTATGAGAGATCATTGTAACAAGCGACTGTGGTCGTAAACCTAAATCCTAGTGGAATCCCTTTGCAGGACGTAACCCTATTTTGGGGTGAACCTGGGTAAACTCTTGCATCATTTAATTTTCTTCTATTCTCTGCATGATCGTTCTAATTCGGTTTGCGATACACCCCATCAAGTGGTATCAGAGCCAAGGTCGAGGAATTAGGGTTTATTTGAGATGTTGGGAGGGTCACGAATTGAGATAGAAAAATTCAATGGGATGCGGTTTGACTTGTGAAAGATGAAGATGAAGGATCTTCCTTGTGATATAGATCTTTGGTTGGCAATCGTAAGGGAAAGGCCAATTGTTGTGACTGCTAGTGTCGTGATTGGCAAGGAAGCAGATGCAACTCCCAAACAGCCAGATGCAAAGGAAATTGAGGATCGGGATCGGATCGATCGGAAAGCAAAGGGTTTGATTTGGCTTTGTCTCGCAGATTCCATTCTGACGAACGTGATGAACGAACCTACAGTTAAGGATTTATGACAGAAACTGGAGTCGCTACACCAAAGTAAGTCGCTGGTAAACAAGTTTTTCTTAAGGAAGAAACTATATAATCTTCGGATACACGAGGGCGATTCGTTTTCTGCACATCCGTATAACTTTAACACGTTAATAAGTCAACTCGTATCAATCAGTGCTAAGTTCCAGAATGATGATAAGGTGATAACACTACTTTGTTCACTGCCGGATTCATGGGATAACCTGATTGTGGTAATCGGTGGTGAGGACAAGGAATTGTTGTATGAGAATGTGTGTTCGGCCTTGTTATTAGAGGAGACACAAAGAAAGAGGTTAGGGAATTCCAGTAAAGAGGCGCTGGCTGCTAGGGATAGGCCAGTAGAGAAGGCTCTAAATCGGAGAGGGTCCAGATCCAAATCTCATGGGCGATCAAAGAGTAGGGAGAGGAGGGTACAATGCTAGAGATGTCAAGAGTGGGGCCATGTGAAGCGGGATTGTAAAAACAAGCCCGTTTCTAAGAAAGAAGTTGAATCATCCTCGGGAAAAAAGGAGGACGAGACATGAGATATGTATGTGGCTACTGCATGTATGGCGCAGTTAGACAAGGATATTAGACAACGGTGCTTCATACCACATGACGCCTCATAGACACTGGTTTTGTGAATATGAGAAATATGATAGTGGAGATGTCGAACTTGGAAATAATACTGCAGTTCAGATTGTCAGGCGTGGCAAGGTGAAGTTGAGGATGAGTAATGGCACAGTGAAGACTCTTCCAAACATGACGCACATACTCTCGATGAGTAGAAACCTATTATTAGTCGATACGATGGTTGATTCAGGAATTACTTTCAGCTGTGATAAAAATTCGTGCAAGATGACTCGAGGTTCTATTGTGATTGCACGAGGAGTCCGTTATGAAACGTCGTACAAGCTGCTCGGGGAAACGGTGATTGTTGGTGGCGGGTTCATCTCTGAAAAGGCAAAAGAAGATGGATATGACACGTCTATGTTGTGACATCAAATGGTAGGGCATATTGGTGAAAAGGGCCTGTCTACCTTAACTTCAAGTCAAATGGTAGAGGGAGTATCGGATTGCTCTATAGGTTTCGGCTTCTGTGAACACTGTCTTCATGGAAAACAGAACCGAGCTAGTTTTCAACACGCTGGTACGAGAGCAACAGAGATTTTGGAGCTGATTCACAGTGATGTTTTCGGGCCTACTTCGACTCCATCTATTGGAGGATCCAGGTACTATGTATCGTTCATAGATGATTTTTCGAGATATAGTTGGATTTATTTTATTAAAAGTAAATCAGATGTATTCGGAAAATTTCAAGAATTTAAGGCTTTGGTTGAAAACAAATTGGGTAGGAAAATCAAGATACTTCGTACGGATAATGGAGGTGAATTCTGTTCGGACAAGTTCGAGTAGTTCTGTGTGGATAATGGTATTGCGAGACAGAAAACGACCCCATATACACCTCAATAGAATGGGGTGGCTGCAAGATTAAATCGATTACTTATAGAAAAGGCAAGATGCACGCTGACTTAGGCAGGTTTGGATCCTGAATTTTGGGCGGAAGCTATAGCCACGGCCAGTTATTTGAAGAACCGGTCACCAACCTCATCAGTGAAGGATCGTACACCATACGAGGTAGTGTTTGGGAAGAAGCTGAATTTGTCACATGTTTGGGTATTTGGGTGTGACGTGTATGTTCATGTACCCAAGGAGAAAAGAGGTAAGCTTGACAATAAGTCTGAGAAGAACATATTCGTTAGATACAAAGACGGGGTCAAGGGCTATAAGCTGTGGAAACTAAAATCAAAGATCATCGTATACAACAAGGATGTCGTCTTTCGTGAAACACAATCCCAGGTAGACATACAGAAAAGTGATGAGCCCAAGAAAGTAGTAGTGCTTGAAGAAAGTCCTAAGGCCGAAACCGTGGAGATAGCTCCACAAGATATACCAGCAGAGTTTGATTCTGATCCGGAGCAAGGGGACTGGTTAATGAAGTTGAGGATGCAGATTCGGATGAAGATCCGGACACCAATAGCATGCTGGCTCTCAAGAGATCAACACGGGAAAGGCGAAAACCCCTTCGGCACTCGCTTAGTGCATTGAGTACATTTCATGTCTTAAGCATTACCAGAGATGATCCTAGTTTTGTAAAAGAGGCAAGATCCATGGATGACACGAATCAGTAGGAGCTCGCAATGATAGATGAGATGCAGTTGCTTGATCAAAATAAGACATGGAGCCTATGTAAATTGCCTAAGGATAGAATGGTAATTGGGTGCAAATGGGTGTTCAAGCAAAAGCTGAAATCGGATGGGACTGTGGAGAAGTACAAGGCGAGGCTCATAGCCAAGGGGTATTCTCAGATTGAGGGAGTTGACTATGACGAGGTTTTCTCTCCTGTGACGAAATTGACCTCGATACGGTTTGTTCTGTCCGCAGCAGCTGCATACGATCTTGAGGTGGAACAGATGGATGTGAAAACGGCTTTTCTTTATGGGGACTTGGAGGAGGAGATTTATATGAGACAACTAGAAGGGTTTGAAGTAAAAGGAAAGGAGAATCTGGTGTGCAAGCTGAAAAAGTCTCTATATGGGCTGAAGTAGTCACCAAGGATATGGTACTAGAAGTTTGACATTTACATGCTCCAGCTTGATTTTGTGCATTCAAATTCTGACCATTGTATATATGTGAGGAGGGCGGGTGATCAGTTTGTCATTCTTACGCTATATATGGATGATATGCTGTTAATCGGGAATAGCGTGAAGATGGTGAAATCCGTAAAAAAAATTGCTGGCTAGGAAGTTCAAAATGAAAGGTTTGGGGCCTGCAAATTTTATTTTGGGTATGCAGATTATGAGGGACTGTGAGAAACGAAAGTTATGGCTAGGGTAGGAGAAATACATCAAAGAAATGTTGAAAAAATTCAACATAACAGAGTGCAAGCCTATTGGTACCACTATACCTTTAGGGACCAAGTTATTTGTGGAACAGTGCCCTAAAACGGATGAGGAGGTTGAGGAAATGACCCGAGTTCCATACGCAAGTGCAATGGGTAGCTTGATGTATGCTATAGTGTGCACGTGTCCGGATATAGCCCAAGCAGTGGGAGTCTTGAGCCGATATATGTCTAACCCAAGTAGAGAATATTGGAATGCGATCAAAAGAGTTTTCAAGTATCTTCGTGGAACTTGGAATTTTTCTTTACGTTTTGAAGGTACAGAGAATCGAAACATCCTTGATATCGTAGGCCATGTAGATGCATATTGGGGCGGGGATATTGATAGTAGACAGTCCACTAGCGGGTATGTTTTCACATTATTTGGGGTTGCGGTGAGTTGAATGAGTAGGAGGCAAAGCATGGTAGCGCTTTCTTCTACGGAGACTGAGTACATGCCTCTTACTCATGCCAGAAAAGAGGCTATATGGTTACAGCGGTTGTGCTTGGAGCTCAGTTTTAAGCAAGGTGCCGTAGATGTGAGATGTGACAATCAATGGGCTATTTATTTAGCTAAGAATCTAGCGTTTTACTTACGTACAAAGCACATTGACATACAATATCACTTTATCCGAGAAAAAGTAGAGAAGAAAGTGGTTCGACTTGAAAAGATTGACACGGTGGAAAATAGTTCAGACTTCCTTACTAAAGTCGTCACGGTTACGAAGTTTGAATGGTGCTTTGCTGCGATTGGATTGAACATGAGTAATGTTGGAAAGGCTCTCATTTGCACGAAGTATCCACCAAGTGGGAGAATGTTAGAGTTGGCGAATATTTCGGAAACCCTTGTTTCTCATACCGGGCATACCCACATGAGTTTAGGGAAACCGAAGTATAATATGATGATATGTGATCCATGCGCATGGAATGCGGGGGTTCAGGGGCAGCGCCCCTGACATGGGGGTCCCGCTGACCGGATAGCGGGCGGGGGTTCCGCTTGTGCATCGGTTTGCGATACACTCCATTAGAATCGGTTTTTTGGCTTATATTTTAAGCTGACCCGTTTATTGCGGGATTAAAGGGATTCGGATAGGTTTGGGCTTTGAGCCCATTTTAAGTTCTATATATATTGTACTTGTATGAAATATTATTATAATGAGTAACTGTGGTTGTAAACCTAAATCATAGTAGAATCCCTTTGCAAGACGTGGTCCTATTCTGGGGTGAACCTGAATAAATTCGTGCATCATTTAATTTTCTTTTATTCTCTACATGATCGCTCTAATTCGGTTTACGATGCACCCCATCAGAATCACCATACTCAAGTGCTTTCATTTCAGAGTCCTCTACCCATGACGATGAAGCTCTGCGTGAGACCCTATTTCTTTCTGCCTCAGCGTGGTCAATCAAACAGTTGATAAGCCAAAAAAACCTAAAACACCGATGTTTTAGGTTCTACGAAGATTCCAAGAACGGGTAACTGCCGTCAATTAAGGGACGTAAACCATACATCCTTCCTTTGCTTCTCGAGTACGCTTCAATTCCTTTCCGCCGCAGCCTTTTCACCAGCCATGGCTTCCAGTTGTGTTTGCTTGTAGTACTGTCATGACTATGAACAAGTCATCATATGTATGTGTTGCGTTAGGTATCCGGACAATTTGAACCTACGAGTCCAGACTACCAATAGATCAGTAGCTCTCACGATACCACTTCTCAAGCTCCATGTGCTCCTGTAAGAAAGAAGCAAACCAAGAAAAAACTATTTACCGACAGCAGAAAAATATTTACATAAGATGGAAAAAGACATTCAGGCAAAATCAACAAATTAAGCAAAGACAAGAAATTTGTCGAAGGAAATTTTAAGAGCTATTTCATCTTATCTCGGCAACATTAAGAAATCATCATTTAGAAGATAGGGGGAAATTGTCAGGGAACATTGGCCGGTGGATAACTTTAAGGAAAGATTTGGTGAAGTGAACGCGGTTCAAAGAGATAATTAAGGAAAGGCATAACGTCCAAATACTCTATCTCTCACTCACGTTACACACTCAGACTTGCGCCCCACCTCTTGCAGGGCGTGGGCGTCGAAACCCACATCTTAAAACTACGCGTCCCCACCCCTATCTCCCTTGCGAAGGTGGGGATTCGAACTCCCCACCTTCCCCTTCTCAAGTGAAAAGAGTGGCCACTGGAGTAAACCCCACTGGTTGACCTGTAGAACTACATATGGAACTAAAGTCAATTGAGAGGAAAAGTATGACCTGTGATCTAATAAGACCTGCATTACTATATGAATTAAACGGCACATCAATTTCAGAATTTGAGAAGGTGATGGTTTAGACCTCATTCATCAGACTATATTTCCTTTCAGATCCCAGGGACTGCTCCCGTTTGCTTCCAATGTCAACCACATTGAGGACAAATAAGCAAACTAATTGTAATTTTTTTATAATAACGCCACTTCAAGTAAAAGAATCAAACAGTTTGCTTGGTTTCAGACCACATTCAACCATTTCCATGTCATTGCAATAAATTTTATTTATTTATTTATACATGTCTGTAGTGCTCTGACTCTTTCAGATTCCAATATCATCTTTGTCCTTTTTAGTTTAGTCAAGAGCCCATGAATAAGTTCTTAACAATTTTTTTGGTCGCTTTAAGTTATTGACAACTAAGATTTGGGACAGGCAGCACAAAACACATGATTGCAGGCTTTGACTACTGGGGACTTCATCAGTGGAAATGCAAGCCAAAAGTTTCTGCTAAGTCTGATAACCAGGCAAATTTATAATAATTCTATATGGTACTTGTTAATTAAATTAGATTAAAAAACACCAATTTCATTTTTCTAATATCAAAATTATGTATTTATGTGTAATAAATACCTAAAATATGTAATAAATAAAAATACTACATATATATATTTATATGTGTTGAATATATATTATGAGATGGAAAGAAATTCGTACACATAAATAAAAACGAATTTGTTGTTATTTTTTTGTTATTTTGAATTTTTTGATATTATAATTCAAATATTATTTTACTTTTATTAATTTAAGAAATTTTTTATTCGAAAAAAATAACTTTTATATTATGAATATTAGAAATCCGATGCACCTTATCCCACCTCCCCGGTGGGATATTTTTATCCCGGCTATATTCCCTTATATTTGACTTTATCTTGTCTTGGGTACGAATCGAACACATGATAGGCTGAATTTTATCCTGTCTATCCACCCTTCACAGCTATTAGGCTCACAATTTACGTTGATTTTCATCTGAAAAATTAATTAAAATTTAAATTGATTACCAAAAAATTATAGCTAATTCACGTCTTAGAAATCGCAAAATTCATGATAATTCTAAACTTAATTCAACTCAAAGTTCAAGGGCCAAGAGCTCAATCAAACTCAAGCTATTTCTGAACTTAATTGATCTCGATGTTTGGATTCTTACAAAGAAAAATGGGCTTCAAAATGAAGCTAACATGCGATGTTTGGTCATGTTAGGATTAATGATTGCAACTTACCTTTGGAATTAGACGACTTGAATGCTGGATTTGTGCCAAGAGACTACTTTGGGGCTCTATGCATCCCCCTGCCCAGATTTTTTCCAGCATTGAAGAAGGAGCGCTTGGCTTTATTTAGGCTTCATTCGTTTCGCAGAAAACGCTACGTTTTTGAAAAATATTTTCCAAAAAGTCATTTTCCTAGAAAATAGCCTAATTTTCTGGTGTTTGGCTAAAATCTGAAAAAAGGCTCGAGAAATATTTTCCGTTGTTCAGTATGGAAAAGATTTTCTTCCTTGTAATACTTTTAATAATTTTTTATTTTTATTTTTTAAAAATGTTTTTTTTATTTTTCTTCTTTTTCCTTCTTCTTCTTCTCTAGCCGGTCGCTGACCATAGGTGAGCTCGAGCCTCGCCATAAGTTGCGCGAGGCCGATCGGGTGAGCTTGGGCCTCGCTGGCCTCGGGCAAGCTCGACCACGCCGGATCAGGTGAGGTGAAGCCTCACCACAGGCCGGCGAGGCTTCACCTTGCTTGTGGCCAGTTGTCGGCTGCCGTGGCGGCCGAAAAACGGCTAGAGAAGAAGAAAAAAGAAAAATAATAAAGATAATTAAAAAATAAAATTTAAAAAAAGAAAATAAAAATAATTATAATGAATGATGAAAGAAGGAAGGGGGGGGGGGGGAATGTTTTCCTCTTTTCAAAAAGTTCTCTTTTTGGAAGGTGTTTCGTCCATCGAGGGAAAATGTTTTCCGCGGTTAGTTTATTTTCCGTCCCCTGAACACCGGAAATCTTGAAAAATGTTTTCCTAAAAAACATTTTCCGCGAAACAAATGGATAGTCGTCGTATAGATCATCCATGATTACATGTTTAGTGCAGATGCATGTTTTAGTTGGACCCCATTGATACCCCTTTACATTGGCTCGGTTTTGCATGTTCATTCACACATTTTTTTTTGACTTTGAAACCGACCTTTGGTCCTTGACCGTGATCTTCTATATGTATTGTTTGGCTGATTTCTTTGGTCGTTTGATTATGTCCATGTTGGCGCCTATTAAGGTTACAATCGAAAGTCGATGACTTTCTCTTGTGTTGAATGATCCATACGTCTAATCCTTGTTGTGTTTGTAGTTGTTATGCATCCAATTATTCCCCTTTCAAACTGGTCCATGGTCTGAATAGGGGGTAGTCGGCCTCCCTTGGGAATCCTTTTTAGTCATGTATGCATACGCGTTAGCATAGGGGTAAGTTATGTTTAGTCCGTGTCGATATTCCGTCATTTTGATGTGTTTTGTGCTGTTCATATACGTCGTATGTGTGCTGGGCACGTCTATTCAAACCATAGACAGGGTTACTTGGTCTCGTATAACCTATTTGACAAGCCCCAAGCGGACCCTGACGGGAACCCCATGGCTCGAGGGTGCGTCGCGATGATTTTCTTTATAATTTCCAAACCGTCTTTGAGTGAAGAAAGGTGTTAGTCGGTGTTCCCTCTTTTAGGTTTCATGATTGCTGGGCTGGGGATGCCTACCATCAATTTGGTCGTGTTTTGCATCCTCGACGTGTCTCCAATCGACCTCTGTTGGTACCAATGAATGGCCCGTAGATGCGTTGGGTGTTCGTCGGTGTCGTTTAGTGCACAAAATGAATCCCGAAGCCCGATTTCTAGAACGCATACGGGGCTGGACAGCTGGCTTTAGGCCTCATTTTGGCCTTGTTGGGGTCCCTAAACGATCCTGGGGCGAACCATGCGTGAATTGGCACCATTTCCATGTCATTGCATGTTTGCATCGCATCTAGTTCAATTCCAAGCATTGGTCAAGGTTCACTCGGCTTGGAATCATCGCTAAGACAAGATAAACTAAGCCACAAGGCTTTGGTTGACATTGAGGTGTGCCGGTTCCAAATCTTGCTCAGTGTGAGGATTGGCGCTAGGTGTTCGGTTCAAGCCATGGAGCAAGGGGAAAAATGCAAAAAGTGCCAAAAAAGTCTTAAACCTTTGTCATTGATGCCAATTTAGTCCTAAACCTTTTTTTTGTGCCAATTCAGTCCTAAATTTTTTGTATTTGTGTCAATTCAGTCCTGAACATTTTGTCTTTGTGTCAATTCAGTCATTCCGGCCAATTGTGGCTGGATTTTGCTGACGTAGACGCCGGCCAGTCACCAGTGCTGACGTGGACAATTTTTATAATATTTGAATAGTTTTTTTTATTTTTTATTTTTGAATTGTTTTTTCTTTTCTTTTGTTTTTTTTTCCATCCCCTCCTCCAGCTGGTCCTTAGATTGGCGACCAGCTAGGGGCCAGAGGCCGGCGAGGCTGGCGAGGTCACCCTCGCCGGTCGAGGCCCGACCTCGCCTGACCACTGGCGAGGCCGCCGTCACTAGTGGCCGGCGAGGCTTGAGCAGTCGCCTGAGGCCGTTGGGATAGCTCGAGCCTCGTCATGGCTGGGCAAGGGCGGCCTTGCCCAGACGCCGGCGAGGCTCGACCTCGCCAGATCCGACAAGGTCGAGCCTCACCTAGCCATGGCGAGGCTCACCCTTGCCGGCCACTAGCGAGGGCAGCCTCGCTAGTGGCCGGCGAGGTCGACCTCACCGACCTCTAGCCTTTGGTCGATCGCTGGTTCGGCAACTAGTTGGCGAAGCGGACCAAAAAACAAAAAAAGAAAAGAAAAAAACAAAAAAACAAATAAAAATTCAAAAATTATTAAAATATTATTAAATTTGTCCACGTTAGCGCTGGTGACTGGCCGGCCGACGTCCACGTCAGCAAAATCCTGCCAAAATTGACCGGAAGGACTGAATTGGTACAAAGACAAAATGTTTACGGTTGAATTGGCACAAATGCAAAAGGTTTATGACTGAATTGGCACCAAATAAAGGTTTAGAACTAAATTGGTACAAATATAAAAGGTTTAAGACTGAATTGGCACAAAAAAAGGTTTAGGACTAAATTGGCACCAATGACAAAGGTTTAGGACTTTTTTAGCACTTTTCCTATGGAGCAAGGATTGTTTTTGGCATATCATGTAGTGAGGGTCACGACACACACACACACACTCGTTTGAGCACACCCACGGACATTATGTATGCATTGACTAAGAAACAAATCATTTTTATGAGAGATCGCTTTTCAAATATCTCTCTTTATTGATAATATAGATAGACGAGAAAACATTAGAGACCGAGAAAGATGCTTATATTGAAAAAATCATGAGTGAACCGGTCAATACTCTTTGAAATTGTTTTAGATATTTCGTAGATCATGAAGGCTATGCGAAAATTTAGTGCAAAGCTACTTTTAAATTAGAGGTAATCAATAGGCCGGCTGATATATGACTTTTAGGTTGGGTCTAATTTGTTATCTGAACAAGAGTTTTATGTCTAAATTTCAAATCATGTCGACACGGGCCTAATTTGATCTGACCTTATACCTAATTACCTAATTAACCTTACCTAAGCTTATCCGAAAAGTGCTTTTTGAGTCGAGACTCGAGCGGACTCGTGGACAACATCCCACGATCAAGTTTACTCCAAACATGTCATTATTCTAATTCTTCCAATAACTCACGATCTACTCTTTTTAAACATAAAATAAAAAATAAAATGAAATTTGTGTGGGTGTGTTTCGCCATTTCAGTTGCGCATGTGCTCTACAAAATTTGTCCACGGAACATGCCCTGACACAATTCTCAATAATATAAGCTAACATGCCATGTCACTTGGCACTAATAATTTCCAATTTTATGATTTTAGGCCCCAATATAACCGAACAAATTAAAATTGGGAAATAAGCTGTCCACACAAGCCAAGGTCTGGTTGAAAAAATATGCAATGTCACTCGTCTGACATATTTCCGGAAGCTGTGTCGCATTGACAAAAATGAAAGAACATCTCCAACGAATTCTTCCATTAGTCTTTACCGAAGAAGATAATGAGAAAATCCAACATATATGCAAGAATTGTCAAGCCATCATCGATCCAACGCTCTGTAGAGTCTTGACCGAAAAGGTCAATGAACTCCTAGATCCAATAGATCGTTTCAAAGACTTCATGTAATTCATGTAAAAGAAAAGAATCTGATGTTTGCCCATCATGCAAACATTTCTGAGCTTAAGAAATAAACATTGAATTCCTAAGTGTTAAATATATCTCGAGTTTAAGTCATTGGACGAAACCCGACACAAAATAAAGATATATGAAGTGTGGCTAATATTTGTTTCCGATGACCGAATGTGCCTCGATTAGGAAAGTCCATATTAGACTTGAATTGTTGTTGACTCGAAGAAATCCAAATTTGGGTCAGAAAAGCAAGAAAGAAAATTCAAGCTGCTAATATTTTAATTGAAGTCGGTCCAAAGAAAATCAAAGGGGAAAGTGCTGACCATTGACCAAATTTGGAATCTTCAATGGAATTTACGTTTCAATGTTGGAGTCGGCCTCTGCAGGTTTTATTTTATATATACATACTGATTGAGGGAGTTTTCAAGTGCCGTGTTTGATGTATGTTCTAAGGGTATTCATGAATTTGCTTTACACCCAATTGGAGTTCTTTCTCGAGGGATTTCGTCCCAGAGAATTGATTAAGAGTGTTTGAAGCCGTGACTATCTTGTGTGTAAGATTTTGTCAATTCTTTCGCTAAATTAAGAGATTATTTCGTAAGAAATTGTAAGCTAAACACTGTTTGATTTATTGTGTGTAATTGAGGTTGAGAAAAAATTTGTGTCACATCCTCAATTTCAGTCCCTAGGAAATGGCTGTGGTTTAAGTTTGGTGGTTTTCCAATCAGAACAAAATGTTTTACTCTTGTTTTTGGAAAACCTGATTTCGGATCATTTGTACCCCTTTGTTTTGTTATTTTTGGTGAGACTTTTGTGATCCGAATTTCCAAAAGAATTCTTCTTGAAAGTTGTTCCAAAAATCTTGAAGTTTTATGTACTTTAATTTCAGAATTTTTGGAGTTGAATTGAGTGGTATGATGGACTGATTTTTGGACCATGTAAAACTGCCCAGAATGGGTATTTCGGTGATGTTCTCACATTCTTGATTTTATACAAGCTTTTCTGGGCTAATTTGGGGAAAGTTTCCTTCATGAAAGTTGTTGAGAACGTCCTTTTATATAACGTGTGTAAATTTTGGAATTTTTCAAGATCATTTGGATTCTGGAAAGAGTTTGATTTGAGAAACCAGAATCCTATTTCAGCGAACTGTTTTTAGTCTGTCTTTGAGCCACTAAAACTGGTGTTTACAGAAAGATTTTGAACTTGTGTTCTTCACGAAAAATGTTTGTTAAGGTCTTGTTTATGACATATTCAAATTTGATAATTTTCGGAGTTCATTTACTATAATTTCAAGACCGATTTCGTGAACAGTGCAAAACTGTCCGGTTTTGCCAGATTCCAAAGATTTAGCATTTTCTATATGAAAACGTTGCAATTTCGACTTGGTGTATTCTGATGATTTAAAGTACGCATTATAAGCTTTCAAATGAGATATTTTATGCTCTTATTGGAGGTCAGACCAGGGGAAAACGAATTTAGCCAAGTCAAGGGCTGAATCTTCTTGTAGAAGCCACATTTATTGGACCTTCATCATGGCTTGTATTAATTGCTTGGACTTTGGGGTCCTTCATGATGTCTTGTAATTAATGGTCATGTGAGGTAAGCAATGACCTCATCCTACACATGACATATGCCATGACCTCATCCAAACTTTGGCCCCAAGTTTTGTCTCCCTATAAATAGGCAAGGCCATTCGGCCAAGAGGAAGAGAAAGAGAGAGAAGCCGAGAGGAAGGGAGGGAGAGAGAGAGAGAGAGAGAGAGAGAGGGCCAATAGAAAGGAGATAAAGTTGGTTTGTTCATCATTATAGGCCATTAATGTCATTAAATGAAGGCCATGATGAGTCTTGACTTTAAGACTTTGTCATAATGGCCATCTAGCTTCTTGGGCAAGCTTGGATTAGCAACTTGGTGAGCAAGTTTGGAGTTCTATAAATAGAGGAAGCCGCGTCCGAGGCCCGAGTGTTTGTGTTCAAGCCCGAGAATCGCCGAGACTCGCGCCTCTTGCTTTTAATTCGAGTTTGGTTGGTTGTGTAAGTGAATTCCCTAATACCGGGAAAAGATGTTGAGATGCGTTGTGACGTGGTTTGTTTGGACCGTTTCTCGGTCGTTTGGTTGGTCATAGTTGGTTCATTTCCTTGGTTTGATCATGTTTCGTGTTTGATATTGTTTTGAGATAGAATCAAGGTTTGAATGGCTTGAATGGCAAGGTGCACATGCTATAGCCATGCTTGATGTTTTCTTGTTGAACTTTGCTATTGATCTGTCATCGATGCGGGTGCGGTAAGAGCCGACTTGTGTTAACGACGATCGATATATCCTCGCTTGATATTAGTGTTTTCACTTGCTGAGTCTCCCCGACTCATCCCCCGTTTTTCCCTCTCAGGTCCATAGGATGGCCGACGGATGGCGGTGAAGGGGGAGTTTGAGCCATGTTAGAGTTCGGGGAAAGCGAGGAGCGAGAAGCAGTAGTGGGCTTAGGAAACCCAAGCCATAATGTTTGTTAAAGTCGGCTAAGTTGGCTTTGTAAAATATATTTGCGTGCCTTGTAAACATAAGGTTTGCTCATGATGCTGTTTGTCTGAATCTCGCTGTTTGTTTTAAATGTGATTGTCCCGAGATATGCTTTCGCTTGTGTATAATGAAAGATAATAATGAACGGGATGTCACGTGAATGGCCCCGAAGTTGGGGCGTCACACTTTGAGTGCTTGAGTAACTCGAGTGTGGTTTTAATCTCCGTTATATCGCTTGATATATAGTGGAATTCGTTGCTGCTCTCTCCATGGACGTACGTTACTACGTCCGAACTACGTAAATCTGGTATCTGATTTATTTTCTTGTTTTGTCAATTTTATTGTTTGATCGCTTGGCTTCTATAACACTAAATGTACATCAAATGTGAATCTTTTCACAATCGAGTGCTATTTTCTTGTTTTGTCAATTTGTGCAACATTTCTTTAACTCAGGCCAGTTGCCTCATCTTCTCAATCATACTTTTATAGTACTCATCCCAAAAACTCATAATCCACACACCTTTAACCATTTTCGGCCCATAAGTCTATGCAACGTGAGCTATAAACTTATCTCTAAGTTGTTGGCAAATAGACTGAAAGGGTTCCTCAGTCGTATCATTTCACCTCAGCAATCAGCTTTTGTTCCGGGCAAAAGCATTCAAGAGAATTCCGTAATTGCACAGGAAATCTTACATTCCATGAGGAAGAAAAGAAAGGGGAGTCCATTCATGGGAGTCAAGGTTGATATGTCAAAAGCTTATGATAGAGTTGATTGGAATATACTTGATGCAATTCTTTGTAGTTTGGGATTTTCGTCTCACTTTTGCAGGCTCATCAAAATATGTGTATCGTCGGTTCATTATTCTCTTCTTATTAATGGTAGATTGGCGGGAAGTTTTAAACCTCATAAGGGACTTCGACAAGGTGACCCTATCTCGCCATACCTGTTTGTGATAAATACCGAACTTCTTTCCAGAATTCTATCTAGAGCAGAGAATTTGAAGATTATTATAGGTATAACAGCAAGGCGAAAAAGTCCACCTTTTAACTCACCTTATGTATGCCGATGACTTGCTGTTATTTGTTGGAGCCACTAAACATCAAGTGAGAGCACTGAAGGAATGCCTTGAAATAGATTGCTTATGGTCAGGTCAAAGCTTGAATCATCAGAAGTCGACGGTCTTTTTTTCTAAAAATACTTCTGTGGGCATGAAAAAGTTTTGCATGGATGCGCTCCACATGCGAAAGACAAATCCTCAATCACTGTACCTTGGAAATCCCCTCTTCAATATAGGAAAAAGTACAACAAAATATCAATTCCTTGAACAAAAGGTTGACGAAAAACTTAGCTCCTGGAAAAGAAAGACACTATCTTGGGCAGGGAGAGCAACATATATCCGATTGGTTGTTTAGAGCACACCAATTTATGCTATGCAATCTAGTCGGTTGCCTCGGAGTACTAGTAACAGACTCGATGCCTCTATAAGGAAATTCTAGTGGGGTGTGCCAACCGAGAAAAACAGGTATTTTACACCTAAATGTTGGGAATCTCTATGTAGAAACAAGAAGAGTGGAGGAATGGGTTTTCGACAGAATAGGGACTTCAACAATGCTTTGCTTTTGTAGCTCGGTTGGGGAATGATCCAAGATAGAGGCAAGTTATGGGTTCGAGTACTTGAAGGGAAATATTTGCAAACCTCAAATTTCTGGAATCACAAGGTCAAGGCATCAGCCTCTTCTCTGTGGAAGGCAATAATGGATACCAGAGAAATACTAAATTTGGAAACTCTATATCAAATAGGGGATGGAAAGTCGATCGAGGTTAGAAATCACCCCTGGATTCCTAATGTCTCAACTCATATGCCTTCTTTTATTGATCCAGACCCTGCTTTGAAGCACAAAAAGATAGAAAGCTTTTTTATCCTAGGGACAAAAACTTGGGATGTATTAAGTCTAAATCAGACATTTTGCCCAACCTCAGTACAAGCCATCCTTCAGATCCATGTGCCAAACTCCAATGGGGTAGACAAACTGATTTGGCATCTAGCTATCGATGGAGTGTTTTCTGTTAAATCTGCTTACAAACTCATAAAGTTGCAAAATGAAAATGGTAACAATAGTGGGATTTGGAACAGAATTTGGAAAGCTCGAGCTCATGAGCAACACAAAATGATGTTGTGGAGGATAGTGTCTAACGTTTTACCTTGTCGAGCTAACTTGTTCAATCGATCCATATCCCAGATCCCTCTTGCTCGTTGTGTGGAGCTTCGGAGGAAAATTCAATACATTTGTTCACAAGATGTCCTCTAGCCCAAATTTTGCGGAGACAGAGCCCATGGGGTATTATCTTGTCTGCTTGGAACTTTAGGTCCCCGGAAGAGATGGTGAATCACTTTCTTGATCCAGGAAAAATAGCACAGACAACGGGAGTGGATTGCAAGCTCTTCACCCTTTATGCAGCAATTCTTTGCACTGTAATGTGACATTACAGGAATGCAAAGTTACATGAACAGACTATTCTAGTGTCTTCCCACGCGATTTAGATGATCATACAAGATTTCTTGGAATATTGAAATATGTTCAAAAGGGAGGACAAAGTCAGGTTGAGCGAGAAACCAGATTTTATTGGGGTAAGGTCAAACTCTTGGATTCCTCCATCAAACCAAGAGTTGAAATTTAATGTAGATGGTGTGTAGAAAGATAACAGAGGTGCCATAGGTATTATTGCACGATCTATAGAGGCTCGGTTATCTAAGCGTGGACAAGACGAAGAAGATGGAACTCGCCAGTGGAAGTGGAAGCTACAGCTCTTCTTCTCGCATGCAAAGTTGCTCAATCCCTTGGCATCAACAAAGCGGTTTTTGAAAGTGATTGTAAGGTGTTTATTGATGCTATTCAACAAAAGGGCATCTGTCCTTGGTGTATTTATCCTTTCGTTTCAGATATTTGCTTACTTCTCAGCAACAACTCAGAATGAAGTTTCAAGTGGATCAACAGATCTAGTAATGGTGCTGCTCATGATCTTGCAAAATGGGCTTTTTATCATTTGGGAAATGCTTTGTTTTTCTTTTTTAATGACCTCCCACCTAGAGTAAAAAACTTAGTGTTAGTGGAGTCTTCTTTTATTTATCTTGTTGATGTAGGCTCTAACTCTTTTGTGTAATATTGTACTTTTCTGATGCAATGGAAGGTTTGTTTTAGTGAAAAAAAAATAGGGCAAAAGACAATCGATAATCGCTTTTGTCGTGGGTTTAATCAGTCTCAAGCTCGAATGGCCAATTTGGAGCTCGGATAAACTGATGTCCTTAAGTTTGACCTTCATGCTTCGACCCGTCCTTTTCCTTCTCCCCCAAACTCAAATCCATAGAATTATCTCTTCTCCCACTACCCATATTCAAATGCCCAGACAGCTTCACAAACTCCCTCACTAAGCGAACGCTCTCGCGACAAAAGACCAAGGCGGGCTTGGTGCGGCCTCATTCCCATCCCGACCAGACCGGCTACCCGTCAATGTAGCCTCGCACTTGCTTGCGACCTCTACCCCCACACCCCCCCCACACACCCCCCCCCCCCCCTTGCCACTGCTCTGCAAGGCGCTGATCACGGTCTTCAAGGCTCGGGTCGGGGAGGGCCGGTTCGCTATAATGACATCTCCAATCTGGGCCAGGCTCAGGCTCACCCTAGCCTGGAAGATCTCCTCGACCTGTGGGCATAGCTTGCGCTCCTTGAACCCCCAAGTAACTGCTCACCAGGTCCTTGAAGGCAGAGAAACCACATAAGGGGAAGTGCACGTCACCGCTTGATCGACTCAATCCTTTATGTTCATCGTGAAAACCATCACGTGTTCCTCTCTATAGCAAGATATGATCCTGTCCATTAAACTCAATACACCTGACAGACTCTACTCATATATGTCTCGAGTTTGAGCCTGTTGAAGGAAACTTGATTCAATTAAAGGGGAGAGTCAAATTTGCCATACAAGAATTATCGACCTAGATTTCAACAAGCGTGAAGGATAATTGATTATGTGTGACTTTGTTGCCTTCTCCAAATCCAATATATTCAGGATGTTGGATTCTTTGGCATGCTGAATTTATTGGCAGCACAAAGGACATCTTTCCTTCTGGAGCCGCAGGAGAAGTGGCTTGTATGTTGAATTTATTAACTCCTTAGCCGCAGATGGAGCTTGTTTAATTTGCATGTTGGAGACATAAGTGGTGGCGTGAGAAGAAGACATGGACTTCTTGATTGTGGAAAGTCAGAAAGGAGCAGCATTGGGCTCCACCTTAAGAAATGCACGATTGGAGCTCAACAATAGTCACGTGAGCTTGTTCATTTTAATTTTATCCGACCATGTGAGTATATTTTGTTTGATCCTTTATTTCATCAGGAATTGTAAGTGATAAACACCATGTGAGTAGTTAAGTATAATTGGGAGTTGAAAAATACTAAACATGTTTGCATTATTCGAATGTAATTGTAATTTCTATTGTATCGTTTATTTTATAGTAAAATCTTGTGCTGCTCTTCCTGTAAACAACGATCTCACTAATTGAACCCTGTAAATTCAATACCTGATTTATTTCCTAACTCTATCTTATTTGATCGCTTGCTTTATTTCCACAAGCTCACGTCCGTCAATTTCTTATCGAGGAAGCAATCAAGGTCCTCGACGAGGATAAAAAAATCGAGCTGTTTGTATGCAGGAGGAGGGCCTTCAGGTCAGAGTTGTCGGCAACTCAGCGGAGGTCGGCGTCGTAGATGTTGTACCCAGAGGAACTTCGCCAACGCCACTGCGAAACTTGACTTAGCGACCCCTGGTGCGCCATGCAACAGGTAACTCCGCTTCCATACGCGGCCAAGCTGCTGGTAGTGCTGCTTCGATTTCAAGAAATTTCCGAGGCCTGACTTCACGTTGCTCTTCAGCTCTGGATCCATCACGACAGTGTCAATCGTTGTCGGGTGCGTGAACGGCACAGATCACCATGGTCCATGGCACACCGCCCTCCCCTGGCCAGTTGCTCCCATCGACGTTCATGAACGGCCTAACCGTGTTCTTCTTCTGCTCAATCTCGTCGGAGACTTGGAAGATGTGTTGCAGATAAGGCTGCAGGACTCGGCGCTTGTCCTTCTTCTTGATCTTCAACATGAAGGCTCGCCACTCGGATTCGCCCTTCTCGTTGGTCCACGAGACTCGCACGCTGAGGAATCGGTCAACGACGGTCTGACTGGAGTCGACGTGGAGAATAATGGCGTTAGAGCGAGCGCCGGAGAAGAGGTTGGTGTAGTCGAAGTCCTCAAGGGAGGACTGGAAATACTCGCGAGTAAACCACAATAAGAGAGCATGATGGTTATTATATCAAGACCAGGCTACAAAATTGATATACTATACAAAAGATGGTAACTTGTGTGTAAACCTTTAAATGAGTTAGTCATATGCAACGTTCAACAATAATATATCACATAACTTGGTAAGTCCACATATCACTATTGCATATCGGTTTCAGTATACTTAGCATTTGTCACGTAAAAAAATCTCCAAAACATCTCTGACATTGTGAGGGAAGGATATTAAAAGTGCCAAAAATTGTGTACGGCGCTCACTTTAGTACCAAAAGTTTCATTTGGATTACTTAAGTGCCAAAAGTTTACGCCGGTGATCACTTAAGTGTCAAATCGGAGAAAAAACAATCACTTAAGTGTCAACGGCGAGAAATTCCAACCAAATTTAATATGTGGCTTTTATATTTAAATTTTAATGATACATGGCATTTCCATGTGTATAATTTAATTTTTTTAAATATTTTTTTCTGATTTTTTTTCTTTCTTTTCTTTCTTCTTCTTCTTCTACCATGGTTGGTGGCCGGAGGCTAGCCATTGGCCATGGCTGGCCTCGTCAGGCGTCGCCTTCCTCTGGCGAGGCTCGGCGAGGCAGTCGTGGCCTCGGCGAGGGCTTGCCTCGCTGGATTTGGTGAGGCGAGCCCTCGCTAGATCCGGCGAGGCCGGCCCTCGCCGAGGCCATGACTGCCTCGCAGTGGTATCGCCTTCCTCCGGGCGAGGCCACGGCGGCCTCGCCTGGAGGAAGGCGAGGCCGGCCATGGCTAGTGGCCGAACGTCGGCCATCGGAAATAAGAAGAAAGAAAAGAAAAAAAGAAAAGAAAGGAAAAAAAAAAGAAAAGAAATGCCACATCAACCTCTGGTGAGCCACATCAGCTTGAGAAATTAATACAAAAATGCCACGTCGGATTTCCGGCGAAGTGGCACTTAAGTGATTGTTTTTCATAACTTTTGACACTTAAGTGATCCGATTGAACCTTACCAAAAAAAAAAAAAAAAAAGGTGATCCGATTGAAACTTTTGGCACCAAAATGAGCACCGTACACAACTTTTGGCACTTCTAGTGTTCTTCCCAACTTACATTGCTATTGGTTTGGGGCTTATTTCACGTTATTGTCTATACAATGAATTTGTGCAACAATTTTCTCATTTTATATTGAGATGACGTTTGAAACCATTATTTTTGTAACAATGTTACTTTGATTTGGAAATAGAGTACACGCATCGTGTGTTAAGAGAAACTATTAAAAAAATTGAAATGATAAAGAATGCAATGGTACATTAAAATTTTGATTTCATAGCAATTTTCATTATCATATAAGGAGAGACGAGAGATTTGTTTCGTGGTATACTTAATGATTATCTTTTAATCAAGTTCATAATAAAAGATTCATTTTTTTATTTGTCAACCATCTTGACTTGATTATGATAAGCTACAATTTTATCCATTTGTAAATACATGTGGTCATAAGATATTTTAACCGTATACTTGAATATTTCAATAAATTTTTATATAAAACGCTAAGGCCGAAGTGACAGCTGGTTTTGCCTAACTAATGCTATAGATAAGGTGTACAGCGAACACCTTGAGGTGGATAGCAAAGATTACCTAGAGAGGGGTGAATAGGTGATTTAAATAATTCTTGACCAATTTAAAGCAGAAGTAAAATATCGAGAACAAAGTTTGAATAACGTTCGGATTTTAAACAAACTTTAAAGGCAAGTGTGCAATATAACGTGATAAGTAGAAGGAGTTTTGAGGGATGAGAAAATCTACACACAAGACGTAAAGTGGTTCGGCTTAGATCAAGCCTACGTTCACTTTCCCACGTTGACAGCTTACTAGCTGAATTCCACTAATTAAATAAATGAAAAGTTACAGAAAGTTGTGCCGTTTAAACCCAAGCACTTCTCCTCAAAGCTGATACTACTTATACCAAGCCGATAGATCACACTATTTCAAACCTAATCACACACTTGCAACACTGTTTACACCTCTCAAATGATTACACTTTACAACTTGCGAAAGACAAGTATAAATGTTCGAAGTACGCTCGGACTTTGGAATTCTAGATCATGGACTTCGTCTCTTTTTTCTACTCCTCGGCACGTTGGTTTTTTGTTATACTCCTCCACTTTCAATATAGCCATTGAACAGTCTCCAGAGAATCGTCTTCCAATCCACCTGTTGGACAGAATTGTTATCAAGAAGATTTTGTAGTCGTTGAGGGACAAAATCCGAATTGCTGTTAAATCTAATCGTCCATACAACCAAAGTCTTGGTTTTAATAAGTAGAGCTTCTACATTTAAAAAATAGCTTGTCTTGAGATTAATTGTCAATCAATCAAGATGTTTTGTATATTAAATCATTGAAAAACAATCTTCAAGATTGAGTTAATCGAATTTTTTTATATGTAAAATCCAATCCAGATTACTAGCTGTTGTGTACACTCTGGACTTGTGTCACATTCTAGACTTACGTTCTGAACTTGTATTCAAAGTTCATCGTCTTTGAAATAAAGTTTGAACCTCTTCATCTACAGTATAAAGTCTAAATCTCTTGAAGTAATTACACAATCTGAATAAGATTGCCATATGCTTCTCTTCCAAGAATAACTTCCTAAATCAAAATACTTCAAGGCATTTATTAGACTTACAAGACGCACATAGATAGTTTTGTCAACTTCAAAATCTATTTGAAGGTTTTCCCAACACACATCACAAGTGCAAACACCTCATAACAAAATGTAGCTTCCCTAAATTTCAAGTTGATGCAAATTTAATATTTGCTTTCCCTAAATTCACGTGCCGCGCATGAATCATTACACAATACAGTTGCCACATGATTTATACTAATTACTAAACAAACTCATCGTCATATGTTAATAAGTATTTGCAACTTTTTGCATACTTATTTAGTAGTTCGATGTCAAATGCACTCAACGCACTTTTATGACAATAGTCAATGTAATGAATATTGGCAACCCTTCCTTCCTTGGTAACACCTGTTATTCCTATTATCCAGACCTCACGAGGTATCTTGTGAAGTGCGAACCCTTTGAGCATGTCCACGTTGAACAAGTAATAAGGGCTCATTTTCAAACCATGCTCATAGTTTCCTCCGAATTCAAAGTTTGTACACCTAGGTTACATTTGGTAGTCCGGATTTGAGTCTGAATAGAATAACAAATTATCATATCCGGTGTTTGCCGATATCTTTCGGACTGGATAAACCTAGATATACCTGGATAAAATGCCGGATAAGAAATCCGGGGAAGGGGTGGGATATACCCAAATTGGATATAGATTTTTTTCAAAATTAACTTAATAACTTCGGCTTCGTCTTAGACCCAAAAAAAAAAAAAATTCAGCTCCATCAACATCAAGCGCCACCCCTCCACCAGGATGGTCTCCGTCCACTACCCTGCCTTCAACTCCCACTCCAACGCCACCCTCCTGGAGCCCATCAAGACCGTCCCTGACAAACTCTCTATCGTCGTCGTCAATTTCCTTCTCATCCCTTACGGCTTCGACCTCATGGCCTCCGAGACTCGCCCTCCTTTGAGCCTCAACATCACCAAAGCCCTAATCAACGGTCACGACTTCAACATCGTCCGGGAATTCAAGGCCAACGAGGGCAGCGCCGGGATCACCCTTTTCGTCCCCATCAACACAGCCTTTACCGAATTGCCTTTGACCGAGAGCTTGCAATTCCTACCCACCGATGAGAAGGCGGTGGTGCTGGGGTTTCACGTCTTGCATTCTTATTACCCTCTCAACTCTCTGAACTAAAATGAATTTCTAAGGGGGATAGCCTCAGCCTTCTACCACCAGGAAAGGCCATAAAAAATGGCCTTCAAACCACTCTGCTGCAGCAATTCAACGCCCTTGCTAATCTCGTTAAGATTCTTGCTCTTCTTGTTGGATCTGTTTTCCCAAACCATTTCTGTTTTCTCGTGCCCAGTAGCTTCCATGTCAATATTTTTGACTTTTTTTTGTAACCTGAGGTATCAGAGTCTTATCCTATCTCAAGTTGCGCGAAATATATGATGAGATTTTCTATAATCCAAAGGATATTTAGAGGATTTCTAATCCCGCTTTATCTTATCCTATCCCAATCCAAATTCAGACAACCAAATGTAGCCCTAATGCATTCTAACTCAAGTCTTTGTATTCTGCTTCACTGCTATCGGTTAAACCCTAATTCTATGGTGTTTAGGTAATAGTCTGAATTTCATATGGGCTCGACACACACTACACAAACTCGGTCGAATGGAGAAGCAATTAGAGAGACCGCTCTAACTCATATGATTTGATGGTTCATGAGTATAGAGTTCACATGAATTGCATGTTATTAAGAGAATTTGTAGATGTAGTAGAGACATGTTATCCTCCAGCTTGGCCTAATTTATCATTATAACTACGTAGATTTTTCTCTTTTGGGCGAGCTTCGTCTTCAATGTATATATGTGTCTGTTTTCACATTTTAACGCTCCTCTCTCTGGATAAACCTTGGGCACAAGCGCGCAGGTTAGGTCTGGCTACTGGAGATACATGAAATACCATACAAGCCCATAAAGTGGTTAAATTTTAAACCTTTAGCACAAGCCTATGGCTCTACCCTGAGGATGCAGTGAATAAGATTTTATAGACAACCTCTAATTTCTGAATTGGAAATCACCCCCAAACGTTCTAATGGCCGAGCTAACGCCCAACTGGCGAAACCAATCCCAAAGGGTTCTCGCTACAATTCTTTAGAACTTTCGAAGACATTTCGGTTCTTGATTGGGTCTGGTCCTTAGGGTCGCGGACAAGAATGGCATCCACTTGGCATTAGGTATAACCTGGGAACTTGGAAGATGCACAAAGGGGTGCCTGAATTTCTTTAAATTTCATTTACCCACAAGACCATGAACACTTAATTTTTCAAGCTGGTCATAGTCGCTGCAAGGTTAGTTGAGCCTTGGAAACACCCGATTTTAGCGCAGGAGCCAGATAGAATCAACTAATGATCATGGTGATTGTTTTTACCGAACTTACAACAAGAAGTTAGGTTGGCCTGCTTCAGTTAACTCGAAGTGTGCAATGATTAATGACTGTAAGTATTTGTCAAAGTCAAGAAGAAAAAAAGAGTTAAGCTTATATGCGATGAGTTATCCGAAAGAAAAATGAGGAGGCTTTCCGTGTGGAAACAGGTCAGGCCCTTAAAAGTACAAAGAGAGCCTCGTTCCGAGGGAGCTTGCTTCTTCAAGTAACTCAGAGGTCAAGTACAACAAACTCGATATGCAAATCACAACTACATTAATCTTTCTGACCATTGTCTATTGTAATTAGGGACACAGAATATCTCTTACCATCGGGAGGCTGCCTGACGAGCCTGGTAAGCTCGAAGGGCAACAGAAGAGGGCCTGGGCAAACCGCTCCCTTCTTGGGCTATGTCTACTTATCTTGGCCTGCCCAAGCCCGATATATGTTGGAGATTCAATTCTTTTGATCGCAGGCGGCTCTAGGCAATATCTTTAGGTCCTGCCCCATCATTGATCGGTTCTACTTATGAATACGTAATAGGCTTCTTAGAAGCACCCTCAACTCACTTACGGGAAAAATAAACTCTCGTTGGTTCGGATCTACAAGCTTAATTGAGCCTCAAGGACGTGAAAAATTCCAGTGAGCAATGTGGGGGCAATGGCGGGTCTTTATCTCCCTTTGACCTAGTTCCTTTTATCCTATTTATTCCATTACATTCTTTCAAGTGATGCAACGAACAAAAGGAAAGGGGATAGATTTAAGCAATTCCTAGGGGTCAATTGAGTTGGTTAATACTTAACATCAAAGAATGCGTTAAAACCATGGCAACAGGTTTCAAACCCCATTCTCGACAACTATTCCGCTAATAGTTACTTGATTGTGATGGAAGGGAATCGTCACACCCACAAGGCGTGATAAATGGAGTGTTGTAAAAGGTTCGGCCACCAAATAAATACCGTTCTTTATTTTACAGGACTTATGGGAATCACTATACTTACTTCCATTTTTTTTGGTCGAGTACTTACTTCCATATTAAGTCGTGGATTATTTGAGGCATCATGGTCCAAGGATCTCTTGGATCACAGTACTGGTCAAGTAGCAAACTGTCTAATTATTATTGACACCCCAAAATATCTACTTGTGTCCATTATCGACAAGTGGCCTAATCGATTGACATAAACAGTTTAATCAGAACAATTGATAACTTGAACAATCAACAACTCGCCAATAAATTTATTGATAATAGACGTCACCGACCATTGACGAGAGCGTTCACCAGTCAATGAGGTCATCAACAACCATTTCCTAGTGTTGGAACTCGAAGGTTGCGATGACGAATTGGCACAAGAACATATCTACTGGTTAATTATTTTATAACTTCTTGTGGATTAGTGTTGACAATAGGAGATGGTAGATAGTGTCACTGCTTGTAACCGCCGATATGATTAGAAAGTTTATTTGAATGTAAGAGTTGTAACCATCGATAGTGGGATGTAAATACCTCAAATGTACTCTTTGTGAAGGATCATTGATCAATCAAAGAACTCAACGTTATCATGGAAATTCATCTTTATCTTTATTTTCCCAAAACTTACATGTTGGACACTATTGTCTCTGGTCTTAGTACCTTTAAATTTTTTTGTCATTTACTTTTCTATCCAAAATAAACAAGGGACCTTTCACAATTTTTGTTTTCAGTCATCGATCTATCTATATTATGAAATGAATTAATTCCAAAAAAAAAAAAACACAAACTTTACCTTGAATAACAATTTTGGCCCAAACTTTTCTTGTCTCAATAAAAATCAACAGCTTTTACTCAAGTCTTAAATCTGGCTCCCGTGATGTAAAATTTTCGAATTATTTGAGCCAGATTTGGGATTTAAATAAAAGTTGATGATTTTTTGTGAAACAAAAAAAGGTTTGGGTCATAATTGTCACTCAAGGTAAAGTTTATGTTTTTTTTTTGAAATTAGGCTATTATGAAAGATATTTTATCGACATTTTTCAATGAAATAGTTATCAACAGGAGTACCACTACGAAAGATGATGTCCTTGTTGTTGGCCAATAGGCTTAGTAAGTCCATTCATCACATGCTCGTAGTGCGTTTTTTTTTTTCGAAAGTGAATTGTTGTTAATTACATCTTCAAACATAGCAACTTATAGTGGCCATTCTTTAATAATTATAAGGCTGAGTTTTGGTGACCGTCCATTTTGCTGTATCATAACAATGCATGTACTGTGGATGGCGCCCCAGCATGGCCTTCCACCTCCTCTACTCCAAGTTCGGCCTTCAACTCGAGGCCGGCCTCGCTGAGCTCATCCGAGGCCTCATCATTGGCGACCTCACCGACCCCTCACCAAGCCAGCTCCCTCTCATCGAAGACCTTTAGAGGAGAACGATCCACAAAGAGAAGGCCGTCACCGAGAAGTTGGCCAAGCACCAGGAGACGATTGCCAACACGTCCATGCTGGAGCTCTCACATGCCGTCACTAAGATGATCTGTGTCGGCGGTAGGGAGACCCATTTTCAATACACTAAACTAAAACCCGACCTGACCCATAGTTTGATAGGTCTATAGTTGATAGTCTCGCTCATCTGCCAAAATTGAAACCAGGCAATGGCTTCGGCTACATAAGAAAGCACATCGTTAATTCTATTATTGAAAAATTTGCGCCAGGTCTTTGACAATAATCTAGGGCGACTCCACAATGATATCAATTAGCCATCCACATAAAACTAGGGTGCAAGATTGCAGCAACGACCCAAACGAAGTACAATATGCATGAGGATGGTTTTTTCTCCCGGAATGTAGAGGTCAAGATCTAGGACTTGGAGATGTACCCAATCTAGTTTATGGAATCAATTAACGTGCAGAGTGTAGAATTCATCTGGAGGCCCATGTAACCTTCCAAGATGGGCACAGTGCACTTCCAAATACATGTTAAAAGCGTAAGTATAGTAGGTCTACGTTTGAATTCACATGGAAGTTAACGGATTTTGCAATTCATGTCAAACGTGAGAAGAAAAAATTATCAAAGAAATCAATGAGGAACAATAAGGATAATAGAAATTTTTTTGATTCGATCTGAGTGTGAATATCTACCTCACATGAGAGCCATCCACTATAAATCAGGTGAATAAAGATTTTACAATAGCGCAAATGTTTTCCGATCCTAGACAAAATATAAAGCATAACCTACAAATGTAATTTCACAATCTCTCGTAAAGAACACACTAAAAAGATCAAATGAGAAAATCATAACACTACTCTTATTTGTTCAAGTGTGTAGTAATGAATAGAATTCCATTTTTATATGTTCTCACGTGACTTGTTGACTCAAACTAGATAGCCTACTCGAAAAAGGAATCAAATCCAATGTGGAGAGTATTTTAATTATTTCTTGCATCTTTGAATGTTGAACTAGAAGTCCAATTTGGATCAGGTTTCTTTCACGTGGTGGAACACGAGACATAATACTATTCTCTACCTTAGCTTGACGTTTTAAACCAAGTCATAGTGTTCATCATCCATACAGGCTCTCCCGACACCTCAACGACTGCTCAACCTTCACAGATGTCTATCAAGCTCAAGTTGAGCTCGAACTTGTCTAGAGGAATGAACTTGGTCCCCATGTTTGCAGGATTCTCTGCCACAAAAAGCTTCTTTCTAATCACATCCCTTCCTATCATGTTATATCTGATACAAAAATTTTTATCATCAAATAACTCAATTATCCAGTGATATACCTGACTTTCGCTAAACACCACATCAACCGGACATCTCATGCCAGCATCATTAAGCAAGTCTAGACCACACCGCCTCTTCAACTCCTTTTATTGTCACCATGTTTCTAGCTTGAGTGGTTGACAAAATTACCATGTCTCTCAACAACGTTTTCCAACTCATGGTACAACTAACATAAACAAAGGCAAAGCTACTCAGATTTCGACTATCCTTTAGGCTTCTTACATGGCCCCGAGTTCATAAATCTAGTTACTACCACACTATTTGAACTGCAGCCTTTGAAATATACCCCAACTTCTGTTGTTCCCAACAATGCTAAGAAGATCTAATTCACATTATTGCAATGTATACTTCATTAATAAATGCATTTTCCTAATTGCACATGAAAAATCATACTTAGTACTAGGCATAACTCAAACAACCAGTAATATGCCCCATCTCTATCCAAGTGGCAATTGAGGTACTTACAAAAATTTCAACTGCATGTTTCCTAACATAATTCCTTCAAGTCACTTGCTACATTCTAGCAGTCTTCAATCTTCACTTCTCCAAACTCAAAGCTATCTCAACTGCACCATAGAATTGTCGCTTTATTTCATCCACCTCCACTAACCACTTCAAAACTCATCAACTGTGACCACAAAACAATTTCAGCTACTATGAATTCTAGTGACTCTGCAAAGACCGTCACATTTACTACACTCTGTACATCTCTAGGTTCTCCACACTTTTCCAAACACCATCTAGATCTTTTTCTACAATTAATCCTTTACTCGTTATCTTGAAACAAAACAAATTCGTCAAAGGTAACCTATATGGTGACCCTAAAATAGGGTGAATCATCCTAAATGCATCACAACTTGTATCCCTTCAACTCATGTGTACAGCTTAGGCATATGTACATCCTTGCCCTTGGTTCCAATGCGTCATTACTTACACAAGCAATAACAAAGTAACTTAACACTCTCAGTCTCGTTTAATACTTTCAGTTCGATGTAATGAACAAGATAACTTGACAATGTTTCTTCAGGAGTTTTCCAATCAATTTTTGGTGATGATAATCTATTAACTAAACTACAAGTTCATTTAAAAAATCTTCACTTAATCTAGCATTAAAGATTAAAGAGCAAGCTCTCTCCAATAAAACTTTATTAATCAGTTTTGCAACTTCATTTAGTTGTGGTATGTCAATATCATTGCCGTGTCTCACTATGCCTTCCTTTGTGCAAAACTGGCCAAGTTCACCAAAAATAAAATTACAACCTATTATCAATTTTCAAGCACATGGCCTTCCTTCCTTTATGCTTTTAATCATCACCTTTCATGTCTTGAATCAACCAAACACCTCGTTCATGTGCTTAACAGACAAATTCGGACTTTTCTCGAAATTGTCATAGATGTACCGGTTTAGAGTTTTCTGTGGTATTAACTCTATAGAAAAATGCATTTTTCATATAAAAAACCAATAAAAAGAGAATAAATTTCTTGTCTTATTTAAATGAAAAAATCAAAATAATAATATTCAAACAATAAAAAAATATATGAAGAACTCAGTTGCAACTTTTAAAATAGTGTATATTATTCTCCAGCCTAAGAATAAGATTATGTGGATGTTGTCCCCAAATTTTTTTAAAAAATAGGGATGTAATTGTTGTGTATACTTTGTCCGATTATTGTAGGATTTTGTAATCGAATAAGTCATAACTATGGAGAAAGATTCCTTGATCTCTCTTGTGTGAATCCAATTGAGAAACCGAAACGAAAACCATGTACATAGGCAAATTTATCTATTTTGCATTAAAGATTATTTTTTGTATTAAACAGTAGACTTTTAAGCTTGAGAAATTTTTCATTGATAATTCTAGTTAACACGACATAATTTTCTCATGTAATTGTTTAAGCTTAATAGTAGTTTGCTAAATTAACGCATATGAACTTTCTTGTAGAAGAAAACAACCCCTGATCACTTGACGCGTGTTGGCTCTTGAGTGAATCTGGATCGCACGATATGGTATTTCCAAATTATTTTCAAATAATTACCTAGAATCTTTTGGAAATATATGTATTAGCATCTATTGGTTGAATTAACGAATACAATCTTCTAGGATGAGGGTATAAGGAATTCAATTGATTTTCACTCAACTTAATTCGAATAAGATGAGTCATCATAGCTATTCTCAAAATTTGATTTGCAATCAAGAAATAATAAGTGGTTCTCAATCGTTGCTTGTACTTATCATTATTTTATTTTGAAATAAAATACCTTAATATATATTGACTTTTTTATTCATATGAAATGATATAAGGTCAACTGTCTCGTGGTCATGTAAATCTTCTCAATGAAGCAAACGTTGGAGCTATATTGAGTGAAAGGAATGATGAGCCATTTCATTGCATAATGATTTCATTATTAGTTGCCAAGTCAACATTTGAAGTATTTTTTCATCTTTTAAATTTAACATATCTTTATGATGACATTAACGATTTCTCTTAATTAAGTGATAATATTTTTCTACGTGTAATTATTTATATTTCAGTAGTTAATTTATTTTTTCTTTCTTTGTATTCAAGAAAATTAATTATGTGGGTCCCTATTCTAATTTTGTCTCTAAATTTGAGCTTGCAATAAAGAAAAATAGAAGTAAAAAAAAAAAAGGGAAACAAAGAATCAAAAATTTAAACCAGTTCAAGAAGTCTATCCATTTCCTCAAAATGGACTTGTGGCTGGCCTTCATTCTGCAATCATGCGAGCCGCTAGAGGTGGTAAATGGGCCAAGAACTCATATATTAACCCATATTTAATGATTATGGGTTATCAATGGGTGGGCTTTAGTTTTAAAAATAGACTTAAATGGGTCATTAATGGGTTGCTTACTAACTTAATAGGTTTTAAATGGGTCATAAATAAGTTACCTAATAAACTTAAGTGAATATAAACGTGTCATTTTCAATATTTTAATATTTTAATTTTTCTAATTTTGTATATTATTTTTATTCTTTTTCTTTTTTTCTTTTCCGTTTTCCTTTTCTTTTTTTTCTTTTTTTGTTCTTCCCCCACAAGCGAGGGACGAGCTTGCCGATCTGGAAAGGCCTCGGACTCACCGGCCTCTAGCTAGTTTCGAGCCTAGCAGATATGGCAAGACTTGAGCTCGCCAGCCTTTGGTGAGGCTCGAAACTAGCTAGAGGCCAGCGAACTCGTCCCTCAACTGTAGCTGGCTGCCAGTGAGGGAAAATGAAAAAGAAAAAAAGAGAAGGAAAAAGAAAAATAATTAAAATATGTTTTTTTAAAAAATAAAAATAAAAAATATTAAAATTAATTTGAATGCACAAAGGAAAATATGACTTTTCATAGCAAACTACGAAAAATATTTTCTAGTTTATTTCCAATTTTCAGCCAAATATCGAAAACTATTATCATTTTCCTGAAAACATTTTCTAGAAATGTTATATTTTCCGCGAAACAAACGGAACAACAATTTCTTTTAAAAGATTTGTATTGCATGAAGTTGTTTTAGCAATAAAATTTTTTAAAATAATTATCAAAAATAAGCTTTCCTAGATTTAGTTAAATGGGTCGAGTATGGGTCAGGTCGAGTACAAGTCGAGAAATTTGCTTTGCGATAAATGGGTCATAAATGGGTTAAATGGGTCAAATTGAGTCCGATTATTTACGACCCGATCCACCTGTTTAATAGGTCTACTGGCCGCTCCGTTCAATTAAACTCAGATAGAAGAATTGTATTCTATCTTGCCTTGAAGCTCAAAATCTAAACCTATAAAAGGGTCATGCACGGCCTAGTGGGAGAACACATTTGCTCCAAACTTCAATCATACAAAACTCACGATGTCTCTCCCCCTCCTCGTGCACTCTCAGCCACCGAAGCAAGTCCATCTCCATTGGTGCTGCACATCCGCTGCGAAGAGTCCTCTGCACAGCCGGCGCTCATCCCTCGCCGAGTGCCACCCACCGAAGGTCCTCCACCGACGCTCACTACCATTGCCCCATGTCCTTCCATTGCGCCAAATCGGGCCACAACGGGCAAGTCCTCCAGCGTACCACCGTGGCGGCTCCTCATCTCAGTGTCCACATCCTTGGCAGTCTGTGGCGATAGTCCAAGCATAGGTATAAATACTAATCCTGGTAGAAGTAGGATCGGCGATCTATTCCTTGAATGTGATTGAACCGTTATGATTTCAAAACATCGTCTTTAGTCATTTAGGTTAATCCTTGTTGCATCATCCTTGCATAAAGGTCAGATCTTAAAGTCAAAGATCGGATCTTTAACATGTTGTTCATGCATTTTAATCATAATATGCATATAGATTAATTGAAAAAGGTTGCATCTTGATTAGTATAGTTTTTCCAAATTTTTTTCTTAAGTTGGAAAATTTTAGGGATAAGTGTACTAAAAGTTCTACAACTTATTATGAAAGTGCAATTGAATCCTAAAACTTTCAAAAAGTGTAAATAAGTCCTCAAACTTGTAAAATCAATGCAATTAAGTCATTCTGTTAACTCCATATAATTTGACTAAGGGAAAATGCTAACATGGCTTTTTTATTATTTTTTCTATCTTACGTGGCGTTAATGTGGCTAAAATGATGACATTTTAGTCCAAATCTAACCTTTTTTTAACAATTTTATTTAAGTTATATTTAAAAAAAAGCAAAATGGAAAAAATGGAAAAAAATTAAAAAGAAGATCAAGAAGAAGGGAAACGCAGGTGACGAGTTTTCCCTATTTTCCTCTTTTGTTGTGTTTTTTTTAAATATACTTATTTTTAATATAATTTAAATCAAATATATATTAAAATTCAAATTTGCATTAAAACAATGTCGTTTTAGCTATATGTTTCGTGCTTTAGCCATGTCATCACCAAGTTGGAGAGAAAAAAAAACCACATCAGCATTTTCTGTTAGCCTAGGAAGACTTGACTGCGGCAATTTGATAAGTTTTATGACTCAATTACACTTTCATGATAAGTTTTAATATTTATAGTGAACTTATCCTTTATTAATTAAAGTTGGTCTAGACTAATTAACTAGGAGTTATGACTTTGAATTTTCTGGATTGGTAAATTGATCGAGCTTTTAGTGTAAAATTTCTTTTTTTTTTGTAAAAATATAAAAAAGAGTCTCATAATTAGGAACTGCTTTTCTAGATAAGTTAATGTGTGTTAGAATTTTCTTTTTTTATTTGTCTAAGTTGATTTGTTAAATTTAATTTCGGCAATAGGGTATTTCGGCACTTATATAGCATTTTAGGATTTAATTTTATCTTTTTGTCTTTACGAAATTTCATTAAAAGTTAGAAGAAAATACATAAAAAGAAGAAGGTGTTTTAGATGTGTTAGGGAGTCTTTCTGCAGAGTGCGTGTTCGCGCTTAATTAAGTTTTTTTGTGTCTTAAATGATTTAATTAAATATGGCTTAGTTAGATTAATTGAATAATTTAGATAATTTGTTGGTTTCGGATTTTTGCTCAACTTTGGTAATTGATTAGTGAATGCAGGAGTTTATTCGTTCGCCATTCATTTCAATAATTGGCCCCTTATTTAATTAATTAGTTTTGGTATTTAGGTTTACTAAGTAATTTGTGATATCCTGAAAATTTAATAAAACTTGGTGATTTATGAAATGGTGATTTCATCAACGCTCTATTAGTTAATTCTCGCTCTAGCTTGATCACCTAGGGAATACTAATCAAAAGGGAAAGACTATTAAAGAATTTATTTCTAGCAGCCGCCCGTTAGTTTGAGATAAACTATAGTTGCGATTGATCGATTTCAATCACAAATTGAGATTCGATTTTGCGTGTTGAGTGCTCAAGGATATCAAACCCGAACTATACAACGTCGCCTTATAATTTTTTTGAATTGGTCATGGAAAATTATTTGCTAACTTGCCATTCTAGAAACCTCTTTGTTAGATTAAATCTTGGCCATTGGATGGAATTATTATGCATATTTATCACGGAAAACCCTTAGAAAATCTTGTGACTAAGTACGGCGCGGGTTGTGATTTTTGTGCCAATTGATCTATTTCATGTGACCTGATTGGCTCGAGTCAATTGCGTGGAAATTTAGCAAATCCAGAAGGTTCTAAGGAGTACACGGTTCGGAAAATTGGTAAAAGAATCTAGAGGATAAGGCCTTGACCAAGTCAAAGCTTATCCTCCAAGTTTCATTAATTGGCAATTATTATTCTTGACTTTGGAAGTCACCCTTATAATGGCTTTCATTTATTAAGTTAGACTTTGGTGGCTCTTCATGATGGCTTGCATTAATAAACGAAGACTATGAGGCCCCTATCATGATGACAAGTCATCATGACTCTTGACTTTGAGGCACTGTCATCATGACTGACATTAAGAGCCTGGAGTAACGACCAAATAAAGAGCCTTTATAAATAGCAAGCCCTCCCTCTCTCTCTCACGCTACTCTCCCTCCCCTTTCACGCCTCCCTCCCTTCCCTCTCTCTCGGCCGAATCACCCCACCACCACCGTTCACCCACCAACACCCTCATGCCACCATCCTTGAGCCCCGTAGATCGCCGTGTGCCGTTCACTGCCGTTTACCGCTTGCTGTGTCAAGCCGAGGCCGCCACAAACAACTCGTGTTGTTGCCATCGTCCTTGCGTTGTCATCGTTTTTAGACGGGTAAATTAACATCTAATCCTTTGTTTAGGATGTTTAACTTGTATTAGGTAGTTTAGTTAGTTATTGTTTTAGTGTGTTTGAACTTCTAGAATGAGCGTTGGCGAGTCTTAATTGCTAGACAAACTTGAAATAGAGGTTGGGTGTTGATTTGAACTCTTGGTGTGGTATTTTCATGGCTGAGAAGTGGTGGATCTCAAAGTTGAAGGCGTTTCTTAGAGTTTTTATTTTGATTGCAGAACTGATTTTTCTGTATGTCCCTGATTTTCCATTTTTATAGAACATTTTGTAGTTAGAATCTTGAAATGTGTTCTTCATAAAAGTTGTTCATAAGATCTTGATCTATAACGTGCTTAAATTTTACATTTTTTTGAGCTCAAATGGGTTATGCGAAGGTCCAATTTCTTACCGGATCAGAACTGTTTTATACTATAAATTCCGTAACCTTCGTGCCTTCTTAGATTTTTATAAGAATTTCCAGTTCGATTTCGACCATACTTCCTTCACAAGATTTGTAGATGAAATCCATGTCTACAACGTACAAAAATTTCAAAGTGTTTTGAAAGGATTTGGTTTGCAAAACGAGTATTTGTTGTGGTTCAATTCATCTGTTCCAGCGGACCAGTTTTGGGTTATTTTCGAGCCATCAAAAGTGATCTTTGTATAAAGATTTTGGGATTGTGTTCTTCATGGAAAATATTTGTGAAGGTTTTATTCATAACATATTCAAATTTTATAATTTTTGGAAACCATTTGCTATACTTTTGAAGTTGATTTCCCAAATCATGCAAATCTGTCCAGCTTTACTAGAATTTCATAATCTGCTGATCTCTATTTGAAATCTTTGGCTTTCGATTTCCAGCCTAATAGAGACAGTAACCACAATTACCTAGCTTTTCAATAATGTTTATTTGGCTGTGATCCGATGTTGAATGCTTTTGTAAATTCATGTTTCAAAAGGAGGTTTACAAAATCGATTGACTATTTGCATGTGTGACCACTTGTTATTGTTGTGTGGCATTGATGTGAGCACGATTTATGAATGCATTGGCTAAATGAAAAGATAAGAATTGGCCTGAATGTTTGTGTATTCGTGTGGTCACATGTCGGAACTATCTTGCTGTAGATCGCTCGACGATGCCTGATTTATTGGGATCTTGCTGTAGATCAATTGACAATACTCAATTTATCGGATGCCTAGAGATTATCTGGATTGCTGATACTTCGGATGCCTTGTCACAGCCCGAGGCCGGACTCGATACTCTTTACAGGATACCATCTTACTGCAGATCGTTTGATATTGCTGTATTGGAATGTCGTCTTACTGTAGATCGTTTGACATAGCCGTGCCCGATGGGGTGAGACGGAGCTCGATTTTTACCGGAAGACTGTCATCTTGCTGCATATTGCTTGATGAATAGTAGCCTAGGGGGCATAATAATTAGAATACGTGTGATGCATAGTGCTTGATTAGGGATAGAAACTGCTAGGCATGATATGGGACGTGTCTAAGTGGGTTTTGCCTTATAATTGAGACATGCGCGACTGGGATGCATTAATGCATAGAAAATCTCTTTTAAATGCTTTGTGTATGTGATATATTCATTTCATCAGCGAGTGTACCAAGGCGAGGTAAGGATGCATGTGGTTGTTTAATGCTATTGCTGTTGATGCTGTATTACCTGGTTAGGGACCCCCGAGGTGAGTTGGCCTTCTAAACGGGGCTTAGGCGCTAACTTATTGGGATTTTTATCTCATTTGTGGTTGTTAAACATTTTTCAGGCCCTTAGCATGTTGATGTACTCAATATGGTTCGGGATGCCTGAAAGCTGACTTTTGGTGAAGTAGATTGACCACGGCCTAACATCTTTTTGTAGACTTTTATGGAAATGCCAGAGGTGGGCTTGTAAAAATGTTCCCAGAGGTTAATCAAGTAAATGTTAAAATGGTGTTTTGATTTCAAGGTTATAAACCGTTTTTCTATCTATCATTGTTCATTGTTATTGTCTGGGTGAATCTTTGTTTAGCTTCTACATGCATAATCAAAAGAGAAAATGTTGGGTTAGCGACGCGTCCTGAGACGTCGCATCATAATGACCATTGCAGGATGTTGCGCGCTCGCGGGGTTCGGGGCGTGACATAATTAGTTTAGATGCCTTATTAAATAGTTTCCCTATTTGATTAATTAGAGTATTTTCGGAATTAATTTCGGCATGTACTAATGTAAGCAATATAATTAGCTTCTCTTTGATAGAATTAATTTCGATTCAGTTAATTTTGGTTTAATCGGTCTTTATTTAATTTAATCATTTAACTAGTTGAATTTGACATTAGAGTAAATTTGAACTCTATAGTTTTTAATATTCGACATTTAGCTTAATCAATCTTTTATAAAATTAAAAAAAATTCAAAAAAATCGATTAGTATCGTAGTTAGGTTGCATGTAATTAGTATCATATAGCTAATTCTATCTCATATTGTCTAGTATTCATGTCATCTTGCACTTAGGAACTTAAATCATGTAATTCATGCACCTTAGCTTACTGCACGCTTGATTTGACTCATAGCTCAAGATTTTGTTAATATTTTGCACGATACAGCTCGGGTTCCTTATTTTGCCGCACTTTTATTTACTTTACTTGACTTTGCTTCATTATTACTTTGATATTGCCTAATTGTTTATTTTAATAGCTTGAGCACCACTTGTGAACACTTTTCACATGTTAGAGGAATCAAAGAACAATAAAATTGATGAAGATCTCATACAAACCTTTTCATATAGTGAACTTGTAATGAAATAGCATTAGACTAATATAGAGTTAAATCTCGGTATTCAGTCTCCATATTCCGAATCTCTGATTTGCATGAGTAAGGCGGACTCCTACCTCTTACTTGAGCTCCTAACCAGTCCATAATTAGTCAGTGGTTACTCTATATCATATTAAATTCAATAATTGAATGATGAAAAATTGCGGTCGGTAGAGCTCGAGAGGGCCCGTACTAAGTGCAAGCGCCACCTTGCAAGAAAGCCATTCACACCCGATTATAAAACCTAAAAATGTTATTTAACAATCTTTTGGAGAAAACTCACTCAAAAAACTCACACAGAGAACATTAACACTATTCTTATTTCCTCTATTACATGACAGTCAATTGTGATTCCATTTTTATAGGTTCTCCTGTGACTTGCCTCCTGTGACTTGCCAACTTAAATCAAAAAACCTACTCACATTAAACTCCAGTATGAAAAGTATTTCAACAATTTTTGCTCGTCCGAATTCAAACCGCGTCTTCTTCGGGTTTAGAATTTCTACTTGAACTTGATTTCTTTCACGGACTCAAACTCGAGACACACACGTATGTAAAACATGTACTTCACTTACTTCTATTGTTCAAAGCATTCTGCACGATTCTATCAATGTTCACTGAGAGCTTCCTTAAAAAGTCTGCATACAAAAAGCACTTACTTGCCAAGCATGGGACAGCACATATGTGAGAGAACCTATCTAACAAGACCTATTTTCTATACATCCTGAGCGTCATCAGCAACAAATTTCCCCTGGAAATCATATGAGATTTCTCTGGCAAAGCCAGGTGTATAAGTCAGCCACACAAATACCTCCGGCCTACTTTCAGCAAAGAATACCTTAGTCCAAAAGAGGATTACAGGGGACCTCCCTAATAGTTCAACTTGCATATTTACGCTTACGTGCACAGGGTTGGGATTGAACATCAATTGCTGTGTCACTAGCAGAACGATTCTTCTTTCTGGGCGGTTGCTGATGGACTCTGGAGAGAGAAGCAGGTGTGTTGGCTGGCGCTGAAATAAGTTCATTAAAATCAGACAAAGTTCAGGGGATTGTGAATGTAAAACAAGGCCTATTACCCCGAGACCATCAAGAAACACTAGGATTCACCCATCACACATATGAATGTGCCAGAATAGTATTGTCTCTACACTTGAAAGATGATTTCTACAGGCTGAATGATCTCGAAACACAATGCTCAAGAAAGCAGCCCATCTTGTAAAAGAGGACGATCTACAATATGACATCAGAACATGCTAAGAGCGAACGGCTAGACTAAAAGTGAAGATTGGGTCCTATCAATGGGGTTCAAATCCTATGCTCCCATCCAATGCAACAATAGCACCACAACGGAAAACAGTAAAAATGTTGTTTAGCTATCTGAAATAGAATGTCCCACTGCCAGGATGATTTAATCTACATCTCAGATCGCCATGCACAAGCAAAAAGGAAAAAGTTACAATTTAGAGAGTCAGAGACAGAAAAACGGATACTAAAGAAAGTTTACCTGTAGTCTCATTGACAAGACCAAGAGTCTGGCCCAGCAGAGGAGCATCATGCTTTTCTTGGGATTTGAGCTCCATCAATATGTCGATGGATTGGAGTAGACTCTCTTTAACTTCAAGCTCCTCAGAACGCTCTTCAATAGACATATGGATTCCCCTGAGTTCCTTCTCCTTCGCTTTGAGTTCAGCTTGGCGGTCGTTTATGTTATTTTCGAGGGACTGCAACTTTCCAGCTTTCACCTTGTCCTCCTTATCACGCTCTTCGATCCTGCGCTCCAGAACGCTCAGCTCCTTCTTCTTGTCCCTGATCAGCGCGATACACTCCCCAAGGGCGTCGCGCCTCAAAATCATTTGACTCTCCTCCTTCCTATTTTCAACCCTGCATTCCTCAAGCCGCATCTCCACCGACCTCAGGTCCATCTTCTTCCTCCGGGCCTCCTCCTCGCGCTCCTCGACCCTCTGCCACCCCAACCGCAGCCCCTCCTCCCGCAACTCAACGTTGGAGGCTCGCTCCGCGAGCAACCTCTTGCTCTCGTCGAGCTCCTTGGCGCAGCACTCGAGCGACCTCCGGATGCCATCGAAGCGCTCCTCCAGGTCCTTCCACTGGAGCGTGAACAAGAGGACCGAGGAAGCCTGCGACTGCACTTGATTGTACGCCTTGAAAAGGATCTCCTTCTCCGACTCCATCTGCCTCAGCTCGCCGGAGATTTTCTCCATCCAAGCACCAACACCCGAAACCACACCCCAAAAAAGAAAAACCCACCTATAAACTAGAGTTTACGAAGGAGCGTAACGTAGAACTCACACGATGAAGATTGAAGAAGAACCTGGCGATGGGTGCGAAGAAATGCAGATTCTGTGAAGAGACAGCAATGGAGAAAATATGAGAGAGGGGTTGAGTTGAGCGAGCCGAGTCCAGCGAGTTTGAAGCACGAGAAAAAGCTGGGTCCATAAATTGTACGGATATGGCCGGTCAGTTTCCAGATGGGTAAAGGCACGGCCTTTTCCGAGTCAGTCACGTGAGGAGAGAGAAGTGCGTGCTGGGCATGTACTCTCGTCTCGTCAACCCCAGTTTAGTTTTTGCCGTCGCTGTTTCAGGAACGGTTTGTCAGGCTGTCACGCGAGGAGAGAGAAACGGCACGCATGTAAATGGGAATGGACGTACGCGAGGTGGATCTATGCTCACGCGTCGTGGAAGAAATCTCTAATTTCTTTCTTGGATGAAACTTCTCCTCTTTTCTTATGTGTCGCACTGGATATAAGGCACTTCACGCAGCATTTACAAGAAACTATGAGCCGTCAAAAACCCTTAGAGCCGAGGGTTTGGTTCTTAAACAGCCCAATTTTAATGACCCCGGTGAAAAGTTCTGCTTTGAAGATCGCCCGAAACTCAAGGCGAGGCCCCTGTCCTAATGACAGCAACTTCTAGGCCTAATTCCGTTAAAAATCCCAAACTTTATGCTACGTCTCAAGTTTACCCCAAATTTTTTTCTATCTCATAAAAGGTCACCAACTTTCATTTTATACCCAAATTTATTCTCTATTATTTTTCCATCCAATTATACTCTTAGACTCTGATGTGTCATCTATTTGTCATTTTTTACACGTCAGCTTCGTTGAATTTTTTTTTTCTCCTTTTTATCGCCGCCATGGACACTGTTCATCGTCTTCTTCGCACAGACATGCTCAGCCATAGTTCACCGGCGCTCACCCATTGCCACCCAAAACTCCGACACCGCACCACGACCTCCGACAACCCCTCCACGACTGGTGGAGGACAACGACGACGAAGCTTGCCGCCTAGGAGATTATATGGCTCGACGGCAATGCCGAAGCTAAATCGGAGAGAGGGTAAGAAGCCGATCGTCGGCGGTCATGGGCCGAATGCCCAAGTTCAACGAATCATGTCGCTTGAAATCGAATCTTGAGAATGATTTGATAACTTGTGCCTACGATCGAATTTGGATTTGAGAATTCGCTTAGATGCTTGTAGCAGTAATCACTGAGTTTTGGGCCATAAGACTCCTGCTGTTGTTTACTCCTTAATTTTTGTGTTCGTTTTTCTTTAATACCTATCATGATTTACAATGTGCATGTCTAATTGATTGGCTTGATTTACATTTACAATATATAAATAAACAACTTCTTTTCTCATTAACTTCTCTTAGTATTCCAAGCTCTTCAATGCCCTCAAGACTCGAGAGTAACTATACCTGCCTACATTCTATTCTACTAATGTACGCTTGACGTGCTTCACTGCACACAAACTAGCTTTGAGATGAAAGTTCTCAGCAATCAAAAAGGACATGCACACACCACTATGAACCGTTAAAATGACTAAGCTAGACACAAACTTCTGCGCCGGCAAGCCATGGACAGTTCGGCAAGCCTCTCCAGCATTGGGAGAAACACCAACTATTGCACTTCAGTGGCGGGTCATGTTCCTCCATTTGTCCTTCAGGTCCACCTGAACAGAAAAGCTCCATTTCGTAATGCAGTCAATTTATGATATGATGAGATCCAGCATTACCTCGGTTCTCTCCTCGAAAATGTCACGATAGCTGCGTAGGATGATCTTCCAATTTCCTTTGCCAAACCTAGATTGCAAAAACAATATAACGATGAGAGATATAGCAACGCTTTCACCAACTCGGGACTAGAAGCACATGACCCCATTTCAACACAAAGGCGCCCAAAATTCCATAGACAACAAATATCCACAATGAAATCCTCATCCTGTTTTACCTCTGGACACCATTCCTCAAAGTTTCTTCTTCCTCCAAGCTCCATCTCTTCACTTTTCTCCTTCCAGAAACTTTCAAACTCTGAGTCAATGGCTTCCTCAATGGAGAAACAACACTTCTTCTTGGGATGGATGAGCGAAGCCTATCTGAGTACCCCGAAGGTTCTTCAGGGGAGCCGTCTATCGAATCGTCCCCCTGAAAAAATGATCATTTTCAAACATGATATGAGCTACTACTATCATATCATGAAAAATAAATGTATTAAATTCCCTCAAAAGACCATAATAAAGAAGAGGCATAAGGCATGAGTAGACTTCTGCATCTGCAACAGTTAATCAGCATTAAGAGCGCCTATTTTCCCTGTTTACGGCTATACTTCATTGCTTCAAGAATCAAAATAAATGATTGGATATACTTTTAGATTGACATGGCTCCATGATGCCCTCATTTTCATGCCGACCAACTTACAAAAATAGTTCTAAATTAATCAAGAGGATTATTAAACTTTCAGCAGATCAAAGCTATCACCACCTTCGTCTTCATCAATCTAAGATGAAGAAATCCTACAACAACTAAACAAAATCTCCAAACGGATCAAGAAATAATATGAAGAGGGAAAGAATAGGACATGATATACTGATGTGCGAAGCAGCAGTATTAAGGCTGCTTTGGTAAAGAAACAGCTTTCTTCAAAGATTAAATCAATTGAAGAGCCAGGAAGCATTTCCCCAGGAGAGATGTATAGCTCCTCCATCAAACACTCAACTGTGAGAATGAGATGATAGACGGATCAGAAAGACCACTGACTACATATGCATCATAATTTGCATGCCTCACAAGTTTGACGTTACTTTCTAAAATGTCCCCTGTTAAGGTTAACCATAACTACATTACTTTGCAGTAGAGATAGCTCAGCACCAACCGATTCAGAGTTATTATCCTTCGAGTACCAGTCTGTTTGGGCTACAATAGAGAAATTATCATTTTATTACAAATGCTTGAGACGGCAAAAAAGGAACGAAGCCTGAGAAACAGTTCAAAAGTTTGCCTCCAAAATGAATCGTCAATCTCCGATTCCTAATTCTTAGTTATTGAGAAATTTGACTTCCATTTGGTGCGAATCAATTTCTGAATGTATTAACTTTTCTCTAGTGCTCCTCTTTCTTTTGCATCGTTTCCATCTACTGGGTTTTTATTTTCCACCAAACTAATTACAACTTACCAAACAAAGGCACTCCACTTAAATTCTAAAATAACCATGTACACATCATGTCTGCACCACACATCATACTTCCTTTTGTCTCAAGATGAGAATATTCCAAGTTAAGTTTCTATACAGAGGTTCAACTGATGTTTTGAAGGTAGGAATTTACTAACAAAAAATGCTTAATAAAAGTTACAAAAATGGGTAGAAAGAGGAAAGGAGCGGTTCAGGCTGAACAATTCAGCATCTCTGTGTTTGATAGCACTTCATTTCCACCTATCGCAGAGATGGCGAGCGAGGATCATCCTGAATCTAATGCAGCAAGTATGTTCGCATGGTCTAGGAACATTCTTAGGATACATAGTTGTATTTTTCCTGAATCTGCGGAGACTTTTGAGTCTCTACAACCGACAAAAAAATAAAAAAAACGTTACAAAAGATTAAAAGACCTCTGTTCTTCATGCTACAATAATTATCTTCAAGATCTGGAAGTGAACATTTTCTTCTTCTCACAACTAGAAGCATTCGCTTTAGCTAATAACAAAGTGAAGCATTAATGTACATATGCTGGGCATCCCATCATTGCATAAACACTGGCAAAGTATCTTACACAGAGGAAGAGTGAACTAGACAGGCAGATGCCGACAACAACACTGAGTTTTAATAACAAATTAAGTTTCATAATTGTTATATGACTCAAGCCATAGTTCCCATGTGTGAAGGAGACAGGGACAGGTAGAGAAAAGCACAAGTTCGCAGATGCACAGAAAAATGAAAAAAAAGAGGCGAAGCAAAATGCTACCATAACCAAATTTAAATACCTCATAGGTATGAGCAGAGCAATTCCTTTCGAACAAACTAGGTCTACACCGGTTATTTTGATGGTTGGTTGACTGGTTAACATGATTTGCTTCACCACCTGGAAGAGGCCCAACATTCTGGTCAGCGGAGGCATCGGATGCATTAACATCTTCTTCAATCTGTGCTTCTGCACATTCAAAATTCGTAGATGATCTGGTAGCATTATACACAATGGATTCGGCCAAGCCTATAGCATCAGCAAGTGGGTCCGTGACCACTGCTTGTGGCTCCAAAGAATTAGATTTGAGTGCTTCTCTAACTCTATTAACATCAGGTGTGAGGGACGTATCATATTCGCCACGTGATGCATCTCTTTTGGTTTCCCCATTATCCGGAATGATCTTATCTCCCCCGTGTGCAAGCTGCTTAGTTTTTGATGAATCCCTCGTCGCGCTTTGACGTTTCTAAGGAAAAGAAAAATCATAAATTACAAAAAAAAAAAAAAAAAAAACCCAACTCACCAACTTGTTTCTAATGCTCCCGTAACAATCAGCTTGAAGAGAAAAGATTTTACACAAAAGCTCAAGCCCAAAAAACATCGAATGTAGCATAGCGACTAACTCCAAACGAACATACCAGGCATTTTCCCATCATCTTCTATCCTTATAGGTGGTATAGGTGGCCTTTGGCTAATCAGATCTGCAATAGCTCCAATGTCGGGCAAATCATTTCGTTCACCAACACGAGCTTCCATTGGACCCTTCGCGATAACCAGTTCACGGCAAGGAGTAATAACCAGTTCACGGCAAGGAGTAGCACCGGCCATCCGCCTCGCCACGGCTTCAAGGAAAGAAGGACCCATCCTCTCCCACGCCTGGTCCAAATAAGCCCTTACCGACCTAAGTGCATCACCTCTCGTGTCCATCGCCAACAGATTCTGGCGCTCGTCCCCATCGTGCATCGCCTCCTCGACACGGAGCCTCCACCGGAGCAACTCCGGCGAGAGGAGCGCGCTCTTGATTACCGGCTCATCCATCCTGCGAACCCTCCCCTGCCAAATCCTCTCCACTGCGCCGAAATACTCGCCCTGCTCCTCCACCACCCCGTGCAGGAACCTGACGGTGCAGTCTACGGCGACGGAGCGATACGCCTCACGCATGGCGTCGGAGACAGGGAGGTCGTTGGCCATCCTGTCCAGCTCTTCGATGTTTTCGAGCGCGTCAAGGGTCTTCTCGGAGATGGAGGCTGCATTGATTTCGGACAGGACGGTGCGGAGGAGGACTGATTTCTTTAAACGGAGGTCGGTGTCGGAGAAAGGGACGAGGGAGAGGGCGAGCTTGACAGTGTTGTCGTCGAGGAGGGGCTGGCGGAGGACGAACTCGAGTATCCAGTGCGTGATCTTGGGGTCCATCTCCATGGGAGAGAGTACTGAAGAAAAACCCGACTGATGGAATGGGAACGAGAGAGGGAACAAGAGAGAAGGAAGAGGACGAAGAAGAAGAAAGTGTAAATAACCACAAAAACGCGGTCGTTTTCGTTGCAATATACGAAAAGGACAGAGTCGGACGGAATCGGGCCGGGGCTTCATTGAAAAGGGCGTGGGTATCTTCTGCGTTGAGGGAGAAAATATTCGGTACCGTGGCAAAAAACGAGTGTCTCTCCTTACGGCACGTGTCGAGAGGGCCCCGCCTAGTCAGACCTTCGAGAAAATATTGTGTACCCTAGGGATTCCACCGTGGAATCGTCACAACTCTGAAATGGCGACACTTGTGCGGGGAACCCACCGTGTGTCACGAAGGCTCCACGTTGAATGAGAGATGAAAAATTTTGAATAAAATCAAGTGCCTTCTATCTCTCCACTCTCTCTCTCTTTGGCGCTCCCTGTCCAGATCCCTGTGCTCCGTCTTCCTCAGGTCGCGCCGACGCCGACGCCGATGCCGACGCTAACGCCGACGCGGCGGCGAACCTGGCTAGACGGAGGTGTCGTCGGCGTCGGAGGCTAGGGTGGAGGCGGAGGTTAGGGCGTTGCTCGTCGGTGGCCGCGTTAGTGTCAGCGTTGGCGTCGGCGTCGGCGTCGGCATCGGAGCGGCCTGAGGGAGACGGAGCACAGGGATCTGGACGGGGAGCGCCAAAGAGAGAGAGAGTGGAGAGATAGAAGGCACTTGATTTTATTCAAAAATTTTCATCTCTCATTCAACGTGGAGCCTTCCTGACATACGGTGGGTCCCTCGCACACGTGTCGCCGTTTCAAAGTTGTGACGATTCCGCGGTGTAATCACTAGGGGTACACAATATTTTCTCCAGACCTTCAATTTTCAGGACAACTCGGGACAGTTGTCCTGAAGCATCTGGATGAAAGAGAGGACGGGATAGTTGTCCTGAAGCATCTAGATGAAAGAGAGGAGGTCTGACCGGGATGTGTACTCCTCTCTTTCATCTAGATGCATCTAGATTATTTACTTAATCTTTAGAGAAAATGTGTGCTCTTGTATATTTTAACAGTAATTAATATTTTGTCCTTAAATGGCACTTTAACAATGCAAATTTTTGGTTTTGTTAGCATTTAGTACAGTAGTGCGCTACCAATGACTCACGAAACATACCAAATAATGACAGTTATACTTTTTAAACTACCACTTATTATTCATTGTCTCTCAAATATTTTTGGCTATAGTCATCCTTAAACTTTTAAAGCGTAAAATTTATTAAAAACATAAATCATGATATATTGTCATATCATAACATGTCATTTTTTTTTTCAAACTTCGCTTGCTAAATTGAAGGGGAAGATGAGATGACAAAAGAAACGAATGCAAAATTTTGTGGGTCCTATTTAATATAAGAAAGCCAGATCGGCGAGTTCGTCCCTCGCTTGTGGGGGAAGAACAAAAAAGAAAAAAAGAAAAGGAAAAAGAAAAAGAATAAAAATAATATACAAAATTAGAAAAAATAAAATTTAGAAAATTAAAAAAATTGAAAATGACACGTTTATATTCACTTAAGTTTATTAGGTAACTTATTTATGACCCATTTAAAACCTATTAAGTTAGTAAGCAACCCATTAATGACCCATTTAAGTCTATTTTTAAAACTAAAGCCAACCCATTGATAACCCATAATCATTAAATATGGGTTAATATATGGGTTCTTGGCCCATTTACCATCTCTAGCGGCTCGCATGACTGCAGAATGAAGGCCAGCCACAAGTCCATTTTGAGGAAATCGATAGACTTCTTGAACTGGTTTAAATTTTTTATTCTTTGTTTCCTTTTTTTTACTTCTATGTTTATTTATTGCAAGCTCAAATTTAGAGACAAAATTAGAATAGGGACCCACATAATTAATTTTCTTGAATATGAAGAAAGAAAAAATAAATTAAGTACTGAAATATAAATAATTACATGTAGAAAAATATTATCACTTAATTAAGAGAAATTGTTAATGTCATCGTAAAGATATGTTAAATTTAAAAGATGAAAAAACACTTCAAATGTTAACTTTGAAACTAATAATGAGATCATTATGCAATGAAATGGCTCATCATTCCTTTCACTCAATATAGCTCCAACGTTTGATTCATTGAGAAGATTTACATGACCATGAGACAGTTGACCTTATATCATTTCATATGAATAAAAAAGTCAATATATATTAAGGTATTTTATTTCAAAATAAAATAATAATAAGTACAAGCAACAATGGAAAACCACTTATTATTTCTTGATTGCAAATCAAATTTTGAGAATAGCTATGATGACTCATCTTATTCGAATTAAGTTGAGTGAAAATCAATTGAATTCCTTATACCCTCATCCTAGAAGATTGTATTCGTTAATTCAACCGATAGACGCTAATGCATATATTTCCAAAAGATTCTAGGTAATTATTGGAAAATAATTTGGAAATACCATATCGTGTGATCCAGATTCACTCAAGAGCCAACACGCGTCAAGTGATCAGGGGTTGTTTTCTTCTACAAGAAAGTTCATATGCGTTAATTTAGCAAACTACTATTGAGCTTAAACAATTATATGAGAAAATTATGTCGTGTTAACTAGAATTATCAATGAAAAATTTCTCAAGCTTAAAAGTCTATTGTTTGGAAAATTGATAATAAAAAAAATCACGCCTTCTTGCCCTAAACCCTAAACTCCAAACCCTAAACATCTCAATTGAAGTTTGCATTAGAATTTTGAAAACATCAGCTTTTTTCCATCACAGTGTCATTGCCACGTTATATGACCATCCTACGTAACGCCTTTTGCCAAGGGTCACAACATATCTCTCTTTAAAATTGCCAAATATCTTAAGTACGTGGCAGTTTACTTTTTTCTAGGCTTACAATCTTCTAGGTTTTTCATCGACAATAGCTGGAAATCAGGAGGCAGCAGAAATTAGTAATTAATCAAGGGATTGAATATTGAGGAAGTTCCTCTCTTGAAGTAATTAATTAGTATATCTTTTCCCTTATTGTGAACATGCGGGAGCCTTATGCATACAAGGTCTCTACTAGAAAGCGATACACTTTTTTACAGATTTCCGAAATCCTCCGTTTCTTCTCTATTTTGTTCGGTAATAATGCAATTGGGAAATTTCTGGATAGAATCGTAGGACTCATTTGCTTTATCATGGAAAATTGAGGGACTATATTGAAAATATTAAAAATTTAGCTATTACATTGCACATTTAGAAATACTTTGGGGATTGCATTGCATGAGTCGAAAGTTCAAGAATGACATTGCACATTAAGGTAAAGTTTAGGGATAATTAGAGTCACTTTCTCAATAAATAAAAAGCAACAAGAAACATGTTGTGCGGGTTTTTGAGCGAGTTTTGTAGAAAATTAGTAATTTTCAATGCAACAATAAGTGATTTTACAAAAATTATTTATCATAATGAGAATATACTAAAAGCTTAAGATCTTTAATAATAATCACAAATTAATTTAAAGGAAAAGAAAAAAAAAATAGGAACACCCCTAAAGATTACGAGTGGAAAAAGATGATGCAGCGAGATTCAAAAATGCAAACGAAGGAAAATGTGAGACTTTGGTATACTCAATATAATGAGTAGTTGCACAAGATATACATAGATAACGATTTACAAATGAGGTGATTTATCTGAGGCAAATACAGTCGGTCTATCTAGTTCTCTTCGTTTGCACAAATCATTTGCAAGTAAAAGTGAGCTTTTCCCAATATGATGTATATAATCTTCCAAATAAAATGACTGTCTATCTTCTATCTTAGCGCATAATCAAGGCAAGAAATTATAGTTCTCTGTAAATATCTCGAACGCGACGCTTTTTCATATTAATGTTGGATTAATGAAAGATGCAATTGTTTTTTTTTTTTTAAAGTAAAGAGAACTTCCTTCTCTTAAGGAAAGCGCAATTCCTTTTGCCTCCTCCAAAATACCCTCAATTAGTAATTTTATAAATAAATAAAAAAAGAAACTCCATCAATATCGCAATTGCGTCAATTAATTATTATATTTTATCTATCACATATTTCAATTTGAATATTTTCTATCTTATAACCAACCTTATTAAAAATTTAAAAATCTTAAATCCACATAGATGGTTCCAATTTGCTCATACTATGCCCATTACTGAAGATCGTAAGAAGGCGATTACAGAAAATATATTTATATGTCAATTCCATTGTATACATGCAATGAGCGCGTGGTTTTGTTAGTTATTGTTATGTGAACTATACGTGTATGCGATTATCATTTTCTTGACAAGGGGAGAAATTATAAATAAATAAAAAAGTTGGAATTTTCCTTCACGTGACGATTGATGGTGGCATTGTTCACAATATCATAGTGTGTAACAAAAATCATGGGAGCTCTCTACAGGAGAAGTCAAATCAATTTAGAACTTCCATGTAATTGGTCTGGAGCCATCGGTAGTGCGTTTCGGTATATGGGTTGATGGTTCCTATGAGGAGGGTAGATCAGAAGAGGCATTGGAGTTCGAATGGTGTGCATCTCCATGTTGCCACTTGTACTATTCTCATTGGTGGTCTTCCAAGTACAAAGGAAGTTGGATGAGGGTTATGCTCATGGGTGAGCACGCGGGACCGGACTGGACACAGGAAACGGCAAGTGACGTGATGAAGACATGAGGGGAAACAATGTGCCCGGTGATTGAGTGAGTAAGTGAGTGAGTGAGTGGTGTATTCGTGAATTTTATCATTGTTTTACGTACAAGTGTTGCTGGATAAGAAGGCGTGGATGGGTTTTCCTAGATGAGCATGAACGTAAGACCCCCCTCGAAGCTTTGACCGACTGAGAATTCTTCAAAAAAACTCTCTCTCTCTCTCTCTCGATCCCCCTCTCCCTAACTCCTAAGCTACTGTTGACCAGATTTTGGTAAAATCCATCTTCTTATCTCCAGTACACGATTCTGTATTTGCCTCACAATCTGTTGCTTCTTTCAAAAGCACTCAGCCCACATTTTCTTTTCTTTTTCAAAAATCCTCTCCGCCCAATCTTCCCAAAACCGTCTTTTTCCTCGTGATATTGGCTCATGCGTAGTGGATAGATCTTGCGAATCTAACAAAAAATAATAGTTCTCTTCAAAATGTATGAATAGGAAAAAAAAGGAGAGTGACAGCCTATCCAAGGTTGATCTTGGAACCTAGTTCCACGTTCCGATACCTGTCCTGCAATCGATCACCTTTATTATGCTCATCTCAGTGGCATTGAATAAAAGTATTGAGTTTGATGCGGTGACTTATAGTTCTTCCATTATGGATGCATGTTTTTTGATAATTGGAGCAATCTGTTCTATTCATCTACCGATTATTGGCTTGAACATAGAGCTATCGGGATGATTTGTCAACAAAAATCGTTCATATATGAATTGTTAGATATCCATTAGCAGGCGAAGGCCGCGCAAATCAAAGTGGAGGTGAAGGGGCACCTATGAAGAGATGCCGATAAGATGAAGTAGTTATTGTCAAAATATATTTCGAATTTGAGCCTAAAGTGAAAATATGAATTTCGAAATTTAAAATAATAATTATTCCTTCTTGGTTGACATCTCTTGTTGGACTACGCGTTTGAAAAGGAAAACAGAAAGAATAAAATTATTCTTTCCTATTTCCTGTGGAAGTGAGTCGGCCAAGGAAAGCTGATTGCAGTCAATCAAAAGAGGAAACCAGCGAAATTGATTTCCTGTGTGATTCGGTCAAGAAAAAGAAAAGGAAAGTCAGACGTGGACTTTGTTGACCAATTGTTGGAGCGGAGGGTGTGCCGAGAGTGCTCAAAGTTGCGTGATTTTCAATTTGACGCTCGAGACTCGGTGGTGTTCGTGATTTTCTTATGGTAAAGATTTATATAATTCCTTCGTGAGATTGAAAGGTTATTCCGTGAGGAATTAAGTATTAAATACTGTGTGGGTTATTAAGAGAGTAATTAGGACTTGGGAAATATTGAGAGTATTTGAGTGATTCGAATGTAGTTGTAATTTCCTCGCGGATAATGTAAATCTGATGTTTAATTTATTTTCATTTTTTTGTCTATTTTTTTGTTCGATGGCTTGCTTCCGTAGCTTTCAAAGTGAAGTTCGTATTTGAGAAGTTAGCATGATTTTCCTCAAAACACGGCCACTTTTCAAATAATCAAAACTCAATCGCGAGAACTAACAAGTCCAAGAATAATTGACAAAAGAGCTGTACAGGGACAAAGAATCTAATGACCATGAGAGATCAAACTTAAAGGGTGTACCCGAGGAATGGTTGAAGGATCACTGCAAGTACTGCCAACAACACAAGTGCGCAGTGCAACCATACCAAAACCTCTGCAACTATCCTGCCTGCTCTTTCTACTCTGCAGACACAAGAGAGACCGCTGTTTCGCCCACATCCATAGCAAAATTGAGTTCCACATCTGCACGCATGAGCACCAAAATAAGACGAATACTTGAAGTTGGGTTATGACCCATGTCTGATTCCCAATTGAAACTAAAGGAAAGAAAATTGTAGAAATCACTTCTTTAATCTAGTTAATTAACACCCCAATTTAGGGAAGATTTAAGATGGACATAATAAAGACGAATCGCATGGTGGAATCACGAGAATCCGTCCCTCTTTAGTCTGGACCAGCAACTGAGTAGATCAATTTTAGTTCTTGAGATAATGAGTACTCCAAAGCTCTCCTTTAACAACCCAGACCAATTCCTATTCAAAGTGGTAACTCCTAATCATACCGAGAAACTTTTAAGCCAAATACTGAAACCCAGATCCTGAGTAAGGGAAAGAGAAAATTATCACTCCATTAACCCTAACCAGTTTTTCTCTTTTTCTCTCTTTTTAGCCTAAAACAAAAGGTGCTCAAAGCTCTCCCGACCGATCGGGAATTCATCACCTCTGCACCAAGGCAAAAGGCACGAGATCACGATCGGAGACAAAAGGAAGCAACGATGTTTTAACCAAGCACTTACCTGCACGAAATGTCCTTGCAACCACCAAGGCGCTCCACATAGATGCTACAGTTAGGACACCGCTTCCACTGCCTTCTCTCCGCAAGACGTTCCAGCAGATGAATATTTGCGGCGTCACGATCGTTGCACCTATGTCCTTCAACCCATGGCCTTGCACACAGAAAACAACCGCTTTGACCGCATCTAGGACACTTGAATTTCCCCACATTCCCATTTCCTCCACCTCTCCCGCTTATAATCAGCTCTCGGCAATTCAAGTTCGGGCAGTAACACCTTGCGAACCCTACAACAGCCGATTCGCACAAGAGGTCACACCATCGTACGAACCGTTCGCCTGAGACCAGTTGTTTGCAGTAGACAGGATCCAGCGTAGCGTCGCAATAAAACCCTGGACATCGCACGTTCACCACTCCGCTGTCGGTGCTCGCAATTATGTGCCGGGAAATACAGTCTCTGCAGAAGGAGTGATTGCACCGCTTCGTGGTCTTGAAGATCAAGCTCGACGGAACTTGTTCTAGGCATATTGCACAACGCATGGTTGTTGTTGGGGGGCCGGCCGCTTCCGAGGTGAACCCTACAAGAAAGGACGAGAAGAGACGAAGGGAAGGGGACTAAAATGAACAACAAGAGATTAGAAGGGATTACTAGTAAATCAAACTTACGTACACTTCGAATCTTTTCAAATCCGTCCAAATATAGATGGATTAGGAGGATTTTGTGTATCGATAAATTACTCGTGGTGGTGGCTTTCACTTGTCTCATTTATGCCCTTCTTTAGTGCTGCACATAGGAGATTCGTGAATGGACCCCAATTACTAGAGAAAAGTGCTGAATAAGTCCTAAACCTTTTGGGGAGGTGCCGATTTAGTTTTAAACCTATTTTTTGTGTCAATTTAGTCATAAACCTTTTGATATAGTGCCAATTCAGTCTTTTTGACCGGATTTTGCTGACGTGGACGTCGGCTAGCCGACATTCGGTCATTAGCGTTGACATAGATAAAATTTAATTAATTTTTAATAATTTTTTGAATTTTTTTCTTTTCCCTCTTCCTCTAGCCAGTTGCTGGAGCAGCAACCGGCTGGAGGCCAGAGGCTGGCGAGGTCGACCTCGTCGGCCTTGGGCGAGCCACGCCGGCCATTGGCTTCGATATGCAGGAAAAGTCAAATCAATTTAGAGCTTCGATATCTTGAATATGTTCCATGTAACTGGTCTGGGGCCATCGGTAGCGCGTTTCGGTATATGGGTTGATGGTTCCCATGAGGAGGGTAGATCAGAAGAGGCATTGGAGTTCGAATGGTGTGCATCTCCATGTTGCCACTTGTACTATTCTCATTGGCGGTCTTCTAAATACAAAGGAAGTTGGATGAGGGTTATGCTCATGGGTGAGCACGCGGGACCGGACTGGACACAGGAAACGGCGAGTGACGTGATGAAGACATGAGGGGAAACAATGTGCCCGGTGATTGAGTGAGTGAGTGAGTGGTGTATTCATGAATTTTATCATTGTTTTACGTACGTGTGTTGCTGGATAAGAAAGCGTGGATGGGTTTTCCTAGATGAGCATGAACGTAAGACCCCCCTCAAAGCTTTGACCGACTGAGAATTCTTCAAAAAAACTCTCTCTCTCTCTCTCTCTCGATCCCCCTCTCCCTAACTCCTAAGCTACTGTTGACCAGATTTTGGTAAAATCCATCTTCTTATCTCCAGTACACGATTCTGTATTTGCCTCACAATCTGTTGCTTCTTTCAAAAGCACTCAGCCCACATTTTCTTTTCTTTTTCAAAAATCCTCTCCGCCCAATCTTCCCAAAACCGTCTTTTTCCTCATGATATTGGCTCATGCGTAGTGGATAGATCTTGCGAATCTAACAAAAAATAATAGTTCTCTTAAGAAGGTATGAATAGGAAAAAAAAGAGAGAGACAGCCTGTCCAGGGTTGACCTTGGAACCCAGTTCCATGTTTCGATATCTGTCATGAAATCGATCACCCTATATTATGCTCCTCTCAATGGCATTGAATAAAAGTATTCAGTTTGATGCAATGACTTATAGTTCTTCCATTATGGATGCATGTTTTTTGATAATTGGAGCAATATGTTCTATTCATCTATCGATTATTGGCTTGAACACAGAGCTATCGGGATGATTTGTCAACAAAAATCGTCTAGATATGAACTATTAGATATCCATTCGCAAGCGAAGGCTGCGCAAATCAAAGTGGAGGTGGAGGGACACCTATGAAGAGATGCCAATCGGATGAAGTTGTTATTGTTAAAATATATCTCGAATTTGAGCATGAAGCGAAAATATGAATTTCGGAATTTAAAATAATAATTATTCCTTCTTGGTTGATATCTCTTGTTGGACTTCACGTTTGAAAAGGAAAACAGAAAGAATAAAATTATTCTTTCCCATTTCCTGTGGAAGTGAGTCGGCCAAGGAAAGCTAATTGAAGTCTATCAAAAGAGGAAACCAGCGAAATTGATTTCCTGTATGATTCGGTCAAAAAAAATAAAAGGAAAGTCAGACGTGGACTTTGTTGACCAATTGTTGCAGCGGAGGATGTGCCGAGAGTGATCAAAGTTGCGTGATTTTCAATTTGACGCTCGAGGCTTGGTAGTGTTCGTGAATTGCATCCAAAAGACCGAGTGTTCAAGCCGATTAAATTCTTGTGATAAAGATTTGTATAATTTCTTCGTGAAATTGAGAAATTATTTCGGAAGGAATTGTGGGCTAAACACTGCATGAGTTATTGAGAGTATAATTAGGACTTGAAAAATATTGAGAGTGTTTGAGAGACTCGAATGTAGTTGTAATTTTCTCGTAAATCTGGTGTCTAATTTATTTTCTTATTTTGTCTATTTTATTGTTCGATCGCTTGCTTCAGCAGCTTTCGAAGTGAAGTCCTTCTTTAAGAAGTTAGCGTGATTTTCCTCAAAACACGGCCACTTTTCAAATAATCAAAACTCAATAGCCAGAACTAATAAGTCCAAGAATAATTGACAAAAAGAGCACTACAGGGACAAAGACTAATGACCATGAGAGATCAAACTTAAAGGGACTACCCGAGGAGTGGTTGAAGGATCACTGCAAGTACTGCCAACAACACTAGTGCGCAGTGCAACCATACCAAAACCTCTGCAACTATCCTGCGTCCTCTGTCTTCTCTGCAGACACAAGAGAGACTGCTCTTTCGCCCACATCATAGCAAAATCGAGTTCCTCATCTGCATGCATGAGCACCAAAATAAGAAGAATCCTTGAAGTTGGGTTATAACCCATGTCTGATTCCCAATTGAAACTAAAGGAAAGAAAATTGTAGAAATAACTTCTTTGACTCTAGTTAATTAACACCCCAATTTAGGGAGGGATTAAGATGGACATAATAAAGACGAAACGCATGGTGGAATCATGAGAATCCATCCCTCTTTAGTCTGGACCAGCAACTGAGAAGATCAATTTTAGTTCTTGAGATAATGAGTACTCCAAAGCTCTCTTTTAACAACCCAGACCAATTCCTATTCGAAGTGGTAACTCCTCCTGATCATCCCGAGAAACTTTTAAACCAAATACTATAACTCAAACCCAGATCCTGAGTAAGGGAAAGAGAAAATTATCACTCCATTAACCCTAACCAGTTTTTCTCTTTTTCTCTCTTTTTACCCTAAAACAAACGGTGCTCAAAGCTCTCCCGACCGATCGGGAATTCATCACCTCTGCACCAAGGCAAAAGGCATGGGATCACGATCGGAGACAAAAAGAAGCAACGGTGTTCTAATCAAGCACCTACCTGCACGAAATGTCCCCGCAACCACCGAGGCGCTCCACATAGATGTTGCAGTTAGGACACCGCTTCCACTGCTTCCTCTCCGCAAGACGTTCCAGCAGATGAATATTTGCGGCGTCATGATCATTGCACCTATGTCCTTCAACCCATGGCCTTGCACACAGAAAACAACCGCTTTGACCGCATCTAGGACACTTGAATCTCCTCACATTCCCATTCCCTCCACCTCTCCCGCTTATAATCAGCTCTCGGCAATTCAAGTTCGGGCAGTAACACCTTGCGAACCCTAGAACAGCCGACTCGCACAAGAGGTCACACCATCGTAGGAACCGTTCGCCCAAGACAAGTTGTCTGCAGTAGACAGGATCCAGTGTAGCGTCGCAATAAAACCCTGGACATCACGGTCACCACTCCGCTGTCGGTGCTCACAATGATGTACCAGGAAATGCAGTCTCTGCAGAAGGAGTGATTGCACCGCTTCGTGGTCTTGAAGATCAAGCTCGACGGAACTTGCTCCAGGCATATTGCACAATGCATGGTTGTTGTGGGGGGGCTGGCCCCTTCCGAGGTGAACCCTACAAGAAAGGACGAGAAGAGACGAAGGGAAGGGGACTAAAATGAATAAGAAGAGATTAGAAGGGATTGCTAGTAAATCAAACTTATGTACACTTCGAATCTTTTTAAATCCGTCCAAATATAGATGGATTAGGAGGATTTTGTGTATCGATAAATTACTCGTGGTGTTGGCTTTCACTTGTCTCATTTATGCCCTTCTTTAGTGCTGCACATAGGAGATTCGTGAATGGACCCTAATTACTAACTTCTTGTGTACATACACCTTGCCTAGATTTGAACTCTACCGGAATTCAGGAATTGATAGCAATTGCGAAACTTCTAGCCCCTCAAAGATATAAGATATTCATGCATGGACTCGGTTCACTTGTTTTCAAGGGCATTTCACCAAAGATGACTAACTGCTGTATAAGTTTGGTAAAGTCTGATTTTGCTCATTTGGCCACATTACAACCCCAAAGTTCTTTGCACTATAGTTTTTAGTAAAATCGTAACCTTTAAGTGAGCTGTCCTGATGCCTTTATGGCTAACTTTATGGTGCTTGATTACTCTACAAGTGATTTTATTCATAAGGTTTCTTCTCTCTCACCGACGAGACATTTCATTATACATTCTCGTAAGGCACTCCTCGAAGGCATCAGCCCTGCTAACAATCGTCGGATTCCAAAGTTCTTTGTTTCCTTGTTTCTCTCTTCTTCTTTTTTAATGTTGTTTGTTATATTTGTTCCAAGAATTTTCTTAAATGGTTTAATTATGGTGCTTGGGAAACAGTAATATTGAAAAACGGGTGCGGAAAAACAAATACAGAACATAGGATTTACGTGGTTCGATTACAAGGTGATCTACGTCCACGGGTGAGGCAAATCAAGATTCTACTATAATAAAAAGAGAGTACAATTTTCAGAAGTCAAAGCAACGACTTGACAAAACCTCACGGCTTGCCAAAATCACAGAAAAGAAAATTCTCTCTCTCTATCTAATGAGAAAATCTAGCCGCGGTATAAAAAGGGCTTCCCAAAAAAAATTTTCTCGGGGGCGTAGCCCCCGAACCCCCAAAGACATTCTTTCATTTACTTCGGCTCAAGCGGTCAGCTATTAAAATTTATTCACTTGCTACAAAGTTGAGCCTATCAGCCTAACCCATAGCAAAGCGAACTAAATCTCATTTTTCAAGTTATACAAAAAAATATGTCGAGTCAGGTTATAAACCAGACCAAATAAAATTCAAAACATATTTAACGAAATACAGTATGTTCGCCTTATCATATAATGCAACTTCTAAGCAATCTGTTTTGAATGTGGAAATTGGTTTACGTACTTCACATTCCCAGTGGAAAGTTTGATTTGTAATTGTGTTTCTATCCACGTTTGTATCTAAGGCGTAGTGGAGCTGACTTGAGTTGACACAGACTATTAATTTAATTCAACTCGTATTGAATACTAGAGACTCGATCAATTATCTTATGAAAGATGAGTCTCCGCTCAGTCAAGCCCGAACACGAGCTTGAGCTCAAACTAAAGTTTTATAAATACAATATAATTGATAATTTGCTATGTTTAAATGTCTTGAGATGACAACAAAACAAAAGTTTAATTACAAAATTAGGCTCAAGAGCTACTTGAGTTCACAAATTGAACTCAAGCCGACTCAACGTAATTATCGAGCAGTTCAAACTTGATCGAAATCGAACTAATTAAGCTGACCTAGACTAGCTCATGGATAGATTGAGATCTTGATTTGGTGATACTTTGGCTGGCGAAACTGCCATTTTGTCTTGAGTTTGTGTAATCATCTGATTGGTAAAACTTTTTAGCACCATCATTTGAAATGACATTCGTGACTCACCAATTTTTCATGGATATTTGTGTATACAGGTGAATGCGGCATTGCTGGAAGGAGCTCGTGGTGTAATTGCTGGACGCGCTGCTGCCTATAACTTTTATAGGTCGACCATCCATGCCTCCACATAGTTTGCAGCTAGGGCTTTTTCAAATTCTTATGTATTGGTGCTTCCAGTTCAGCATTAATTGCTTCTGTTAGTTTCGCCATTTATCTTTGAAGTTTGAGGACCATACTGCAACAGGATGAATAATCCAAGGGAATGTTGATGGTAGTAAAGAAAGGTATTATTTTCTTTTATGATATAAAATGCAACGATGTAGATCAAACTTGAATGGATCTTCAGCTAAGTCAAGCGGTGCCTGCTTTATGGTTGCAAAATTTGTTTAGTGATTCGAAATTGGTTGCAAATTTTAACAGCCCATGGCAGACTTTGGCGTACATAGATAGCATTGTTTATGGTGTTCCAAGTAGTGGCGTCAGGTGCCGTCAGGTGTAGTTGTACATGTGGCTGGATAGTATTATTTGCTTAGTCCCTGCTTCCTGTTTGCTTTGAGTATTCCTCTCCACGCAATTATCCAATTCTCAGGTCCTTAAAGAGGATGAAGTTTATGGAGATGCCGTTCTTGGAATACATGGAAAGAAACCGACTGTGCGTGATGAGGAAAAGGTATGAATGGAGAAAATGGTTTAAATAGATAATCTCTTCTTTTGTAGTGTTCTAGGGGTGGATTTGAGTAGCCTTTGCTTTACTATGCGACTGTCAGAAAAATTTAAGATCCATTAGTCTAGGCCATTTATGGCTGATATTTCAGCTATGGGCATTGTAAAGGCCACTTATCTGAGCGTGACCTTGGTGGAGAGTAGTCCAGCACCGAGAGGATCTGCAATGGATATCTTTAAAATCTCGCATATAGTTTTTATTGCTGCAAAGCCATCATTAGCATTTGGTGGCAGATTTCCTGCTTCTCTACTTTCGGAATGTTACTGGGTGTGATAGATAATTTGTTTCTTGTTTGGCCAAAGATGAAGCTTTTTACAATAATTTTATTTTTAACATGTCGCAGGCTTTGCTTGGTCTTTTCCATTCCGAGCTAGATACTTCATACAGCTTCATTTTGGAAACTCCCAATTTTACTCGAGGCTCTACAGAAATTGTTACATTGTACCTACTACCCCTCAAAGCAAATTTCACTTACAAAATCTTGATCCTTTGCCTGCGCCCAAAATCGTCCTCAACCAACGATGTATCTCATTATGAAGCACAGGTTATCTAGGCCATTCTCACCAAATACGAAGATTTTTCCCTAACACACATGTACCGAACTACCGAATGCAAGACGGGCAAGTTACCCTACGGTGCCCTCATCACTCGCATCTTCAGGCACAAGCACATCAACTTCTATAATGTTGCCCTAGGTAGCATGCCTCATGTGGAGATCGGGAAAAAGACTCTGGACAAAATGATGCTGAGAATGATGCATGAAGGATGGGTCAATCAGAAGAATGAAGTTGTTCCTATAGGTCAAGGAGATGATGAAAAAGCAAACAAGGTTCTTCAAGAAAAACTGGCAGCACAAATTGCATCATCCAGCAAAGGGAAATGCAAGACAACCACACAGTGGCAGTCTGCTTGTCCACCAAGACCAGAGAGGTCCTCCCCTCCTGCCCAACCTTTGGTTACTCCCGCTGCTACAATCTAGAAGCTTCAAGCTGATGTTCAGGACATCAAGAGCTCCATCGCTTCTCTCACCAAGTACTTGGTGAAATCGAATGAACATTGCTTAGTTTAGATTGCTATAACCATGCCCGACCTAACCCTAAGGAACTAGCCGTTCACCCTCTACTACCAAGCAAAGAAAATGCCCACGCGCGTAACTTCTATTATTTGCTCATGTTTTTCTTTGCTTGTGTTTGATGTTAGACTCATTGTTTCTATATGCTTCTCTATGACTTCCTTATCAATGCAAGTTCTCTCTTTTCTATATGTTGTATATTGCTTTAAGTGCTCTCTTTTTGCTGATAACAAAAAGGGGGAGAGAACCTGGATGTGAAAGATGGCGAACTAAATTACATTGAAACAAGGGGAGCAACATACTGAATTGCGAAAATATGGGAGATATGTGAAAGATGGCGAAATACTATATTACATCGAAACAGGGGGAGCTATATCGAAACAGAAAGAATGATGAATTGCATAGATAGACTATAATCTCTTGCAATCTATTTCTGATGATATTTGTTCACTTCATAGAATCTAGAAGATCTGCCCCTTAACTGGTATACTATTAAAAGATTGTCTAGATATCATCTCTAATATTTCTTGCAAACATTTTTAAGAGACATTCTGCAAGGTATATTCTCTATGAAAAATCTTCACTCTGCAGATTTTTGTTAATAGTACTTTCAAATCGTTATATTTGTTTTACATCTTCAAGATAGTTTTGTTATCATCAAAAAGGGGCAGATTGTTGGAGAAACATCTTCAAATGAATTTTGATGATACCCAAACTATCCTTGATATAATATTTACATTGTCTAAGTGCAAATATATTTAAAGGACTGAGTGATGCTCATAATGTTATTCACTGAAGAAAAGATCACAAGATTATCCTTGAAGGATCATATAAATAGAACCATCGATCTCAAAAATCAACTAAATGACGATGTCTTATTAAAGTTAAAGAGATCTAGTAATTAGTAATGTTTGAGTAACAGATCATTTAATATGATCGTTAGGTCACTATTGTAGCCATTGGGACTGGACAGTCACAGTAGAAGACCCAGCAGAAAGGAGAATTGACAGTCTGACAAGTTGTCAGAATCGCAGCTACAGTACAACAGCATAAGCTATTGTAGGAAGGTTTGCAGAAATTCAAGAATAGGCTATATAGGCGTCAGTTCCAAGGACAGCAGCTCCAACGACTCTAACTGCTATTTTGGCCCTCTAGGACATCAGCAACAACTAGTTTTAAGATGTCTATAAATAGAAGGTCTTTGAAGCCAACAATTTAGAGAGAGAGTGTGTGCATTTACAATATTTCTGAAATTTCTCACTTGCTGTGTACTAAGCAAAAAGCTCCTGCATGTCGATAGCACTTGTTGTATTATAATTATGTTGAAATTTCAAGTGTACCAAGTGATACCAACATCCACCTCCTGGTAGTGTGATCTACAAACTGATAAGAGTGGTGCTTGCTAAATGTAACTTGATCAGCAAATTACTAGTGCAATCCAGCCCAACTTATGGGTGTTAGTGGTGAGAGTGGATGTAAGCTTGGAATCAAAGCCGAACCACTATATATCGTTGTATGTAGTTGCTTATACTTATGTTTATCATCTCTAGCATACAAGTGATACATTGTATCTCATACATTTGGTGTCTTTCGATATCTCTTTGTTACACGCTATTTTCCGCAAAACTTTAAAAATCTTCCAAAGCAATCTATTTACCCCCCTTTAGGTTGTGTAGTCAGTCCCAACAGTCATGGTTATTTTGTTTGGATCTCTTGGTATATGCAATTTTCACATTTGTTTTTGTTGTTCTTGAAGTAATCATGGGGTTCTTAAGACAAGTAGTCTCATTTTTTCCCCACACTTGCCAAAAGGAGGTGAACTGAATTCCCAAGAGCCATCATCCCTTTTGGTTAATCATAGAGACAAAGAAGTATCATCCTCAAGAAGTTAATAGTGATTTCAAAAACTTCATCACTTTATCATGTATTTTTTATCAAATAAAATGATGGAGCTTATGTAACATCCTCAATTTCAGTCCCTGAGAAATGACTATGGTTTAAGTTTGGTGGTTTTCCAATCGGACCAAAATTTACTCTTGTTCTGAAAAATCCAAATTCAGATCCTCTGTACCGCTTCGTTTTGTTCTTTTTGTGAAAACTTTTGTGATCCGAATTTCTAAACACTTTCTTCTTAAAAGTTTCTCCAAAAATCTTGAAGTTTTACATACTTTAATTTAAAAATTTTGGACTTGATATGAGTAGTACGATAGCCTAATTTCTGACCATGTAAAACTGTCCAGAAAGGATATTTCTGTGATGTTCATACTTTCTCGATTTTCTACAGATAAAGAAATGCTAGTTTACCAAGACATCTGGGCTCAACCCAGGCATCCTAGCTCAATTAGGGCAACCCAGCGCTAGTTTATCGAGGCATCGCCACCAACGCTATGTGACGACGGTCTTCTTCTTTCATTTAGTGATCACACATCATGGGTCACACAAGCCGGTTTATTATCTTGATTTCATTAGTCCGTGCAATCAAGCCCAAAGGTGTGCCGTGCTCTAGAACATTCACCTAACACGCGGGTCGCGGTGGAGGGCACGTGGTTCGGTTCGCCATGCTGAGCGCCGGCTCAGAGCCGAACTTGGCTAGAATTTACACATCCCAATGTAAACCCGCACCAAGCCAAACTCGTCCTGTGACGCCACAACATGAGTATAAAACCATACGACACCCCGTTTCGTGACTCATACATGCCTTAACTTACGATTATGAAGCAAAACAAGAAGCATTCATGCAAACATCAGGCATCACAGACATGGTCACTATGCGAGCCAAACTCGTAACACTACATCCTATCCTCTTATAAATCAACAAGTATGGATGAGAACATCAAGCATGGTAACAAGTGATGCGTGCAACATCATGACAAACAACAACATGCAAATCTTAACAAAGGTTCGGATGAGAACTCAAGCCAACAACGCATCATAACTTCCTATCCTGAGATTAGGGAATCCACTTACATGCCGCGTTTCAATCACATAACACACCGCCCTATCCAAGTGTTAGGGAATTCACTCACCTATACTTACAAGAAAACTTCTACGGCGGTTGACGGCGGCAAATGGCGAGAGAGAGAAAGATGATTGGCGTGATGGTGAGGGAGAGAGAGAGAGACGTGAGAGTGAGAGATGAGAGGAAGAAAAGGTGATGTGTGTAAACTAAGGGGGGAACCAGGCCTATTTATAGGCAAACCAACTTGTTCCCCAAGTTTAATCATGAAGAAAAGACAAATGACATAATGAAATATCCCCTAAAGTCAAGTGCTATCATGACTATGATCTAGAAAATCTTGATCATTAATGATATTAATGAAGGAGAGCCAAATGACATTAATGAAATAGCCCCTAAAGTCAAGTGCTATCATGACTATGATTTGGAAAATCTTGATCATTAATGACATTAATGGAGGAAAGCCAAATGACATTAATGAAATAGCCCGAAAGTCAAGTGCCATCATGGCTATGATCTAGAAAATCTTGATCATTAATGACAATAATGGAGGAGAGCCAAATGACATTAATGAAATAGCCCCTAATGTCAAGTGCCATCATGACTATGATCTAGAAAATCTTGATCATTAATGACATTAATGAAACAATCTAGCAAATCTTAACAATTAATAGCTCTCTGTCTTTGCTCCCTCTCAGTTGCCCCCTTCTTGTGACCTCCAATCAAAGCTTAGCATAGGTTATTTGAAATCTTAGAATGAGCACATTAAATCACCAGAAGACATCAAATTAAGATTCCAACGTTCTCATATAGAAAATGATGAATCTTTGAAATTTGATAAAACTGGCAGTTTTTGCACTGTTTTTGAAATCTGGCTTAAAAGCATAGGAAATGAAATCCGAAAATTCCCAAATTTGAATATGTCATAAACAAGACCTTAAAAAACATTTTCCATGCAGAACACAAAATCTGAATCTTTCTGTAACTATAACGTTTAGTAGCTCAAAGACAGACTAAAATCTGTTTTACGGAACATAATCTTTGCTTCTCAAAGTAAGCTCTTTTCAGAATCCAAATCATCTCCAAAAATTCCCAAATTTATATATGTTATATAAAAAGAAGTTCTTAACAACTTTTGTGAAGGAAGTTTGTTCAAATTCAACTTAGAAAAATTTGTAGAAAATCAAGAAAGTATGAACATCACATAAATACCCATTCTAGGAAGTTTCACACGGTCAGAAATTAGGCTATCGTACTACTCATATCAAGTCCAAAATTTTTTAAATTAAAGTATGTAAAACGTCAAGATTTTTGGAGAAACTTTTAAGAATGAAGTATTTGGAAATTCGGATCACAAAAGTCTTCACAAAAAGAATAAAACAAAGGGGCACAGAGGATCCGAATCTGGATTTTTTAGAACAAGAATAAAATTTGGTCCGATTAGAAAATCACCAAACTTAAACCATAGCCATTTCTCAGGGACTGAAATTGATGATATTACATAAGCTCCATCGTTTTATTTGATAAAAATACATGATAAAGTGATGAAGTTTTTGAAATCACTATTAACTTCTTGAGGATGATACTTCTTTGTCTCTATGATTAACCAAAAGAGATGATGGCTCTTGGGAATTCAGTTCACCTCTTTTAGGCAAGTGTGGGGAAAAAATGAGACTACTTGTCCTGAGAACCCCATGATTACTTCAAAAACAATAAAAACAAATGTGGAAATTGCATATACAAGGAGATCCAAACAAAATAACCATGACTGTTGGCACTGACTACGCAACTTAAAGGGGGGGGGGGGGGTGAATAGGTTGCTTTGGAAGATTTTCAAAGTTTTGCGGAAAATAGTGTGTAACAAAGAGATATCGAAAGACACCAGATGTATGAGATACAATGTATCACTTGTATGCTAGAGATGATAAACAGAAGTATAAGCAACTACATATAAAGATATATAGTGGTTCGGCTTTGATTCCAAGCCTACATCCACTCTCACCACTAACAGCCACAAGTTGGGCTGAATTGCACTAGTAATTTGCTGATCAAGTTACACTTAGCAAGCACCACTCTTATCAGTTCGTAGATCACACTACCAGGAGGTGGATGCTGGTATCACTTGGTACACTTGAAATTTCAACACAATTATAATACAACAAGTTCTATCGACATGCATGAGCTTTTTGCTTAGTACACAGCAAGTGAGAGATTTCAGAAATATTGTAAACACACACACTCTCTCTCTAAATTGTTGGCTTCAAAGACCTTCTATTTATAGACATCTTAAAACTAGTTGTTGCTGATGTCCTAGAGGGCCAAAATAGCAGTTAGAGTCGTTGGAGCTGCTGTCCTTGGAACTGACACCTATATAGCCTATTCTTGAATTTTTGCAAACTTTCCTGAAATAGCTTATGCTGCTGTACTGTAGTTGCGATTCTAACAACCTGTCAGACCGTCAATTCTCCTTTCTGCTGGGTCTTCTACTATGCCTGTCCAGTCCCAATGGCTACAATAGTGACCTAACGATCATATTAAATGATCTGTTACTTAAACATTACTAATTACTAGATCTCTTTAGCTTTAATAAGACATCGTCATTTAGCTGATTTTTGAGATCGATGGTTCTATTTATATGATCCTTCAAGGACAATCTTGTGATCTTTTCTTCAGTGAATAACATTATGAGTATTACCCAGTCCTTTGAATATATCTGCACTTAGACAACGTAGATATTATATCAAGGATAGTTTAGGTATCATCAAAGTTCATTTGAAGATGTTTCTCCAACAATTTGCCCCTTTTTGATGATAATAAAACTATCCTAAAGATGTGAAGCAAATATAATGAGTTGAAAGTACTATTAACAAAAATCTACAGAGTGAAGATTTTTCATAGAGAATATACTTTCCAAAATGTCTCTTAAAAATGTTTGCAAGAAATATTAGAGATGATATCTAGACAATCTTTTAATAGTATACCAGTTAAGGGGCAGATCTTCTAGATTCTATGAAGTGAGCGAATATCATCAGAAGCAGATTGCAAGAGATTAGAGTCTATCTACGCAATTCATTGTTCTTTCTGTTTCGATGTAGCTCCCCCTGTTTCGATGTAATATAGTAATTTGCCATCTTTCACACGCCTCCCATATTTTCGCAATTCAGTATGTTGCTTCCCTTGTTTCAATGTAATTTAGTTTGCCATCTTTCACACCCAGGTTCTCTCCCTTTTGCGATCTTTCACATCCAGGTTCTCTTCCCCTTTTTGTTATCAGCAAAAAGAGAGCGCATACAGCAATAGACATCATATAGAAAAGAGAGTACTTGCATTGATAAAGAAGTCATAGAGAAGCATATAGAAACAATGAGTCTAACATCAAACACAAGCAAAGAAAAACATGAGCAGATAATAGAAGTTATGTGCGTGGGCATTTTCTTTGCTTGGTAGTAGAGGGTTGGACGGCTGGTTCCTCGGGGTTAGGTCGGGCATGGTTATAGCAATCTAAACTAAGCAATGTTCGTTTGATTTTCACCAAGTACTTGGTGAGAGAAGCGATCGAGCTCTTGATGTCCTGAACATCAGCTTGCAGCTTCGAGATTGTAGTAGCGGGAGTAACCAAGGGTTCAGTAGGAGAGGAGGACCTCTTTGGTCTTGGTGGACAAGCAGACTGCCACTGTATGGTTGCCTTGCCTTTCCCTTTGCTGGATGATGTAGTTTGTGCTGCCAGATTTTCTTGAAAAACCTTGTCTGCTTTTTCATCATCTCCTTGACCTATAGGAACAGCTTCATTCTTTTGATTGACCCATCCTTCATGCATCATTCTCCGCATCATTTTGTCCAGAGTCTTTTTCCTGATCTCCACATGAGGCATGCTACGAGGGGCAACATTATAGAAGTCGATGTGCTTGTGCCTGAAGATGCGAGTGATGAGGTCACCGTAAGGTAGCTTGCCCGTCTTGTATTTGGTAGATCGGTAGATGTGTTCTAGGAAAAAATCTTCATATTTGGTGAGAATGGCCTAGATGACCTATGCTTCATAACGAGATACATCGTTGGTTGAGGACGATTTTGGGAGCAGGTAGAGGATCAAGATTTTCTAAATGAAATTTGCTTTGAGGGGTAATAGGTACAATATAACAATTTCTCTAGAGCCTCGAGTAAAAATCGGGATTTTTCAAAATGAAGCTATATGAAGTATCTGGCTCAACAGGAATATTTGAAAATAGTGAACTTGGTGTTGATGATCTCTGCTAATTCATCTAAAGTGATAGTGTTGTTTTTCTTGGTGAAAAAAAAGATGAATGTGTCCCTATTTGAAAATTGCAAATTTGAATAAAACAGGGCCACGAAAGTAGGGTGCACTTCATCTTGCATGGTGCATAATGATTTTAGCCAGAGATCTTCAAAAAGCTCAGAGAAAAAGATGCCATGTGCATCAAGATAGTCGAAATTCACAAAACGATGTGGAATAGGACCTCAATTATCAAAGGTTTCAAAGGTGTCCTTGTGCTCTTGACTGAAGAAGAGTTCATATAATCGAATGAGGGCGGTCGAGGATAAAACCTTCAGTAGGTTCAAAATTTTGGAATACCCGGTCATCGTCATCTTCCTGCCTTTTGTCTCTAGTGGTTTCTTCTCTCTCAGTCCTTGGGTCGCTTTGTGCAGTAGGAACAAGAGTTTGAACAGGTGGTGATGGCTATTTTTTTTTTCAGGCTTCTTGGTGGGTTCAATCTCTTCCTCTTTCTCAGTGGAGGATTTTGTGGATGGTGATATTGTTATCGGTTGAGAGGACTCTCCAGCAGGCAAGGCCAGGGTTTGAGATTCAAGAGCCTTTCTTGCGGTAGGGACAAGCACATACCCTTTTTCTTTGACGAATGCTTGTATTATCTATTCAAAAGAGGTGCTAGGCAAAATGGTTGGCTGTGAAGGGGCTTCCAGTTGTAGTAGCGGAAGATCAAATAGGATGGCCTTTCCCTTTCCAGAGTGCATTTGAGATTCTTGAATTATGGCGCTTGGAACAATTCTTTCTATGGAGGATGGAAGAGCCGTGCTTGAAGTGGCTGATGCACCATGTTCTTTGATATGTGGAGAACAAGGAGGACTCTTACTTTGAGTTACTTCAGTCGATCTTTCTGGTTGATTAGTAAGATCAATATGTGATGAACTTCCTTAGAGGCTCAGGCTAGCATCATATTGGTGCGGGTGGATTTGCGTGTGCCAATGGCCTTGCGAGACTAGGGAGCCATTTTAGAGAGAGGATTTACAAGAAAGAAGAAGTTGAGAATGGCTTAGGAGTTATCCAGGCGGTTTATGAGATGGAGGATAGCGTGTGCACTATCTCCTTATAAATAGGAGCAGTTTGATCACATCCAGAAGGTTAGCCGTGACTCAATAACAGTAACTTTCTTATTTATTTCAATAGGTTTTCAAGAAAAATCGGGATAATAACAGATAAGAGAAAATCAAGTATAACAGTAGAGAATCAGCATGTCAGAACGGTCAGAAAATTCTCAGGGGGAATTACTGTAACGGTAATAAATTTTTGAATTTGGCGATTGCATACCTGAGGTCCATTGTTCTTGCCGAGTGCAAGTTGATGAATCTTATTTGATTTATTCAATTGGATTGCATATTCCCAGTTCTCCTTTGATGAACTCGAAAGCTCATTTGTCTAGTGGCTTAGTGAAGATGTCAGCCAGCTGATGTTTCGAATCAATGAACTGAATGGAGATATCTCTATTATTTACTAACTCTTTGATAAAGTGACATCTCATTTCAATATGCTTGGCGCGAGAGTGTAGTATGGGATTTTTTGATAGATTGATCGCACTTGTGTTGTCACACAATACATGAATGATTGCATTTGTTTCTCCAAAATCATGAAGTTGCTGTTTCATCCACATAAGTTGAGCATAGCAGCTTCCTAATGCAATATATTCAACTTCCGTTGTTGAGAGAGCAACTGTATTTTGCTTCTTTGAGAACCAAGAGATCAGCATATTTCCTAATAATTGACATGTATCAGATGTACTTTTTGATTAACCTTACATTTTGCAATTAGTTTAAAGTCTGAATTCTTGGGATACTAGATACCTAACTTTGGATATGAGCCAATGTGTCGAATGATATGTTTAATAGCTAACAAATGAGATTCTTTTGGGTCAGACTGAAAACGTGCGCGTAGACAAGTTCTAAATAATATATCTGGTCTCGATGCTGTTAGATATAATAAGGAACTAATCATACTCCTATATAGCTTGGAGTCAACAGAATTACCTTTCTCATCTTTATCCAGCTTGATAGTGGCAGGCATTGGTGTTTCCACCTTTTTGTTTCCTTCTGGACCAAATTTCTTCACAATTTCTTCGGCGTACTTCTCTTGATGGATGAAATTGCCACCTTTTGTTTGCTTTATTTGGAGACCAAAAAAGAAATTGAGTGATCCAATCAGGCTCATCTCAAACTCGCTTTTCATAATGTTTGCAAACTCCTTACACAAATCTTCGTTACTGGATCCGAAAATTATATCATCAACATATATTTGTATGATAAGAAGATCTTTATCTTTCTTTTTGATGAATAGTGTAGTATCCACATTACCTTTCTCAAAATTATGTTACTCCAAAAATATACTTAATCTTTCATACTAAGCTCTTGGTGCTTGCTTAAGTCCATACAGGGCCTTTTTCAAGCATTAGACATCATTTGGTCCGCTTAGGTCCTCAAATCCTTGAGGTTGCTCAACAAAGACTTTTTCTTTAATGTAACCATTAAAAAAAGCACTTTTGACATCCATTTGATATAAATGAATATCGTAGAAACATGCATAGGTAGTTAATAGTCGTATAGCTTCTAGTCTAGCAACAGGAGCATAAGTTTCATTAAAATCAATACCTTCCTCCTGTAAGTAACCTTTCACAACTAATCTTGCTTTGTTGCGAGTGACTTTACCTTTGTCATCAAGTTTGTTTTGGAATACCCACTTTGTTCCAATGACATGATGATTTGAGGGTCTTTGCACTAATTCTCAAACTTCACTAAGTTTGAATTGATGCAATTCTTCTTGCATGGCCTCTATCTGGCTTTCGTCAGAGATAGCTTCTTCGATCCTTTTGGGTTCTTGTTGAGATATAAGAGTTAAGGAATTCATCAGATTTTTTAGTGAAGATCTGGTCTTGATTCCTTCATTTATGCTTTCAATGATTTGTTCTTTGGGATGCTCAGTTTTGCATCTCCAATCTTTGGACAATGTTTTATGTTCGAAAATAGTAGCATTTTGGTGCTATTGTTGTTGCTGATTGATGGGAGAAGGTATAAGCATGATTTCATCACAATCATTTACTTTTATCCCTTTCTAATTATCTTTAAACTTTACATTTTTGGATTCTTCAACTACTTGTGAATCTTTATTGAACACACGATAAGCTTTACTAGTAGTTGAGTATCCCAGAAAAATACCTTCATTTGCATGAGCGTCAAATTTCCCAATGTTATCATTCTTATTCTTGAGAATAAAACCTTTGCAACCAAATACATGGAAATATGATATATTGGGTTTCCTGCCTTTGAAAACTTCGTAAGGAGTCTTTTCTATCAATGGTCTTAGTAGTACCCTATTCAATGTGTAACAGGCAGTAGCAACTGCTTCAGCCCAGAAATATGTAGGTGTACTGCTTTCAATCATCATGGTTCTGGCCATTATAGAGGGCGATTTCTCCTTTCAGCAACTCTCTTTTATTGAGGGGTATATGCTATGGAGAAATTGTGCTCTATTCCATTTTCATTGCAATGATCAGCAAACATTTGATTTTCGAATTCTCCTCCATGGACTGTTCTAATTGTTGAGATGTTGTATCCTTTTTCATTCTGGATTTTTCGAGCAAATTTCTCAAATGAATGAAATGCTTCATTCTTGTGAGATAGAAACATTACTCGGGTAAATCTTGAATAATCATTAACAATCACCAAATAGTATCTTCTTCCTCCTATATTCATGGTCCTTCTAGGACCAAATAGATCCATGTACATGAGCTGCAAAGATCGGTTAGTAGCAATTGTATTTATTTACTTGAAAGATGATCTGACCTACTTTCTTAGAGTACGGGCATTGCATGAATCACTTTTTCTGAAGTTGATTTTTGGGAGACCATGCACTAGATCATTTGATGAGATCTTAGAGATTTGCTTAGCATTGATGTGTCCCAATTTTTTGCGCCATAGATCACATTCATCTTTAATAGACATTAGACATTGCACATCATCAAAATTCACATTTACTAGATAGATGTTGCCATACCTTTTACCGGTGAATGATTGGGATCTGTCTTAACTTATATCGATATATTTTCCTTCTTCAAAGCTGACCTTATATCCTTTGTCACAAAGTTGGCTTATACTAACAAGATTGTGATCTAGTCCTTTGACTGGTGAAACATCTTTAATGATTAGATTTCCTAACCTGATGTTTTCTTTACCGATGATCCTTCCTTTGTCTTTTCCTCTGAATGTGACAGTGCCTTCGTCTATGATGACGAAACTTATAGACTTGGAATTATCTCCTGTCATGTGCCATGATCATCCGTTGTCTAAGTACCACTTGGTTTTCTTCAAAATTACCTGCATAGAGAGAAATGCTCATCTTTTCTTTAGTACCCACTTAAACTTGGGTCTTTTAGTGTTAGATTTAAAAACATCATCAAATCTTCTATGAACTTTTTTGGGCATCATCTGCTTATTTGGACATTTTAATTTAAAATGATCATATTCATTATAGATTGAGCAATCTGGAAATTTCTTGCCAGAGGCTATGGTGAAGTGTTTTGCATAATGACTCTTATAAAGACGTGTAGGAGGTTGTTTAGCCAATCTTTCTTTGAATTTGGGAAAATGATTCTTCTCATCTTCATTTTCCTCGTGTCCTAAACCACATTTATTGTAGTGAGGAATCTGAATCGAGAGAATGTGCATCAAGGTTTCTGAATCGAGAGAAAACTTGGTACTGATTTTTGAAATTTCTTCCTTGAGATAGTCATTCTCAACTTGAGAAAGTTTAACTTTCTTTTCTTGGAGGTCATAGTCCTTTTTTAAGTTATCAAATGCAGTCTTGCAAGTAATTTTTCTGTGGTAAGATCAAGTACTTCCATTTTCAAAATAGAAATTCTTTTTAAAGCCTTTTTATGTTCATCAAACATTTCCTTTTAAAATATCCTACATTTCTTCATAAGATAGTTCAAGCTGAATTGCCTCATCTTCTTCTTCATGATCCGAGTCGGCCATTAGATAGAGATTTGCTTTTTCTTCATCGCTGGTTTCACATTCTGATTCACTACATGTTTCAGCATTCAGTGCTCTCTTCTTTTTCTCATACTTTCCTTTCTTCTTTTTGAACAATGGACAATGTGGCTTTATGTGACCTGGTTTCCTACTTTCATAACAAATAAGATCTCTACCTTTGAGTTCTTCCTTGTTCTTGTAGGGTCTTCTTTCCTTAGGAGCTGTCATTTGTCGTTTGCCTTTGAACTTTCCTCCCTTTTTCATTAGGTTGTTAAACCTTCGAGTGAATAGCGCCATGTCTTCATCATCACCTTCATCCTCATATGACAATTGATCCCCTACATCATTGTTGTTAGCTTTAAACGCTATAGCTCTCTTACCTTTTGAGCTACCTTCCTCTATTTACTGTTCTACTTCATAGATGTAAATGTTCCGATTAGTTTTTCTAGCATGATTGGTTGAATCCTCGTTGTTTCACCAACTGAGGTCTTCACATTGTTTCATTCTTTTGGTAAGGCTTTCAATAGTTTGTTCACCTTTTCTCCATTGATGAATATTTTTACTTGATGTGCAAGGCCATTCACTATGTCCGTGAACCTGTTGAACATTTGAGCTACTGTCTCATCTGGTTTCATCTTGAAGAGCTTGTATTGTCCAAGGAGGATATTCAGCCTTATCTCCTTTACTCTATTAGTTCCTTCATATGTAAGTTCCAGTAGATCCCAGATTTCTTTAGCTGTGACACATGTACAAATTTTGTTATATTCAGTCATAGATAAAGAGCAGTATAGAAGATGTTTAGCTTTAGCATTATAAGATCTTCTTCTTCTTCGTGCTTCATCCGTAACCTGTGCTACGGGGGCACTGGCAGCAACATTTTCTACTGGAGCTTCCTGTCCATCTCTTCAAGCAGCTGGAGCAACAACTGTAGCGGGTATTTCTATGCCATGTGAGATTACGTCCCACATTTTGAGATTAGTTGCCTCAAGATATGCTTGCATTCTATTCTTCCAGTAGCTATAGTTGTTTCCATCAAAGTAAGGAGGCTTGTTAGGAGCAAGAGCATTACTAGAGATAAAACCACCAAAGTTAGTCATAAGAGAGAATCATTATACTCAGAAGAAATATACGTCACAAGACGAGCAACAGGGCTCTGATACCAATTGTTGGGACTAACTATGCAACCTAAAGAAGGGGTGAATAGGTTGCTTTAGAAGATTTTAAAACTTTTGCGGAAAATAGAGTGTAACAAAGAGATATCGAAAAACACCAAATGTATGAGATACAATGTGTCACTTGTATGCTAGCGATGATAAACAGAAGTATGAGTAACTGCACACAAAGATATAAAGTGGTTCGACTTTGATTCCAAGCCTACGTCCACTCTCGCCACTATTAGCCATAAGTTGGGCTAGATTACACTTGTAATTTACTGATCAAGTTACACTCAGCAAGCACCACTCCTATCAGTTTGTAGATCACACTACCAGAAGGTGGATGCTGCTATCACTTGGTATACTTGAAATTTCAACACAATTACAATATAGCAAGTGCTATCGACAAGCAGGAGTTTTTTTTGCTCAGTACACATCAAATAAGAGATTTCAGAAATATTGTAAGCACACACACACTCTCTCTCTATATTGTTGGCTTCAAAGACCTTCTCTTTTATAGGTATCTTCAAACTAGTCGTTGCTTATGTCCTGGAGAGGCAAAATAGCCGTTAGAGTAGTTGAAGTTGCTGCCCTCGGAACTGACTGCCCATATAGCCTATTCTTGAACTTCTATAGGCTTTCTTGAAATAGCTTTTGCTGCTGTCTGACTACCTGTCAGACCGTCATTTCTCCTTTTTACCGAGTCTTCTGCTATGCTTGTTCAGTCCCAACGGCTACAATAGTGACCTAATGGTCATATTAAATGATCCGTTAGTCAAACATTACCAATTACTAGATCTCTTTAGTTTTAATAAGACACTATCATTTAGCTGATCTTTGAGATCAATGGCATTGTTATATGATCTTTTAAGGACAATCTTGTGATCTTTTCTTCAATGAATAATATTATGAGTATTACTCAGTTCTTTGAATATATATGCGCTTAGACAATGTAGATATTATACCAATGATAGTTTGGGTGTTAGCAAAATTCATTTAAAGATGTTTCTCCAACAATGACCACTTGTTTGATTAGACAGTACTGAATCACAAATGGAAACATGGGATGATGGTGACCATGGGCCACCTCTCAAAATAGTTGCAAATCTCTCTCCTTTTCCTATCAACTTTGGAAATGAAAGATATTTAAGAGAGCTGTTGCACAAGCAAAAGAATGATGGGAAATTCCAAATAAGGGTCTTAAGAGCTCCAATTTTTTCAAATAAGAGCTTAAAATAGTTATGTCAATTTTAAAGAAAGGATTGACTTTTTGGATGATTAAAGAGCATTTTCGTCCTTCACCTTTTTTCTTGAAATTTTTCGCTTTTTTTCTTCTTCTTTTTTTCTTTTTTTCTCTTTATGACTTTTTCTTTTGACTTTGCCAGTGGCCAGCAACCGGCCACCAGAAATGCCCAGAGAGGGCTGGGCGTGGGTCATCCTCACCCAATCTAGCAAGGCCACCCTCGCCTGTGGCTACCCTCACCATATTTGGGCGAGGATTGCCTCATCCTTGATTGGCGGGAATATTTAGCCAGAATAAAAAAAATTTAAAATTAAAATTGTCTTTGGATGAAAATGCTCTTGACCGGTTGGAATATTTAGTTGGCTAACGAACGGCAAGGTCAGGCCCTGATTTGAACTATTGTGGCCACTTTAGGCCCTTATTTAACAACTTCAAGCCCTTATTTGAGAGAATGAAGGCATTTTATGTCCTTATTTGAAATTTCCCCAAAAAAAGTTTTTGAATATAACACCTCTTGTTCTCTTTCCTTTTATGGAGGAGGCAGCACATCTCATATATTAGCGAAAGGGTTTTCTGAACTGGATGGAACCTTCACAATAGGTGTGTCCAACACAGTATCAAGAATTGCATCGAACCTCTCCTCAAAGAAAGACTTCATCTTCTACAAGTTAGAAAGACCGCCTTAAAGTTAATCTTATGGTCAGACCATAAAACACAATATAACCGAAATGAGCAACCTAATATACGAACAGAAAGCTGCATCAGCTTTTCGCTTCCCCAAACCATTTCTAGGCTCAGAATGGAAAAGACCAAGCAAAGGCTGCAACATGTTAAAAATAAAATTATTGTAAAAAGCTTCGTCTTTGGCCAAACAAGAAACAGATTATCTATCACACCCAGCAACATTCCGAAAGCAGAGAAGCAGGAAATCTACCACCAAATGCTAATGATGGCTTTGCAGCAATAAATACTATACGCGAGATTTTAAAGATATCCATTGCAGATCCTCTCGGTGCTGGACTACTCTCCACCAAGGTCACGCTCAGATAAGTGGCCTTTACAATGCCCGTAGCCGAAACATCAGCTATAAATGGCCTAGACTAATGGATCTTAAATTTTTCCGACAGTCGCATAGTAAAGCAAAGGCTACTCAAATCCACCCCTAGAACACTACAAAAGGAGATTATCTAGTTAAACCATTTTCTCCATTCATACCTTCACCACATCATGCACAGTTGGTTCCTTTCCATGTATTCCAAGAACGGCATCTCCATAAACTTCATCCTCTTTAAGGACCTGAGAATTGGATAATTGCGTGGAGGGGAATACTCGAAGCAAACAGGAGGCAGGAACTAAGCAAATAATACTATCCAGCCACATGTACAACTACACCTGACGGCACCTGACGCCACTACTTGGAACACCATAAACAACGCTATCTATGTACGCCAAAGTCTGCCATGGGCTGTTAAAATTTACAGCCAATTTCAAATCACTGAACAAATTTTGCAACCATAAAGCGGGCACCGCTTGACTTAGCTAAAGATCCATTCAAGTTTGATCTACATCGTTGCATTTTATATCATAAAAGAAAATAATACCTTTCTTCACTACCATCAACATTCCCTTTGATTATTCATCCTGTTGCAGTATGGCCCTCAAATTTCAAAGATAAATGGCGAAACTAACAAAAGCAATTAATGCGGAACTGGAAGCACCAATACATAAAAATTTGATGACGCCCAAGCTGCTAACTATGTAGAGGCATGGATGGTCGACCTATAAAAGTTATAGGCAGCAGCGCGTCCAGCAATTACACCACGAGCTCCTTCCAGCAATGCCGCATTCACCTGTATACACAAATATCCATGAAAAATTGGTGAGTCACGAATGTCATTTCAAATGATGGTGCTAAAAAGTTTTACCAATCAGATGATTACACAAACTCAAGACAAAATGGCAGTTTCGCCAGCCAAAGTATCACCAAATCAAGATCTCAATCTATCCATGAGCTAGTCTAGGTCAGCTTAATTAGTTCGATTTCGATCAAGTTTGAACTGCTCGATAATTACGTTGAGTCGGCTTGAGTTCAATTTGTGAACTCAAGTAGCTCTTGAGCCTAATTTTGTAATTAAACTTTTGTTTTGTTGTCATCGCAAGACATTTAAACATAGCAAATTATCAATTATATTGTATTTATAAAACTTTAGTTTGAGCTCAAGCTCGTGTTCGGGCTTGACTGAGCGGAGACTCATCTTTCATAAGATAATTGATCGAGTCTCTAGTATTCAATACGAGTTGAATTAAATTAATAGTCTGTGTCAACTCAAGTCAGCTCCACTACGCCTTAGATACAAACGTGGATAGAAACACAATTACAAATCAAACTTTCCATTGGGAATGTGAAGTACGTAAACCAATTTCCACATTCATAACAGATTGCTTAGAAGTTGCATTATATGATAAGCTGAACATACTGTACTGTTTCCCAAGCACCATAATTAAACCATTTAAGAAAAATCTCGAAACGAAAATAACAAACAACATTAAAAAAGAAGAAGAGAGAAACAAGAAAACAAAGAACTTCGGAATTTGACGATTGTTAGCAGGGCTGATCCCTTCGAGGAGTGCCTTACGAGAATGTATAATGAAATGTCTCGTTGGTGAGAGAGAAGAAACCTTACAAATAAAATCACCTGTAGAGTAATCAAGCACCATAAAGTTAGCCATAAAGGCATCAGGACAGCTCACTTAAAGGTTATGATTTAACTGAAAACTATAGTGCAAAGAATTTTGGGGTTGTAATGTGGCCAAATGAGCAAAATCAGACTTTACCAAACTTATACAGCTGTTAGTCATCTTTGGTGAAATGCCCTTGAAAACAAGTGAACCGCGTCCAAAAAGGAGGCAAACAATTGTAGTCGGGAAACTGTAAATAATTAAATATTTGTGCAATTAATATTGCTTTTGGTCCGCAAAAGCATCCCTTTTGCAATAGTTTACACTCGTATTGGATAAAGCCATCATAGCCCCAGCCTAGCAAAGCTAGTGTGTGACATCCTGAAAATTTATCCATTTGGGATTTATAAAATGCTTATTTTTATAAATGTACTCGTAGTTAGTTCTCACTCGAAATTGATCATTCATGGGATACTAAGTATTAGAGAAAGGCTAATTAGGAATTTAAATTCGTGCGATTAAGAGAAAATTCGATCGTGAATTGACTTTCGACCATAAAATCGCCGATGTGACATTTTGAACCACTGTTAGCCGATCCAAAGATAGCCAGGGGTCAGTTCACCATTATCATAATAGTGGATCACGGGTGATTCCGTTGGACCACGAAATAAATCGACGAATGATCTTGAACCTATACCAAACGATCGTGCCCTTCAGATCTAGCGGTTGATCCTCGCGATTTAAATGACAATTGAAGTCGTCACGAACCGAATAAATTTGCACGTGACTCAATTTATTATCAGTCACGAGTCAAATATGCAAATTTCCCCAAAAAGTCATCCGTTAGTTTGAGAAACGATTGAGTTACGTTTAATAAAATTTAATTATTTAATTGAGCCCAAATTGGACATCGAAAAATTAGGAAGTCATGATGGGACGTTAGGACGACGTTGTGGTTGTAACGTGCAACTTTGGATTTTCCCGAATCCTTCAGAAAAATTTAAATTTGGCGAGAAATGAGGAAAGTGACCAAATTACCCTTGGATATTTGTTAAGGGCAAGCTTTAAGAGAAAAGGGCATTTTGGTCATTTTGCCCTAACTTTTTGATTGGACATTTTTGCCCTTGGAATTTTATGAAATTCCCAAATTACCCTTGGATATTTTTGGAAAAGATTTGATCTCGGCCTTCGGTTTCAAGATAAGATTGAATCTGGACCGTCGATTTCGTTTATGAGAGGGGCAAGATTGTAATTTGCCATATTGGTAAAAAATTGGACTATTTAGTCCAAGACCCATTCTCTATCTCTTCAATCTCTCTCCATCTCTCTTGGCACCATCTCTCCCCTCTCTTCCCGAACCCACCGACCACCCCCTCCCCTCGCTGCTGCCGCCGATCGCCGGCCACCACCCCCGCCGTGCCGCGCCGTGCCACCAGCCCTCACCCACCATCTCTCTTTCCCCCTCCCGTGAGTGAGCCGCGGCAAGGAGGTCACTGCCACCGCTCGCCATTGCTGGCGCCGTCCACGCCGCCTCGCCGCTCGCCGTCATCCCTGCCAATCATCGCCGCGTTCCGCTCTAGCCGCGTTAGTCTAGAGTTTGGTAAGTCGCGCTCTAAACCTCATTTAGGACGTCGGGTATCGACGGATAAAATTTGGAATGAAATCGGGTTTATTTATGTGTGGATTTGTATAATTTTCGGAATGGAATTGATTGGCGGGCCTTAGAGACGAATTCGGGAAATTTTGGTGGAAATTATAGGCCAAAGGCATGCTGTGGGTGGCTGATTTGAGTGCTGTGGTGATGCGTTCAGTGCGAAAATTGGATATTTAAGTCCGGCAGCTAAGTGTGAGAAAATGTTGTGAAGGGCCGGAATTGATTCGCCAAAGTTTGGAGGTGGAAAAATGAGATATTGTATGTTGATTGTGCATTCGCGATGTCGCTGAATTGTAGTAATGAAATTGGGTGCATTTGGGTGCAATTGATTGATTAGAAACATGTTTGATTATGTGCATGCTCGGGCCAAATTGAATTAATTGTCAATTGGCCATATTGGATGCTTATTGAGCATGAAATTGTGTGTGAAATTGATGCGTGCACGGGCCACGTGTACTTGGCTAATTATTTGGCAAGTGAGTGTTGAGTACGTGAATGAGTAAGGGATTGTGTGTGGGGTGACACGTGTGAGTATAGAAATCCCTGAGGCGGTGCCATTATGCGGGGAATTGTGCTGTTCTGAGGCGTGTACTTTAACGCGGAATGATGTCTGGTATTACCAGAAGACTGTCAACCTGAGGCATGTACTTCAACGCAGGTTGTGCTGTAAGTGGTGAATGTTGAGCTTGAGGCGTGTACTATAACGCAGGTCTTGAAGTATTGTTATGAGTTGATCGCGGTGAACCTGAGGCGTGTACTACAACGTGGGTCACTGGCGAGAGTTGTGGAAAAGATGTGATGAGGTCGGATCAAATGCACAACATATAACTATAATATGCATGTGAGTGAAATAGCCCTGTTATGACTAATGTGCAGGTTGCACGCTGGAAAGGTCAGGTAAGTACTGATTGTGTACTTGCAGTGATATAGATGAGTGTGATTGTTTGTTGTGTTTAGCTGGAGGTACGTGATAGCCTAGGTGGGGTTTAGGGTGTATACTTGCTGAGATATAATCTCACAGTTATTTCAACCTAATATTTCAGAATCCCAGCCTGATCAATGAATCCTCCGCCGCCACCACGTGAGCGTTTTGGAGTACCGATGCACACCAAACATAACGTTGTAGAATTTCCTGTAGATGAAAATATGACCTGGATTAGGTATACTATCGTAGTTTTTGTAGACGTAGGATTACCTCTGTGGGAGCCCCATATATATACCGCCTAGTTCTTTAGGGATGGGGTAGATGAATTTGGTCCCATCCATGGATTTGATGTCCCCTTTGATAGAGTTGGGGACTGGGACTTGGCTGCAATACCTCTTCCTGATGGCGAATTGACTAGTGTGGAGACTAGTTTGGCATAATCTGGACTGCAACTAGCGCTTGCAGCACCGGGATCTTTAGGGGCTGAGCACGAGCCGAAGCTGGAAGAGTCTCTAGCGGGAGATGATCCAATGGACGTGGATCTTGAGCCAATTCCCGAGGAAGAACCAGAGGAAGTAGAACCCAAGGCGGAACTCGAGAATGAACTTGCTGAGCCCGCTAAGCCTGAGGAAAAACCAGAGTACGTTCCTTCGTACGAGTATTGGATGGCCCCTGATTTCGTGCCAGAAGATGATTTCTTTGAGGAGTTAGTTGGTGAAGAACAGGTCGAGGTTTTCGCGGAGTCGGGTGACTTAAACCACCCGATCGAGATCGGGGCTGAGCTGGAGTCTTTGGAGGAGCAGACTGTCCAGGGGGACTCAGGTTCAGAAGCCGAAGAATCAGACTCAGAATGGACTCCAAGCAGAGGTTGTAGGGGCTAGCGTATGGGATTGAAATTAGACTTTTTGGAGGTGTACCATTTTTGCGGATAGAACAACTAGGTCATCGATTCTTTTTGAATATCGGTGGTTTTATAGTACGGTGTGTATATGTAAATGGTGGTTTGTAAATTGTAAATATTATATAAGTTTGGTAAATGGAAATGAATATGTGTATTCTCCCTGATTCCCCAGTTTTAATTGTTCCGGGAAATTTGTGATTTCCGCTGTTGATTTAAATCTCTGATATTTACAAGTGAGGTCGGCGACACCCTGGGATGTCGCATTAATCGACCAATGTAGGGTGTCATGAGATCGATGGGACTCGAGACGTGACATAGTGCTTCGTAGTGGTGCTCCCTCAACCTTAACTCTGATCTTATAAGGAGGGTTCGATGCAAAGCAGTCATTTTCAAATTAAACATCGAATTTCCTCTAAGTGACCTGTACAATGCCCATAGCTGAAGCATCAGCGATAAATGGCCTACACTTATGGATATTAAATTTTTCCAATAATGTTCCTCGTTGCCTCCAATTCCGGGCCCAGTTTCATGCGTGAACAGTGTTCGTTGTGATTTTTTCAAATTTCTGTTTGTTCTTGATCAGGTTTAATGCAGAAGGTTAGGGATCGGATTTGCTTTGCATCGAAATTTGTGCTTTGATTTGGTATCCTGGTTGCTCGCCATCTGAAGTTCTGAACTAGTGTTCGATTTTCTTTCATGCGATTCATTTGCACATTTGTCGCAAAGAAATGAAGCTACTACATTGGGGGTTTGATCATGTTCTGAACTGTATTAACTCTATCCATCGTATGATGCTTTAAGATAATATGTTGTCCTTGTCTAAAGAGTAGTTGTGAGGACTCTTGTTAGTTGTAAGACTTGGCTTTTGCTCTTATTGATCAAGAAAGAATAGAACCTGCAAGACAATGAAAAAGAGAGGAATGAGAATGAGGCTAAAGCTAAAATTGGAATCAAACAGCATTAAAGCTCGAAGGCAAGAAGCACTGGATGACAAAAGAACTCTCTCTCTCTCTCTCTAGATCTCGACTTCAAACTGGTAGATCATTAGGGATGTTGGACAGTGGCGGGTACGATGACCATGCTTGAACGGGAAGGAGGGTTAAAGACATAGAACAAAAGCCAAAGTGTGATAAAGAATAGAATATACATCAGTAGCAAGAGCCCAAGCTTGAGTCCAATCCTCATGTTCCGTATTGACATCAGCTTGAGTCCTGTTGCTTCTATCTCCTTTCTAACTTCGCATTGCTCGACACTCGGTTGCATGAAGCAAGACATCCATTCCTATCGGATTGTACATAGATTTCACGGTATTATCGACTCTCTACCCTCAATAGTCACCTTTTTCTTTTATTATATTCTCCGGTTTGCATATTTATTCAATCATTATTGCCTTATTGTTATACTCAAAGTAGCACCGACACCGACACGTGACACGTTGACATGTCATTTTTCAAAAGATAGAGAATTCCGACATGTTGGGATACGTTGTATATTAAATGTATATTTTTATAGATATATGATAAATTATCACTTTTATGATTATTTCAATTAAATTAATTATTTGAATCCACAAATAAATAAATAATAAAAAAAAGAGCCTAGAATGAATTTATGTTTTGATCCCTAATTTATTGAAAATGTTTAAAATTGACCCGGGCATGTCGGGATGCTGGACTCGCGTGTTGTTGGTGTGTCCGGAGTGTAGGCCACGTGTTGGTTGCGTGTGGACACGCGTCCGACACTGATATGAAGGCCCACGGAGAGTGTCCATGATTCCTAGGAGGTAATACTCATGCTGACTAAAAGATTTCCTTCCGGGATCTGGGGAGAGAGTGAGGATCAAATGGGAAATACGAAAATTCTAGCAGAGGCTGAGAATTTATGGATGAAACTCAATCTCCGAGGGGCGATCCTTACGAGCCTATCTCTGCAGGTCTTTCTCATCTTTTTTGCACCCATGCGACAGAGGTGGCCAAACTGGTGGTTCGCGACTCTCATGTGGTCAGCTTACTTGGTTTCCGACTCAGTCGCTGTCTATGCCTTTGGACTCATTGCCAAAGTCCAAGTCGTTGGTGGTGGTACTTCAGACTCCGAGGCCGATGCATATGGCGACCTTTTGGCATTTTGGGCTCCATTTCTGTTGCTACACCTCGGAGGACCCGACACCATAACCGCTTTCGCACTTGAGGATAATGAGCTGTGGCGGAGGCACTTGCTTGATCCCTTATTCTAGCTAGGCACCGCATGCTATATGTTTTTACCAATCCCTCCCCAGCAACAAGCTTACAGTCCCAACCATCATCGTGTTTACTGGAGGAACCATAAAATATATAGAGCGAACACGTGCTCTGTATCTTGCAAGCTTCAGTAAATTCCGTGGTTCCCTGCTTCCGTCTGTTGTTGCTGACCGGGATAGCCATGCTCCGATAGAGATGATGCAGGAGCCCAATATCGAATCCCGAGATGTTGGAGGGCAAAATAAAACCAATTCGGACGACAGACAAGTGATAAAAGCCGCATTTATTTACTTCACAACCTTCAAAGGCATCCTTGTGGAACTCCCCTTGAGATTCGGTCAAATGAACAATAGCTTCGAATTTTTCAGGAGGATAACCGCAAAGGATGCTTTTCGGGTCGTTGAGACTGAGCTCAACTTCTTTTATGATGTTCTTTATACCAAGGCTGCCGTGGTTCACTGTCCAACGGGGTACCTTTTCCGAGCTATCTCAATTGGCTCCGTCGTTACTGCTTTTGCACTTTTCTTTGTCCTGAACAAGCATGGCTTTCACGAATGTGATGCACGGATTATATACACCTTGCTCCTTGGAGCTGTAGGCCTGGAATTTGTAGCTCTTGGTAGGCTCATTTGCTCTGACTGAACAATTGCACTTTTAGGGAGATTTGAAAAACATCCCATAGGAAGAACCTTCATGAGCTGTGGGCCTGGAATTTGTAGCACTTTTAGGTCGTCATTTGCATTGCATGTACTACATGCTAGGTGGTCTAGATCAATCTTCCAGTACAATTTGATAGATTCTCGGCTGAGAAGGTGGCCAAAATGGATTGGGAAACTCCTTGGTCTCATCCTTCTGGGAGAGTCGTTGGATGACTTGAAGCCTGTACGAGTAGAACCATACAACGACAAATTAGGTGCACTGGTTTTTTATGAGCTGAAACGGAAGGCATCATTTGCAGATGATTTCCCTAGCAGAAGGGAGATGTGTGCTGCTCGAGGTAAATGGGCTCTGGAGCATTCTGAAACAGGGCAAGATTGCGCAAACTTGCTTCCATTAGTCCGTGATGTCGATTATGATCAGAACCTTTTACTGTGGCACGTTGCCACCGAGCTTTGTTACAATACTGACACCGATGAAAGTACCAACTTTAACACTGATCGTGGAAACAGTAAGGTCTTGTCGGATTATATGTTTCATCTTGTGGTCAAACGACCTGATTTGATGTCTGCAGTGGGCGGGTATGGCGAAATAAGGTTCCGGTACACTTGTGATGAGATGGACGAGTTCATCAGCAAAAATCTCTCTGATGGGAGCAAAACGAAGATAACGAAGGAAAGTGCGTGCCAACTCCTCTCTGGTTATTCAAAAGTGGAGCCACGTCTATGGGTAGAAAAGACAATCAGATCTGTGCTTTCTAACGCGTGTGCTCTCGCTAGAGTATTGCGGGATATTGAGAAGGAAAAGAGGTGGAAGATCAAGAGTGAAGTGTGGGTGGAATTGCTGGGGTATGCTTGGATCCATTGCCGACGTTACAATTATGCTCAACAACTGAGTAAAGGAGGAGAACTTGTCACCTTGGTTTGGCTATTGATGGCACAGCTTGGCTTCTATCGACATTTGCGAGTACCCCTGTCTCCATGGGAAGACCGATTGACCTTACAATTAAGACAAGACATTTGGGATTCGTCGAACCTCCAGGAGTAAGACCGATTGCTCGAAAATAATTGAGGGTAAGTTGCCGAGTCGGAAAAGGACGAGGGCTCCTACCCGCAAATTCCACCGAAAATCTAATTGCTGGGGGATCTCACCTCGCCGTTTTTACCACCTTTGTTTCGCTTCTTCTTGTACAATTTTTTCTTCTTGTAAAAAAAATCAGAAATTTCAAAAATTCACACAATAACTTAGAATACCTGTGGCTACTCATCATAAGTGAAATTAAATTTTTTAAAGTGCCTAAGTGGTTTTTTTTAGAGCTCCTCAATTTAGGGATTAAAAGGGGTCTTACCCCAAAAAATCCTAAAACCTCCAAACAACAAAATCAGCTGAATGAATAAGCCTTTAGGGCTATTATTAGGGTTTGAATGTTCTGGATTAGTTTTCATTTTTAGAGAAAATTTACGATTGTTTTGTTTGATTGAACTTGGTTGTACATTTATGTGTTCATTGGTTGATTTCTCTCGATTAGAACATATAGAATTAGTGAATAGGCCTTATAAACTTGCATGACACATTAGACACTTCGTATCGTTTTAGGTATCGAAAGGGCATGAGGGATCTCAATTCGGGATCATTAACGTAATCAAGTCCAAATCAAGTAATTCAGGATCATAACCCAGAATCTCTAGTTCGCAGAATCGTGGTATTTCTCTCATACCTCGATTAGGTTTTTAGTCAATTAATAATGATTAGTGGTGACTCCAAATCAAAACTTAGGTTAAATAGAAAGATAAAAAAACTATAACCCGTTGTCACGTGAGGTATAGTTTGACAGAGACCCTTGTTTATCTAGTGATGGGAGGTTTGTGAGACGTTTGGGCGAAATATCTGTTTCGGACCTTATTAGCTCATTCAGGGACAGTTTCCTCATTCATGACAAACGAAAATACCTCCTAAGGCGCGTGAAAGCGCAGCGCGATAAGGTTTAGGGTTTCGGATTTTGAGGTTTGGGGTTTAGGGATTAGGGGTTAGGAGTTTGGGGGGTTTAGGGTTTAGAGTTTCTCTCCTCGCGGTATTCTTTCTTTTGCCTTATCTACTTGGCATTACTACCTTGCTGTCTTTGACGCATTACCTAGTGCATAATGCTTCCTTGTTGTTTAATAAGATCAAGAGAAGCACACATATGTGTTGATTCTTTTTCCCTAGTAAGTTTGTGGTAGTGGAGAGCTTCGACACAAGTTTTTGATTTTGTTGCCAATGTGTATGCAGGAAAGGACACAAGATCAAACCTCGTTCTAATAGACAAAGGGTCAATTTCTTGTGATCTGCAGGATCCTGCTATCAAGCATTCTTGGTCAGCTATAGATGTCTCGCCCATTAAGCCTTACAAAACACAGATAAAAGCAGTAGCACAAATTATGTATTACATCGTCCCCGCCAGTGAATTATCCTCTGCTTCCAGAAAATAAATTTTTTTTTTTTTTTTTTTCCTTACCAAAAAAAACTTTATTTTCTGGAAGCAGAGGATAATTCACTGGCGGGGACGATGTAATACATAATTTGTGCTACTGCTTTTATCTGTGTTTTGTAAGGCTTAATGGGCGAGACATCTATAGCTGACCAAGAATGCTTGATAGCAGGATCCTGCAGATCACAAGAAATTGACCCTTTGTCTATTAGAACGAGGTTTGATCTTGTGTCCTTATTTTAAATAGAATCCCCTATTTTTAAATGCTTAATAGTTAGGTGTAACTCTTGGATTTTAAGTGATTAATTTATGGTTACTGTAATTTGCTGCCTGGGACTATTGCAGGGCAGTCGCTCAGTTCTTACAAGGACGTTCTCTCACTGCCCCAGGACAAGAAGAAGAGTCAGGTCTTTGCCTGACCAATATTTTAGAAGGAAAGAACAGAAGACTATGCGCAAGAATGTTTTTTGAGACACTATTACGTTCCTTGGAATTTCTATGGTAGTTGAAATTTTATGGTAGATACATTGCATAAGAATCTAAGCTCTTTCATCCACTCCACAGAACCCATTTACAGTCCCAATAAAAGAGCATCAACGTTAGCACTTTCTTCTAGTACCGTATGCATAATTCATTACTTAAACATTTAAGTTCTTGATCAGTGCTGCCCATGCTCTAGTTCTTGTTTGTGTCGACTCTCGTGACATAAAGGTAGCAGAGAAGTTTGACAAGATTCAAAGCTCAATGAATGAAGATTGTATATTTTGGTTACTGTCATACCAGATTCTTCTATTGAGCCGTATTGTCCTATGTGCCATGTAAGGGAACAGAGCATCTTCTGGACCAATGGAAACTTCCTGTTGATTGAGTGATTTCGGGTGCCATTTACAACAAAATCACGACATAGAGAAGAATTCATGCTGATGCTTTGCTGATCACCTAGGCCACTACCTGTTTTGAAAGTTTTGATGCATTGACGTTGCAATTTTGCATCTGATACCGGCTTCCTGGGAAACTACAACTACATGATATAATATTCTGTATAAATGCGAGAATCTTGTCCTACTTCTGTTAGGAAAGTGGATGCCACTACTCCAAATATAGCTAACTAATGATTGACACTTTTCCTTGATTTATCATTCTTCATACTGAGCTAATATTTGGTCATTATCCGTGGGACTCGAATGTAAGGATGTTTGCTTAATGCAATGTCTTTTCCGGCAAGCTTTTGGTATTCAAGTATATAATACAAGTTTTACACCTTTAGAATTACTAAACTGAGGCCATTACAAAAGTAATCTTGATTTTCTGGATCATTTTCTCAGTCGATGGCTGCTCATATGATGTGGACAGGTTTTGAAGAGTTATGGGCTCATTGATGTGCAACAAGACGAAGCCTATGGTGATATATCATTGGAGTTGACTCCTACACTTTCAAAGGCCCAAATTTGATGTTAGATAATTGTGTGTTCACTATTGTCTAGCTGTACATAGATACGTGGTCATTACGAGTAATGAAGGTGACTCCTCTCAGTAATGATGTTGCACTCTCCACTAATTTCTCTTTTCCTCTGCATGATCAAAGGCTTGAGAGTTTTGTAGAATCATCAGCTAGCCATTTGCTTTATTTATGCAGCGCGGTCAAATAAGATGTTTGAACGTAATTTCTCTCAACTTCATGTATAGATGCCTCTTCATAACTTCCAGAATTTGGCATCAACATTTTTGAGAACAAGAAAATGGTGTATACGATATTTTCCATGATATGAGGAGCCTGCAATCGGCTGCCAAACTGGCTCTTCACCTGGTGCGGCGAAGAACGCCCAAGAAAATCGTCAACAAAAAATCTTGAAGAAACCATTAGGTGCCTCTCTTACACTTGATCCCCGTTGAACAGCAACTGATGTGTGTAGAAAAAGATACATGAAAACAGCTACTCCTTTGGCTGGAATTAGAGGTGGCCACGGTTCGGAACCGACCGGTTCCGGTTCTGGGCCGGTTCCGAACTTTACTTATCTGTTTTTTTTTCTTTTTCCTTTTTTTTTTCTTTTTTTTTTCCGCCGGCCCCGGCTAGGGCCGGCGGAGGTGGTCGGCCTCAAGCGAGGCCGCCCTCGCCGGTGTCGAGCGAGGGCCGCCCTCGCCGGTCTGCTGCATAGCTGCAGCTTTTTTTTTTTTTTGGGTGTGGAACCGGGCACAGAACTAGCGGTTCCGGGCCGGTTCCAAAATTTCGGGAACCGGAACTGGGCCCATAGGGCACGGGCCGGTTCCGAACCGCGGGCCAGGTCAACGGGCTGGGCCTGGGTTTGACCGGGCCGGTTCCGGTCCGGTTCCGGGTCAAAACCGGCCCGTGGCCATCTCTAGCTGGAATGCCAAAAAGGAGACGACCAATGAAACATAGAGAAAGACGTACATGAAGTGGATTGTGCCTTCCATCAGGATTTTCCAATTTCTCGAGCTTCCCAGATGAAAGACGCCACTGACCACTAACGCCCCCCCCAAGATTGCCCGAGCAAGCATCGGATCGAGAGAACGGAGTCCATTAAAGACTGAAACGGCAGTGAACGCCAGTGTCATATAAGCTACGTCACGGTTCATCCGAACTTCCAGAGAACGCTCAATGGGGGTTTGCATGCGGGCGGGAACTTGCAAGCCGGCTTCTTGGGGGACGGGAACCGTTGCTGGCGGAGGAGTGCCACCGGAGGTTTGAGTGCCGGCTTCTTGGACCAGTGCCGGCATATCAGCCTCATGTGCAGGATCTGCGGCAGGGACAGGGAGCTGTCCCTGTTGCGCTCCGGTTGCGGGCACCCGGCTCGTCCGGGTCCTTCGCCGACCCCTGCCGGCCGTTTGCGCGCCGGCTGAGACGATTGCGGGCACCCCGCTGCTTGGGTTACTTGCCGTTGCACCCAGTCCGGGGTTTAAGCGAGGACTTCTCCTCACCGCCACGTTAGAAGTTTGCGGGACACGCGGCGACCCTACTTCTTGGGAGATATCGATGGTATGGTCCATCAAATCTTGAAGAATCTTCAATACTGATGATCAGAAACACATTACAGAGAGTATCAATCACAAATATACAGAGAAAATTGCCGAATCACATACGAAAAGCTTCGAGGAATCACTCGGCCATTTTGTCGAACAGTTAACACACAAGTAGGAAGGAATTTTACCTTCTTCAATGGAGGTCAAATTGGAAATTCTGAGCTTAAAGAAGCCTTCAGAAGGATCCTATGGAACTTGTTCTTCAAGCTCACAATCGCTGTTTCGCTGGAAAAGTCACCGGTTGGCTGGCCGGAGCTCAGTTTCAGAGCTTCACGGTCAACTTGCCTCGGGATTTCCAGTGAGGAGGCTCACCGATGGGACCGATTTTCCGGCTCTTTTCCGATCGGAATAGCACCGATCGCTCGCCCTACAAATCTTCAACTCACTCTATCGCTCGATTTCTCTGCTTTTCTCTCTATTTCTCTTTTTATCTCTATCAGAACTTTCATCGAACACCTTCTGCCCATGATAACAACTTTTTTTTGGTTTTTAACCCTCTTCCCCCGAGTCGGTTCTTCCCCCAACTGACTCACTGATTAGTTATAACAAATTAGGATAGATAGCTGGAGAATCTCCAACTGTCCAACCCTAATTTTCACATGCTAAGTCGAAGTTCTAAGTCGGCGAACGGTCAGGGTTGAGCATATATTTTCTGCCCTTTCCCGCACATGCCTGGTCGGGCGAAGGAGAAGGCCGACCTGGGTCGGGTCAATCCGTCGGACCCCGGTTGGTGTAAATTTGCAGATTCAACCCCATTTTGACCCAATTTCATGATTTTTACCCCACATTTCGAATCTTTGATACATTTCACCTTAGAATATGGGTTCAATTTGAATTTTTACCTTAATTAGGTCAAAAAAATCCCAAAATTTAAATTCGGTTTACTTGGGGTTTTGTTCAATTGAGTGTCTAAATGACCTAATTGGGTAGAATTGAGGCCAAAATTGAATTACCCATGACTTATTAACCCTAGGGAAAGTTTGGGTCTTGATTGAAAATTTTAAATTGAATAAAATCCCCAATTTGGGTCTTAAAACCCCCAATTTCCAATTAATTTTTGGGGCTTTTCAATTCCTTTGTAAAATTGCAAAATTGGACTGAGAAATATGCAATTCAAGGTCTCAGAATCAATTTTTGTGAAGACAATATGGCCTAAAAATGACTTAAAATGTTTTAATTGAATTTTTGGCTAAATTAAGGTATGAAATTACACAATTTTGGGAGAAACATATACCCAACTGAAATTTTGTAAAATTGGAATTACAGTGATGAAATTATAATTAAAATAAGACTAATGGATATTTTTATGGAATTTTTTTAATTCCATTTGGTATTTTTCTTAATTTTTCTCTCATTTTGGCCAAAAGAAATTAAGGAAAAATTCTCAAAAATTCCAAATTTTTTTTTTTTGTTTAGAACTAGGTTCCTAAGCATGGCCAAGGTTCCTAATCCTAATTTTTTTTATTTTTAAATAAATTTGACAAAGGGGCTAAAAAATCAGGTGCCAAGAAACCCTAAATCCTAAACCCGAAACCTAAAATCCAAGACCCGAAACCCGAAACCCCAAAACCCCAAACAAACCCTAAACCCCAAACCCCAAATCCCAAAATCTCAAACATACCCCAAACCCCAAAATACCGTTATTAATTTAGGATGTTTAGGTGTTACGGATTGTATCTCCTTCATGTGCTGAACCAATCATAAAATTATTTTGCAATTGTTATAAGATCATTTTTTTTTTTTGCGGCTATTTTGAGAATTTGATTGAACATGCATTATTAGGGAATAAATAACACGAAAATAAGATCCCCATTGATAACATTTTTAATCTTTTTACATCCTGTGTTATTGTGTTTAGAAGTTACGATAAAATACTCGCAATTATTACGATTTATGATTAGAAGATTGATTTGTCGTAGGTCCGTAAATGCAATCACTCTAGGCGTAAGCTACACCAAAAATAAAAAAAAAAATGCAAAAAAGAAATCGAAATATGTACTTACAACATATTTGTGTTCCCCTCTTTAGCCACAACAAATTGGGATGAGAATATACTAATTAATTCCACGGAACGAAAAGATAAGATGCCAAAACGACAAAAACCGAAAATATAAAAGAGGTTTCTTTTCCTTAAAATAGGTAAGATTTCTTCTCTTTGTTCAATAGATAATGAAAAACTAAATCCGCAAAATTCGTACATGCGCAAATTCGATTATGCATGAATATCTTATATCTTTGTGGGGCTAGAAGTTTCGCAATTGCTATCAATTCCTGAATTCCGATAGAATTCAAATCTAGGCAAGGTGTATGTACACAAGAAGTTAGTAATTAGGGTCCATTCACGAATCTCCTATGTGCAGCACTAAAGAAGGGCATAAATGAGACCAGTGAAAGCCAACACCACGAGTAATTTATCGATACACAAAATCCTCCTAATCCATCTATATTTGGACGGATTTAAAAAGATTCGAAGTGCACATAAGTTTGATTTACTAGCAATCCCTTCTAATCTCTTCTTATTCATTTTAGTCCCCTTCCCTTCGTCTCTTCTCGTCCTTTCTTGTATGGTTCACCTCGGAAGGGGCCAGCCCCCCTACAACAACCATGCATTGTGCAATATACCTGGAGCAAGTTCCGTCGAGCTTGATCTTCAAGACCACGAAGCGGTGCAATCACTCCTTCTGCAGAGACTGCATTTCCTGGTACATCATTGTGAGCACCGACAGCGGAGTGGTGAACGTGATGTCCAGGGTTTTATTGCGACGCTACGCTGGATCCTGTCTACTGCAGACAACTTGTCTTGGGCGAACGGTTCCTACGATGGTGTGACCTCTTGTGCGAATCGGCTGTTCTAGGGTTCGCAAGGTGTTACTGCCCGAACTTGAATTGCCGAGAGCTGATTATAAGCGGGAGAGGTGGAGGGAATGGGAATGTGGGGAGATTCAAGTGTCCTAGATGCGGTCAAAGCGGTTGTTTTCTGTGTGCAAGGCCATGGGTTGAAGGACATAGGTGCAACGATCATGACGCCGTGAATATTCATCTGCTGGAACGTCTTGCGGAGAGGAAGCAGTGGAAGCGGTGTCCTAACTGCAACATCTATGTGGAGCGCCTCGGTGGTTGCGGGGACATTTCGTGCAGGTAGGTGCTTGATTAGAACACCGTTGCTTCTTTTTGTCTCCGATCGTGATCCCATGCCTTTTGCCTTGGTGCAGAGGTGATGAATTCCCGATCGGTCGGGAGAGCTCTGAGCACCTTTTGTTTTAGGGTAAAAAGAGAGAAAAAGAGAAAAACTGGTTAGGGTTAATGGAGTGATAATTTTCTCTTTCCCTTACTCGGGATCTGGGTTTGAGTTATAGTATTTGGTTTAAAAGTTTCTCGGGATGATCAGGAGGAGTTACCACTTTGAATAGGAATTGGTCTGGGTTGTTAAAAGAGAGCTTTGGAGTACTCATTATCTCAAGAACTAAAATTGATCTTCTCAGTTGCTGGTCCAGACTAAAGAGGGACGGATTCTCATGATTCCACCATGCGATTCGTCTTTATTATGTCCATCTTAAATCCATTCTAAATTGGGGTGTTAATTAACTAGAGTCAAAGAAGTTATTTCTACAATTTTCTTTCCTTTAGTTTCAATTGGGAGTCAGACATGGGTTATAACCCAACTTCAAGGATTCTTCTTATTTTGGTGCTCATGCATGCAGTTGTGGAACTCGATTTTGCTATGGATGTGGGCTAAAGAGCGGTCTCTCTTGTGTCTGCAGAGAAGACAGAGGACGCAGGATAGTTGCAGAGGTTTTGGTATGGTTGCACTGCGCACTTTGTGTTGTTGGCAGTACTTGCAGTTATCCTTCAACCACTCCTCGGGTACTCCCTTTAAGTTTGATCTCTCATGGTCATTAGTCTTTGTCCCTGTAGAGCTCTTTTTGTCAATTATTCTTGGACTTATTAGTTCTGGCAATTTTTTTTTTTTGGTAACCAAGTTCTGGCAATTGAGTTTTGATTATTTGAAAAGTGGCCGTTTTTTGAGAAAAATCACGCTAACTTCTCAAAGACGGACTTCACTTTGAAAGCTGCTGAAACAAGCGATCAAATAATAAAATAGACAAAATAAGAAAAAATATTAGACACCAGATTTACGAGGAGATTATAACTACATTCGAGTCACTCAAACACTCTCAATATTTTTCACGTCCTAATTACACTCTCAATAACTCATGCAGTGTTTAGTTCACAATTCCTTCCGAAATAATTTCTCAATTTCACAAAGGAATTATACAAATCTTTATCACAAAAATTTAATCGGCTTGAACACTCGGTCTTTTGGATGCAATTCACGAACACTACCAAGCCTCGAGCGTCAAATTGAAAATCACGCAACTTTGAGCACTCTCGGCACACCCTCCGCTGCAACAATTGGTCAAGAAAGTCCACGTCTGACTTTCCTTTTCTTTTTCTTGACCGAATCATACAGGAAATCAATTTCGCTGGTTTCCTCTTTTGATTGACTTCAATTAGCTTTCCTTGGCCGACTCACTTCCACAGGAAATAGGAAAGAATAATTTTAATCTTTCTGTTTTCCTTTTCAAACGTGAAGTCCAACAAGAGATATCAACCAAGAAGGAATAATTATTATTTTAAATTCCGAAATTCATATTTTCGCTTCATGCTCATATTCAAGATATATTTTAACAATAACCGCTTCATCTTATCGGCATCTCTTCATAGGTGTCCCTCTACCTTCACTTTGATTTGCGCAGCCTTCGCTTGCGAATGGATATCTAATAGTTCATATCTAGACGATTTTTGTTGACAAATCATTCCGATAGCTTGCGTTCAAGCCAATATCTAATAGCACATATTGCTCCAATTATCAAAAAACATGCATCCATAATGGAAGAACTATAAGTCATTGCATCAAACTCAATACTTTTATTCAATGTCACTGAGAGGAGCATAATATAGAGTGATCGATTTCAGAACAGATATCGGAACGTGGAACTATTCCAAGGTCAACCCTGGATAGGCCGTCTCTCTCTTTTTTTTTCCTATTCATACCTTCTGAAGAGAACTATTATTTTTTGTTAGATTCGCAAGATCTATCCACTACGCATGAGCCAATATCACGAGGAAAAAGACGGTTTTGGGAAGATTGGGTGGAGAGGATTTTTGAAAAAGAAAAGAAAATGTGGGCTGAGTGCTTTTGAAAGAAGCAACAGATTGTGAGGCAAATACAGAATCGTGTATTGGAGATAAGAAGATGGATTTTACCAAAATCTGGTCAACAGTAGCTTAGGAGTTAGGGAGAGGGGGATCGAGAGAGAGAGAGAGAGTTTTTATGAAGAATTCTCAGTCGGTCAAAGCTTCGAGGGGGGTCTTACGTTCATGCTCATCTAGGAAAACCCATCCACGCTTTCTTATCCAGCAACACACGTACGTAAAACAATGATAAAATTCATGAATACACCACTCACTCACTCACTCAATCACCGGGCACATTGTTTCCCCTCATGTCTTCATCACGTCACTCGCCGTTTCCTGTGTCCAGTCCGGTCCCGCGTGCTCACCCATAAGCATAACCCTCATCCAACTTCCTTTGTATTTAGAAGACCGCCAATGAGAATAGTACAAGTGGCAACATGGAGATGCACACCATTCGAACTCCAATGCCTCTTCTGATCTACCCTCCTCATGGGAACCATCAACCCATATACCGAAACGCGCTACCGATGGCCCCAGACCAGTTACATGGAACATATTCAAGCTATCGAAGCTCTAAATTGATTTGACTTTTCCTGCATATAGCTCCCATGATTTTTATTACACACTATGATATTGTGGACAATGCCACCATCAATCATCACGTGACGGAAAATTCCAACTTTTTTATTTATTTATAATTTCTCCCCTTTTCAAGAAAATGATAATTGCATACACGTATAGTTCACATAACAATAACTAACAAAACCACGCACTCATTGCATGTATACAATGGAATTGACATATAAATATATTTTCTATAATCGCCTTCTTACGATTTTCAGTAATGGGCATAGTATGAGCAAATTGGAACCATCTATGTGGATTTAAGATTTGAAAATTTTTAATAAGGTTGGTTATAAGATAGAAAATATTCAAATTGAAATATGTGATAGATAAAATATAATAATTAATTGACGCAATTGCGATATTGATGGAGTTTCTTTTTTTATTTATTTATAAAATCACTAATTGAGGGTATTTTGGAGGAGGCAAAAGGAATTGCGATTTCCTTAAGAGAAGGAAGTTCTCTTTACTTAAAAAAAAAAAAAAACAATTGCATCTTTCATTAATCCAACATTAATATGAAAAAGCGTCGCGTTCGAGATATTTACAGAGAACTATAATTTCTTGCTTTGATTATGCGCTAAGATAGAAGATAGACAGTCATTTTATTTGGAAGATTATATACATCATATTGGGAAAAGTTCACTTTTACTTGCAATTGATTTTTGCAAACGAAGAGAACCAGATAAACCGACTGTATTTGCCTCAGATAAATCACCTCATTTGTAAATCGTTATCTATGTATATCTTGTGCAACTACTCATTATATTGAGTATACCAAAGTCTCACATTTTCCTTCGTTTGCATATGTTAATCTCGCTACATCGTCTTTTTCCACTCGTAGTCTTTAGGGGTGTTCCTACTTTTTTTTTTCCTTTAAATTAATTTGTGGTTATTATTAAAGATCTTAAGCTTTTAGTATATTCTCATTATGATAAATAATTTTTGTAAAATCACTTATTGTTGCATTGAAAATTACTAATTTTCTACAAAACTCGCTCGAAAACCCGCACAACATGTTTCTTGTTGCTTTTTATTTATTGAGAAAGTGACTCTAATTATCCCTAAACTTTACCTTAATGTGCAAAGTCATTCTTGAATTTTCGACTCATGCAATGTGATCTCCAAAGTATTTCTAAATGTGCAATGTAATAGCTAAATTTTTAATATTTTCAATATAGTCCCTTAATTTTCCATGATAAAGCAAATGAGTCCTACGATTCTATCCAGAAATTTCCTAATTGCATTATTACCGAACAAAATAGAGAAGAAACGGAGGATTTCGGAAATCTGTAAAAAAGTGTATCACTTTCTAGTAGAGACCTTGTATGCATAAGGCTCCCGCATGTTCACAATAAGGGAAAAGATATACTAATTAATTACTTCAAGAGAGGAACTTCCTCAATATTCAATCCCTTGATTAATTACTAATTTCTGCTGCCTCCTGATTTCCAGCTATTGTCGATGAAAAACCAAGAAGTTTGTAAGCCTAGAAAAAAGTAAACTGCCACGTACTTAAGATGTTTGGCAATTTTAAAGAGAGATATGTTGTGACCCTTGGCAAAAGACGTTACATAGGATGGTCATATCACGTGGCAATGACACTGTGGTGGAAAAGAGTTGATGTTTTCAAAATTCTAACGCAAACTTCGATTGAGATGTTTAGGGTTTAGAGTTTAGAGTTTCGGGCAAGAAGGCGTGATTTTTTTTATTATAAATTTTCCAAATTTTGCATTGTAATATCCCGAAAATTTTATCCAATTTGGTAATTTTTGAAATGGTAATTCGGCTGACAAAATTTGAGAAATTGTTAAAAAAAGAGAAAAAAGAAACAAAAAAGGGGGAATTAGATGATATTTTGTGTGGGGTCATTATTGACCGCACTTCCTCTCGCTCTCCTGTCTCTCTCCCCCTTTCTCGCTGACCATTCCACGCCTCTGACCTCCCCCGCTGACTCCCTCACCAACCCCACCAACTCCTCTCTCTCTCTCTCTCTCTCTCTCTCTCTCTCTTTCTTCTTCCTTTTCGTTTTCTTCTTCTTCTCCTCGGCTCTCTTCCCCTGCGTGCGTCGGCTGCTGCTGCTTCTTGCTTCTTGTCGCTGCACCGCCGGCCATCTTCGCCGGGACCAGCCGCCCACCACCTTCCAGCCGCCGAGCCACCACCACCCTGGCTCCATCCCAACCGAGCCGCACCACCCCCAGCCCTCGTTTCCGGCTGTTCTCCCAGCAAGGCGCGAGCAGCGCCACTCGCCGGAGCCAGTCGCGCGCCGCTCCACCCACTGCCCATCCACCGCCGTGTGCCACTCGTCGCCATCCCACCACCGTCACCCCTGCTCCTCACTGACCGAGCTGCTTCGCCTCAGCTGCCCTGGAGTTACCGTCGCCGGTTTGCCCAAGTCGCGCGCGAGTTGCGGGACTCACCCGTTCGCCAGCGTCCGTCCTCGCCGCTGCTGTCCCAGCTGCCGAGCCACCACCGCCAACCATCATTTCCCGCCGTGAACCAGCCCTGAACCCCGTCGAGTAGCCACCAGCAGCTGCTCCTCCGTCGCGCCCGTCCACAGCCGCTCACCGCTCGTCGTACTTGCCTGCTGCTGCAGCTGCTCGACCGCTGCTGGTCGGGGCGCCTAGCTGCCGCCACCAGCTGCTATTCACGTCGAGAACAACCCCCGAGCAGCCTCCGACCAGCAACGGTAGCCACTCCTTCGTTGCTTCCGAACCGTCGCCGTTCGCCGCGCCAAGCCGAAAAGCACTGCGGACTGCCCTTGTCGTCGCCATCGTCCTCTTGTCCTCTTGTCAAATCTTGGGTAATATCTTGCTTGAAAGTTGTTCAAAACATCTTGAAATACGACATAGTTTAATTTGGAAATTTTTGGAAATCATTTGAGGTTATTCGGAAGTCCATCTTTGAACCGAAATTAGTCTGTCGAAAACACTGTTCCTCCGACCTTCGGGTCTGTTTGAATTTTTATAAATTTTCCAAACTTATTTTCAAAATACTTCATTTACAAAAATTGTTGGGAATACTTGTGGCTATGACATATCAAAATTTCAAAGCTTTATAATGAAATTTGGTTACTGCTTGAAATGCATTTTGAAAGCCGGATGGCCAGTCTGAATGAAATATTTTATGTTCGACTTTGGATGACAAAAAGAGGTGGTTGGAGACAGAAATGGATTTTATGTTCTCATGAAAAATGTTCATGAGGATGTTGTCTAGGACATATCCGAAATTCATAACTTTTGAAGTTGAATTACTATTTATTTTAAAAGGAATTCCAGAATTGTGCACTGGCCCAGATTTACCCCGATCCTATGTATTCGGTTTTCTTTGACTCTTGTGGCTGAGTTGTGGTGCTTGGTGGCTGAGTTGAATGAGGTGATGCTTGGTGGCTGAGTTGAATGTTGTGATGTGTGGATTTATGTCTTTGAGTGTATAGCTTGAATTGTAGATTGAAAGGTGTTGGATTGATTGAGTGATATGGTTGAACTACATTGCCGCCCTTATGAATGGATTGATTGGGCTGAGTTATTGATTTGGAATTGAGCATGTTTGTGTATGATTAGGACAAGTGGATGTTGTGAGAAGGGAATGAGATATGTATCGTATATGATCGATAGGCCCTGAGGCTTGTTGATGCGGGGAAAGGCACGAAATTGCATTAAGATGTACGTTTGATCCTATAATCCTTGAGGCATGTTTACGCGATGAATTGGATTTGTCTTGAGGCGTGTTACGCGAGACAATGCCCGAATAAACCAGAGTGCTGTAGACTTGATGCGCGTTGTGCGAGTCGTACGATGAGGTGGGCCTGAGGCGTATTACAAGGGTCGGTGTTGATCGAGGTAGACACATGTGTGTGTCGGAAGTTGACAGATGTGAGCATGTGTAGAGATTGGGATTGGAATAGGTTGGAATGTTATTATGGATGCATTTGTAGGAAATTAGTTGTATCTTGGAGTGTATATGCATTGAGAAGTTTGTTATGTTATTGCGATCCAACTAACGTGCAGGGATATATATGAATAGAGGTAAGGCTAGAAAGTGTCTTTGAATGTTATTGTATATTGATTGAATGTATTGGACGTTATTCTATTTGTCTGGAAGTACGTGTTAGCCTATGTAGGGTTTAGGGTGTTACTTATTGAGACTCGTTCTCCTGGTTATTATATAACCATTTCCGACCTTTGACCCCGACCATGAACGATCCGCCATATCGTTTTGGTATCCCGAGGCATATGGAGCACCCAGTGATGGAATACCTTGTAGGAGATGAGGAGGCCTATATTAAGCATACTACTGTGGTGTGGGTAGATGTGGGTGGACAGATGCTGCAGCCTAATACGTACCGGGCTTACTGTTATCGTGATTTATACGGCGTCTATGGACCATTTCGGGGCTTCGATGTTCTGTTTAATGGGGTAGGTGAGTGGGACCCCTCAATGGCTCTCGCTTCTGACGGTATGGTCATGAACCCGGATACCGCCCCCGAAGATTCTGACCCCGGCTGATGATGGTGGAGTTCGACTTCGACGAGGAGTCCATGGAGTCAGAGCTGGAAGAGAAACCCGAGGAGGCCATCCCAGAGCCAATGGAGTCCGATCTCGAAGAAGAGCCAATGGAGGAGGAGCCCGAAGAGGAACCTATGGAGTCGGAGCCTAAATCTGCAAGTTCTGACTCGAATTGGGAGCCGTAGCGGTGTCTTAGTGCTAAGTCTAGAAACCCTTTTTGTAGGCCCTTTTTTGTATAACTAGACTAGCCTACCCGACTATTTGTCCCTTTTTTATAATGGTGGTTTTAACTCTAGTGGCCTTTAGTTTGTAAGGTTGGCTTTTGTAAATACGTACCATTGAATGAAGTATGTGGTTGATTTGTTCAAGTTTTCTCCTACTACCCTTGGTCTTTAATCATGTCTGGGTATTATAATTACTTCCGCGTGCGTTCTATGCTTGAAGTTTCATTTGGGTCGGCGATGAGTCTTGGGACGTCGCATTCGAAATACAATCACGGAGGGATGTCGCGAGCTTGGTATGGTCCGGGGAGTGACATTGCCTTTGTGCATTAACGCCGTTTGATTCCAATTTTAGCTTTAGCCTCATTCACATTTCTCTCTTTTTCATTGTCTTGCAGGTTCTATTATTTCCTGATCATAAAGAGCAAAAGCCAAGTCTTACAACTAACAAGAGGCCTCACAGCTACTCTTTAGACAAGGACAACATATTATCTTAAAGCATCACACGATGGACAGAGTTAATACGGTTCAAAACATGATCAAACCTCAATGTAGGAGCTTCACTCCTTCGCGACAAATGTCAAATTAATCGCATGAAAGAAAATCGAACACTAGTTCAGAATTTCAGGCGGCAAGCAACCAGGATACCAAACCAAAGCACAAATTCAATGCAATGCAAATCTGGTCCCTAAATTTCTGCACTAAACCTGATCAACAACAAACAGAAATTTGAAAAAATCAAAACGAACGCTGTTCACGCATGACACTGGGCCTGGAATTGGAGGCATCGAAGAACATTATTGGAAAAATTTAATATCCATACGTGTAGGCCATTTATCGCTGATGTTTCAGCTATGGGCATTGTGTAGGTCACTTAGAGGAAATTCGATGTTTAATTTGGATTACGACTGCTTTGTATCGTGCCTTCCTTATAAGATTAGAGTTAAGGTAGAGGGAGCACCACTACGAAGCACTAGTTTTGCTAGGCTGGGGCTATGATGGCATTATCCAATACGAGCGTGAACTATTGCAAAAGGGTGCTTTTGCGGACCAAAAGCAATATTAATTGCACAAATATTTAATTATTTACAGTTTCCCGACTACAATTGTTTGCCTCCTTTTTGGACTCGGTTCACTTGTTTTCAAGGGCATTTCACCAAAGATGACTAACTGCTGTATAAGTTTGGTAAAGTCTGATTTTGCTCATTTGGCCACATTACAACCCCAAAGTTCTTTGCACTATAGTTTTCAGTAAAATCATAACCTTTAAGTGAGCTGTCCTGATGCCTTTATGGCTAACTTTATGGTGCTTGATTACTCTACAGGTGATTTTATTTATAAGGTTTCTTCTCTCTCACCAACGAGACATTTCATTATACATTCTCGTAAGGCACTCCTCGAAGGCATCAGCCCTGCTAACAATCGTCGGATTCCAAAGTTCTTTGTTTTCTTGTTTCTCTCTTCTTCTTTTTTAATGTTGTTTGTTATTTTCATCCCGAGAATTTTCTGAAATGGTTTAATTATGGTGCTTAGGAAACAGTATAGTATGTTCAGCTTATCATATAATGTAACTTCTAAGCAATTTGTTAGGAATGTGGAAATTGGTTTGCGTACTTCACATTCCCAATGGAAAGTTTGATTTGTAATTGTGTTTCTATCCACGTCTGTATCTAAGGCGTAGTGGAGCTGAGTTGAGTTGACACAGACTATTAATTTAATTCAACTCGTATTGAATAATAGAGACTCGATCAATTATCTTATGAAAGATGAGTCTCCGCTCAGTCAAGCCCGAACACGAGCTTGAGCTCAAACTAAAGTTTTATAAATACAATATAATTGATAATTTGTTATGTTTAAATGTCTTGCTATGACAACAAAACAAAAGTTTAATTACTAAATTAGGCTCAGGAGCTACTTGAGTTCAAAAATTGAACTCAAGCTGACTCAATGTAATTATCTAGCAATTCAAACTTAATCGAAATCGAACTAATTAAGCTGACCTTGAGTAGCTCAAGGATAGATTGAGATCTTGATTTGGTGATACTTTGGCAGGCGAAACTGCCATTTTGTCTGGAGTTTGTGTAATCATATGATTGGCAAAACTTTTTAGCACCATCATTTGAAATGACATTCGTGACTCACCAATTTTTCTTGGATATTTGTGTGTACAGGTGAATGCGGTATTGCTGGAAGGAGCTCATGGTGTAATTGCTGGACGCGCTGCTGCCTATAACTTTTATAGGTCCATCCATGCCTCCACATAGTTAGCAGCTAGGGCTTTATCAAATTCTTATGTATTGGTGCTTCCAGTTCTGCATTAATTGCTTCTGTTAGTTTCGCCACTATCTTTGAAATTTGAGGGCCACACTGCAACAGGATGAACAATCCAAGGGAATGTTGATGGTAGTGAAGAAAGGTATTATTTTCTTTTATGATTTAAAATGCAACGATGTAGATCAAACTTGAATGGATCTTTAGCTAAGTCAAGCGATGCCCGCTTTATGGTTGCAAAATTTGTTCAGAGATTTGAAATTGGTTGTAAATTTTAACAGCCCATGGCAGACTTTGGCGTACATAGATAGTGTTGTCTATGGTGTTCCAAGTAGTGGCGTCACGAGCCGTCAGGTGTAGTTGTACATGTGGCTGGATTGTATTATTTGCTTAGTCCCTGCCTCCTGTTTGCTTCGAGTATGCCCCTCCACGCAATTATCCAATTCTCAGGTCCTTAAAGAGGATGAAGTTTATGGAGATGCCGTTCTTGGAATACATGGAAAGAAACCAACTGTGCGTGATGTGGCGAAGGTATGAATGGAGAAAATGGTTTAACTAGATAATCTCTTCTTTTGTAGTGTTCTAGGGGTGGATTTGAGTAGCCTTTGCTTTACTATGCGACTGTCGGAAAAATTTAAGATCCATTAGTCTAGGCCATTTATAGCTGATATTTCAGCTATGGGCACCATAAAGGCCACATATTTGAGCGTGACCTTCGTGGAGAGTAGTCCAGCACCGAGAGGATCTGCAATGGATATCTTTAAAATCTCGCATATAGTTTTTATTGCTGCAAAGCCATCATTAGCATTTGGTGGCAGATTTCCTGCTTCTCTGCTTTCGGAATGTTTCTGGGTGTGATAGATAATTTGTTTCTTGTTTGGCCAAAGATGAAGCTTTTTTCAATAATTTTATTTTTAACATGTTGCAGGCTTTGCTTGGTCTTTTCCATTCTGAGCTTTGAAATGGTTTGGGGAAGCGAAAAGCTGATGCAGCTTTCTATTTGCATATTAGGCTGCTCATTTTGGTTATATCGTGTTTTATAGTCTGACCATATGATTAACTTTAAGACGGTCTTTCTAACTTGTAGAAGATGAAGTCTTTCATTGAGGAGAGGTTCGATGCAATTCTTGATTCTGTGTTGGACACACCTATTGTGAAGGTTCCATCCAGTTCAGAAAACCCTTTCGCTAATATACGAGATGTGCTGCCTCCTCCACAAAAGGAAAGAGAACAAGAGGTGTTATATGCAAAATTATTTTTCGGGGAAATTCCTAATAAGGACCTGAAATGTCCTCATTCTCTCAAATAAGGGCTTGAAGTTGTTAAATAAGGGCCTAAAGTGGCCACAATAGTTCAAATCAGGGCCTGACCTTGCTGGTCGTTAGCCAACTAAATATTTCAATCGGTCAAGAGCATTTTCATCCAAAGGCAATTTTAATTTTAAATTATTTTTTATTCTGGCTAAATATTCCCGCCAATCAAGGATGAGGCGATCCTCGCCCAGATGTGGTGAGGGTAGCCATAGGCGAGGGTGGCCTTGCTAGATTGGGTGAGGGTGACCCACACCCAGCCCTCTCCGGGCATTTCTGGTGCAACAGCTCTCTTAAATATCTTTCAATTCCAAATTTGATAGGAAAAGGAGAGAGATATGCAACTATTTTGAGAGGTGGCCCGTGGTCACTATCATCCCATGTTTCCATTAGTGATTCAGTATTGTATAATCAAACAAGTGGTCATTGTTGGAAAAACATCTTCAAATGAATTTTAATAACACCCACACTATCCTTGGTGTAATATCTACATTCTCTAAGTGCATATATATTCAAAGGACTGAGTCATACTCATAATATTATTCAATGGAGAAAAGATCACAAGATTGTCCTTAAAAGATCATATAAATAGCACCAGTGATCTCAAAGATCAGCTAAATGATAATGTCCTATTAAAGCTGAAGAGATCTAGTAATTGGTAATGTTTAACTAACGGATCATTTAATATGACCGTTAGGTCACTATTGTAGCCGTTGGGACTGGACAGGCACAGCAGAAGACCCGGTAGAAAGGATAACTGACGGTCTGGCAGGTAGTCAGAATCATAGCTACAATACAACAGCAGAAGCTATTTCAGGAAAGTCTGCAGAAGTTCAAGAATAGGTTGCATGGGCAGTCAGTTTCGAGGACAGTAGCTTCAGCTTCAACAACTCTAACGGCTATTTTTTCTCTCCAGGACCTAAGCAACGACTAGTTTGAATATGCCTATAAAAGAGAAGGTCTTTGAAGCCAACAATTTAGAGAGAGAGTATGTGTGCATACAATATTTCTGAAATCTCTTACTTGCTGTGTACTGAGCAAAAAGCTCCTCCTTGTTGATAGCACTTGCCGTAATGTAATTGTGTTGAAATTTCAAGTATACCAAGTGATAGCAGCATCCACCTTTTGGTAGTGTGATCTATAAACTGATAGGAGTGGTGCTTGCTGAGTGTAACTTGATCAGCAAATTACCAGTGCAATGTAGCCCAACTTATGGCTGATAGTGGTGAGAGTAACTTGATCAGCAAATTACCAGTGCAATCTAGTCCACCTTATGGCTGATAGTGGTGAAAGTGGACGTAGGCTTGGAATCAAAGTCAACAATTCAGATGAACATATACACGTACGATATGATTTTGATAATTTCAACTTATAGCTCTGTGTTGGAGCCAAAAGTTAGGGGCAAAACAAGCCCAAACCCACCCTTGGGCACAAGACAACTGATGTAACCAAAGAGAGGGGTCGTATGTACATTTACTACAATAATATAACATCAGCTATTGGAACTAGAAATATATTTCAAATATGGAAACAATATACTTCTTCCAACACAAGAATTTTAATCTCATTCATCTAGGGTTAGGGTTTAGGGTTCGGGGTTGGGGGTTGAGGGTTTTTAGGGTTGAGGGTTGAGGGCTGAGGGTTTTAGGACTGAGGGTTTAGGGTTTTAGGGCTGAGGGTTGAGGGTTTGAGGGTTGAGGGTTTAGGGTAGAGGGTTGAGGGTTTAGGGTTGAGGGTTGAGGGTTTTGGTTTTAGGGTTTTGGGTTTTAGGGTTTTGGTTTAGGGTTTAGGGTTTGGAGTTTGGGGTTTGGGGTTTAGGGTTTGGGGTTTGGGGTTTGGGGTTTGGGGTATAGGGGTATAGGGTTTTAGGGTATAGGGTATAGGGTATAGGGTATAGGGTATTGGGTATAGGGTATAGGGTATAGGGTATAGGGTATAGGGTATAGGGTATAGGGTATAGGGTATAGGGTGTAGGGTATAGGGTGTAGGGTATAGGGTGTAGGGTTTAGGGTTTAGGGTTTAGGGTTTAGGGTTTAGGGTGTAGGGTTTAGGGTTTAGGGTTTAGGGTTTAGGGTTTAGGGTTTTAGGGTTTAGGGTTTAGGGTTTAGGGTTTTAGGGTTTAGGGTTTAGGGTTTAGGGTTTAGGGTTTAGGGTTTAGGGTTTAGGGTTTTTAGGGTTTAGGGTTTAGGGTTTGGGGTTTGGGGTTTGGGGTTTAGGGTTTGGGGTTTGGGGTTTGGGGTTTGGGGTTTGGGGTATAGGGTATAGGGTATAGGGGTATAGGGTTTTAGGGTATAGGGTATAGGGTATTGGGTATAGGGTATTGGGTATAGGGTATAGGGTATAGGGTATAGGGTATAGGGTATAGGGTATAGGGTATAGGGTATAGGGTATAGGGTATAGGGTGTAGGGTATAGGGTGTAGGGTATAGGGTGTAGGGTTTAGGGTGTAGGGTTTAGGGTATAGGGTGTAGGTTTTAGGGTGTAGGTTGTAGGCCTAGGCTTAGGCTCCTAGGGCCAGGGCCTAGGCCCAGGCCTCAGGCCCAGGGTTCAGGGTCAGTGGCTCTCAGGGCCTAGGGCTCAGGGCCTAGGCCTAGGCTCCAGGGCTCAGGGCCCAGGGCCTAGGCCTGTGGCCTAGGCCTCAGGCTCAGGCCTAGGCCTCAGGCCCAGGCCTAGGGCCAGGCTAGGCCTAGGGCTCAGGCCTAGGCCTAGGCCAGGCCCAGGGCTCAGGTAGGCCTAGGCCTAGGCCTCAGGCCCAGGCTCAGGGCCAGGCCTAGGCCAGGGCCCAGGGCCCAGGCCAGGGCTCAGGCCCAGGCCAGGGCCCAGGCCTGGCCCAGGCCTAGGCCTGTGGCCTAGGGCCTAGGGCCTAGGGCCTAGGCCCAGGCTCAGGGCCCAGGCCCAGGGCTCAGTGGCTCAGGCCTGCGGCTTCCAGTGGCCCAGGCCTGTGGCCTGCGTGGCTCAGGCCTGTGGCCTGGCCAGTGGCCTACATGGGCCTAGGGCTCAGTGGCCCAGGGCCTAGG